>CM052298.1:12967421-13090117 GCA_028455765.1 Lasioglossum oenotherae | reverse complement strand
TTTAATATTATTGGCGCATTAAGCGACTTTTCTTGTAATTGATGGAGGTTTTTTTGGTACAGATTGAGACCTGTTTGATGTTGAGGTTTGTAGCGTCATTGCTCTCCACACTTTAATTCGTATAATGGTTTTCTTGGCGGTTTGGTTCAGCATTTGCTTCCTTGTATGTTCATTCAACAAGAAAATTCTCAAAAAACTTGTTGCAATTTAAAATTTTCTTGTAATGGATGGAGATAATTTTATTGTGCATAAATATCTACTGGTGAAGTCAAGTGGAAGAACGAATCTATAACGAAGATCGGTATCGTAATATTCGCGACAGAGACGAGTCGTGCGTTTCCCTTGGACAATTCGCGGTTCCAAGCTGTGCTATTCGCGTGCGAAACAATCGCAACAATCGGAGGCGTAAGCCCGGACGACGGCGTCGCGACGCACCGACGCGACGGGGCCGTCCACTCGTGTTTTACTGTTTGCTAGCCGCTGAGCTTCGCTAAGCTTCGCAGATAACGTCGCCGCCCTCCCTACATTGTTCCGCGAGTTTAAACAGATTACGCTCGGCGCTGTTTAAACGTAAATTGCTGCTCTAACTACCGCGCCGTCGAAGAACCGCCGCAGCGGACCACCACCGCGCACCTGTTCAATTTAGGAAACGGGAGTGAAAGACGTAGCTCGCCGGTAACTTCCCAGGCGACAATTTATTCATCGACCTTACCGCTACTGGAAAAAAGTGTTGGGTTGCTTCAGCGAAAGAACAAAGAAATTCATCCCGTCGCAATTGTAACTATAGTATCTCCTCTAACTAATGAAAAACCAACTAACAATACCTACAGTCCGCGAAATTACCATTGTTTCATGTGGAGTTCTTCGTAATTTGAATTTCAGAGTATAAAACACTAATTAAAATACAAATACGTGTTGGATAAGGAAGTATGCGTGTATGTATTATGCAGAGTGCGTGTGCCGACCGCCAGAGTGTGTGTGGATGAGCGACACCTGTGAGAGAGATCTCTAAAATGTAGATCGATGTATGGATTCAAAGAAGACACACGTGTTTCAGAATTACAGTATTAAAATATTCATTATATTAAATAAATATACACCGAGAAAAAAATCCTGTCGAAACAAAAAAAATATATGTTGATTCAATAAGATGTACTATTGAATAGTGCCAATATCATATGAACTTATTTTAATATTTAATACTATTGAATTTCAATAGCAAAACTAACTTTCGCCAATCATATAAGCCAATAGCTTGACCATCAATGTTTTCAAAAAAATAAGATATGGCCTCAAACCAATTCCAGTATAAATCAATACATTTCTCAAAATTTTTTAACAACATATCTGATTGAAGGAAAAAAAAGAAATATTACGAATAATGATATACGGTATTGAATCAAATACTATTTTCAATCATTTCATGATAGACGATTCAAATACATCACGATTTGCTTCTAAATTTCATACTATTGAAAAGAATACATTGATATTCATCGAAGTAAAAAATTACAATAACACGCGTGTTATTGAAGTAACTACTTTTTTTTCTCAGTGTATTATCTACAGTGTGTTCCAAGCTGAGTGTATCATTTACTTCAACAATACGATGTAATTATTCCTGTTCTATATTATGTTGACTATACAAACGTACAGTCAGGGACAAAATTAAGTGGACATGCTATCAACAACTCACAACTCGTTTAATATAGAACTAAACGACCTATGTTTTTTTCAGACGACCTTCAAAGATCTTCAATGACCTGGAGTCGTAGGTTACTGTACGCGTCCAAAAACGTCTTATTAGATAGTACATAGAAAAGTATATAATTCTAATTTTTAAAAACACAGTGATCTTCATATGTCCTCTGCGCGGTCACCTCCAACAAAACTATTAACATGTAATTACGTCACCGTCGAAACCACGCAAGTTTTGTCTGACACAAGTATTTTTTATCACCAACAGCAACCCAATTATTCAGGTTGCCTGTTTTAGATGCCTCACCCTGTATCTGGTGATAGTGGCTCTAGGACTCCCGTCATAAACATCTCCGTTGTTTTTAGTGAAGCAGAAAAACGTTTCAAGAAAACAATGTTCAGTTCATAAAATCCGCAGTCTACTGATGACACAAACGGGTTAATTTTGCTGTCTAAAATCAAATAATATTGTAAGTGGAGATTTGGATTTGGTAAATGGTCGCACCCGTCAACCACAGAGCAGCTGTCCCAAAGGGGTGAAAGCATTCTCATGAGCGGAGCGTTAGCAGAAGGGACGCGGTGTTTTTGGTCGTCCTTTTGCGGTAACGGGGCGGAAATCTGTTCGATTCGAAGCGTGTACAACTACAGAGAATGGGCAGCGGAGAACATTGACAGCCAATAAGCAATTCCACAGGGGACTGGCCCATTAGGGAAGCCAAACCCGCCACAATCTGACTCTTACCGCTTCGATTCTACGGAATAAATTATCCTTGCCTTGCCCCGTTCGCCGATGGAAACAGCCTCGCGTATTCCAGCGTTGTGATCGTCGGAAAGCGCGCGACTGCAACGTGCATATAATCCGGCGGAGGAATGAAACGATGACCGCCTTGAAATACGGTCCGACCGACCGTAATGGTTTTTTACGATGCTCGGCGATTCATTTCGATTAAAACGTTCCGTTCGCGCGCCCTTTGACGAAAAACGTTTGTCCGCCTCGTTTTCCGAGCTACGACTTCCGATACGCGCGGGGCCGAAATTGATTTTTATAACCGCTAATGGACGACGCACCCGCGGAATGCGATCACGCTTGTTACAACCTCCTCGCCGAAGCCAGCAGGAAATCATATTTTTCAAGATTTAATAGGATTCCGTTGTGTACACAACCCTTCATACTTTTTTCATCAACATTTCCCGTATCGCGAGCAGAGCGATGATATAAATTGTTGCATCCGAATGCCACTGGTAAGTGTAATTGAATTTTTAATTTCCGGTTAAACGCTCCAACGAACGACGGTGCCCATTTTATGCGCACTCCACGCACAGATTCTTGAAAATTCTCTTTCGACACTGACGCTGTTTAGTCGTGCACTTGCCGATTTGGTTAGCGTAGCTTGTGCAAGGTACTACCGTTCGTGTTGGTCTATGTCGGTTTGCAGCTTTGACACTGACGCTAATAGAGTCGACGAAATCAAGATGTGTATAACTGTAGTGACTGGACTTCGGATAGAGAATGGTTGGTAGGCTGAGTATTCGTTGCTTATAAATATTCCGTTTTGTTGATCGTAACGAATTAATAGAAATTAGTTTATGTTATCGGCGCACAGGTTCGATCCAAAATCAAAACCAAGCAATTTTGCAATTTAAAAGATTTTTCTCAACGTTTCGATCCAAGTATGGATCATCTTCAAGAGAATTTTGCGTCTGAAAAATACTGAATATTGTACCGAGTGCTTCGCAAGATCAATTATAACCACAACATAATTTTTCACCGTACTTGCTATGTGTAAATTGTTTATAAGTTTTTAAGTTTGCAACTGTATTCCATGCTGGCCAGAACTAAACTGAACCATGTGAACGTTAAGGGAGAATCAGTGCTAAAACAAAGGAACAACGTATACATATATTGAGAACCAGCCAATCAGACACGGTGATCGAAAAGTTCTTGAATCGATACTTGGCGGTAAATACAAATTGAAAACTGTCTTTCCTAACCCAGACACTTTTGCTTATATACCATTTGTTGTTATGGTAAAAATTGACATTCAAAATTTTTAACCCAACGATTCTAAAACACTGAGTGCTTATTTGGTGGATGATTTGGTGAAGATTTCTTAAAACTTGTTATATGAAAGGAAACGTTGAGAAAAATCTTGTAAATTGCAAAATTGCTTTGTTTTGATTTTGGATCGAACCTGTGCGTCGATAACATACACTAATTTCTATTAATTCGTTGCTTATGTCCCTTTCAAGCTACCTCGCTCAGATCTGGGCGAAACTTATTTAAAACAGTAATTTGTAAATAAATTCTGAAAATACTGCTCGTTAGTATTTGACAAATAATGCATTTCAATGGATGATATGTATCTCATTTGGTTAATTGAAGGAATTTGAAGTTGTACAAATAATTGGGAAAATAACAAAATGTAGAACTTTGACAGAATAATAAAAATGAATGTCAATGGAATCAAAATATTGTCTACTTATATATTTATAAATAATATCTGTATAATATGTAATTAATTTTGTTCCAAACATTCTTTCATCTGGCTACCGGAAGTGCCCGAGAAACCATGACGTCAGTTACGTGGAACACCCTGTATAAGGCTTTCATAGATGAAAATAGATTTTAAACGAGTCTTTATTCATATTTTCACTTCCCTAACATTTTCTATAAAAGCATGAAGTTCTGCAGTCCAATTACTGTAACCATCCCATTATGAAAATCCAATGATTTTTAATACAATATTACATATTTATATATATATATATATATATATATATATATATATATTCTCCGACGTTAAACCAACATTCCACCGTTGCATACCAACTAAATTTCCAAGCACTCCGAGAGTTCTTCTGTAGTAATTCAGTTCCACCCGTCTCAACGGTTAATCGCAATTACCTCGTTCCTTAAAAATCCCGTTCACGATGATACGCGATATTCTCCGAGAGCAGACAACTTTTACCCCACAATGCATCGTAATCCGCTTAAAACATCGAAAAAACGACAGAGATCCGGTACACCCACAAAGCAGAGTCCTCTTCAGTGAACAAAGGACGCGCACCAAGGGAAACATTCTACCGAGCGCAATCGATACGTCCTCAATAACGTGCTGCCACCAGTGTATTCTCAATGTGAAAGAAAGAACGATTTCCGTGACGTGTCTTTTTTAATAACGCCGGTTATTTCATTAAACCGGTACACACGAAAAAGAGAGAAAGCGAGAGAAAGAAGAACAACAGGATGAAACAGGAAGGTGGGGACGGCAGAGAGATACTGAAAGGGAAGAATTGGAAACAGAGTGAGGGTTGGAGGAGGAGGTTGAGGAGAAAACGTGGTGCAATAACAGGGAAGAACCGTTACTATATTGTAATACATAATGAAGTCTGCGTTGAACGACTCAATATATCCGCGGGGGTTCGCCAAGTAAAACGCGGAGAATAGAAAGTTCCAGCGTGTGCCGCGCCGCGCCGCGCCGTGTTGGTATTGCCACGACAAGGGGCCGTATATTTTCTATTACTCGGTTTACGATTGCGCGGGATTAACATTATGACATGCCTCTTATATCGTGCTTTACGGCCGCGTATAAGTAATGCGAGCGACTTTGACGATGGCGCACGTCGGCTCGACGGAACAAAATGTCCCTAGGAGAGCGGCGCTGGAAAGGCAGGCAACGGTGGCCGGTGGAGAACGCGGCAGATCCAATTTCCCGGGTCGGCGAACGAGAGTCGGAAATAGAACGGGCACGATCCATTGTCGTTCGTCTTCGGCGGACCGAGCGCCGGGAAAAGGATTACCATTTTATTATGTTCGGTGACGACCCTGCGTCCACCGGCCATTTTTATTTTGTTGGGCGTGAGCGAGTCGTACTTAAAGGCCGCCCGACCCGTCTCATTCTCGGTGCACGCGCCGCTATTCAATGCACCGTTGCTGTTCCGTCCACCGAATAATTTTCTGATGCTACGTTTCTTTGGGCTTCCTCGAAATGCAGTTACACTACCGGTCAAAAAGATAGCACGCATGTGCCATCTTCGTTTTCCCAACTTAATGTGTTCCCCTCGTGTGTCGAATTGACACGATGGTAAAACATTAAATGAATTGAATTGGTGACCGAAGCAACGTTGTTAATATAACAACGTTGGATACAATCCATTCAAGGAAAAATTGTAGATGGAAATAGAAGGAACACAATTTTTAACTTTGGGTCTTTGTTTGGACTAGTGAGGAGGTAAACATACTAAAAGTTCCCACTTCTAGAAGGTGAACAGGGTTCAGGGGGGCATGTAGAAGATCCCCTTTTTCGGTTTTCCGCGTATATCTCGGAAACTATGCGTCCTATCGATAAGACCATTCCATACAAAATTAAAGCTGACAAAATGTGCTACAAGATTGATTCGATTCTGTTTTTCTGTAATTCTCACATCTATTAAAAAATATTTCGAACAAACCAGTATTCCTTCATTCGAGTGAGCACGATAAATCATTTTGGTATGGACAAATAGTGCGTTTGCAGCTTAAGAAGTCAGGAAAGAAGTCCAACAAAATAATTAATGTTGGACAAAGAATTTAACGAAAATGTAGAACAAGCTTAACGACTACAGATTTTTTCAGAGCTAACTATATTAAAGCAATATATTTGCTTTTAATATTCTCATTTGTTTAACAACGCCAGGCTGAAAGGGCGCTCGCGGAAATGATGTATGAAATGAAAAATTATTTTAATCTCGCAAACGACACGAAAACCTCGTCACGTTCGATTAAAAACGGGGAACAAGCCCGATAATTTTAACAGATAACAAGGGAGCGGGAATTTAACCGTTACGTAAAATGGCTTTACGAACGCGTATTATTTCATTATGTAACATCCCGCGTCGACGGAACAAAAAGTATTACGCGAAAAGTATAGCTACGACAATCCCATAAATTCGCGACCGTTTTGTTAACAAGGTAAAAGTCGAATTACGTGTAGCAAATCTGGATGTCAGTTATTTCAAAATAATTGCACGATCCGCGTGCAAAACAGAATCGAGGATGAACCAATTTTGAAAAACATTTCGAGCGGACGTTCATGTTGTTCATTGACCGAATGAGCCAGGGATAAAGGACGCGGAAACACAAAAACTGACTATTTCGACGAGAATGGAGAAATAACAGAAGGAAGATTTGTCTCTTTCACAGTGGAAATTCTACGTGCTGCCGAGTCGCGATGATAGAAACAAAAATACTCTTTGCCTGGTGGCCGTATTCTCTCGAATGACGAAAACGGATCGATAAATTCACAGAGATGTACGATTTTCTAAAGAGGATAGCGTAAAGCACGAAAGAGAAAGGGGCAAAGAGTTTAACGGAAACGAACACAGAGCGAGACGTCTTCGTGCCTAAAGATTTCCATGAAAAGCGACCACTCGTTTCAGCGCGCCAAAGCTACAGCCTCTCTTGCTAGATGCAAGAGGACACGAGCTCCCAAGAATGTAACGGAGTATTGCAAAAAGTGCCGGAGACAAAGACCGGCAAGGAGTGAAAAACGAATACAAGTTTCAAAGGGCTGGCTGTCATTACTATTTAGCACAGAAACGAGAGAACATCCGCAAGGACGGTCTCTTTTCCAGCTTTAAAGCCTCGGTGTCGTCGCGTGACGCGAGTCACGAGTGTCAAGAGTAATCCAGTTAAATATACCTTTTTCAAAATGCTGGAGATAAACGAGCGGCTCAAGACTGCGAAATCCGATTCCGGCTTGCGAGATAACCTTAGCGACGCTCCTCGAGGTAATTAATGTATCTTCTCTGTGTTCGCAACGAAATATTTCTGATACCTTCTAGGCTCTTTTAACAACCATGTACAGACTTCTCTACGATTTCCTATTCAAACTTTGCCAGCGTACTCTGCAAGCAGAGAGAAACTAAAATAGAAATTTTAATGTAGGAAATGAGTTTGGTCATTGTAGAACGCACTATTCATTTAATATTGGTTTAATCATAAAAGATAAATGCTACACAAACGGTTCATGGGGTACTCAATCGAATCGGCAGAATCTCTGCTTCAATCTGACGTTCGATAGTTATAACAATCGAGGTGTTACACCAAATCCCAACACATAATTCGGTAAGACTTTAGAAACCCCCCCCCCTTCTCGTCATGTCATACGACATGACATATGTCACATGTCGAAAGGAAGGGGGGGGTTTCTAAAGTTCAGCCCATAATTCTTTTCACGACTGAAATCCTTATAGGTGCGCCAATCTTTCTTTAATCAGTAAAAAAAAACTCGTTCGATATTTTTGTACGAGAATGTTTGAGCTTGTTCTCACTATCATTCATGTAATCCATGCATTATAGGAGATGACAGGAAACGTTGCCCCGTTCAAATATGAATGTAGGAGTCGATCAAGATTAATGCATAATCTCAGAGAAAGTAAAACGTGCTTCAGGAATTAGCCACTGGAAATATTATATTTTTCATTCAAGAACTTATTCAGCAGTAATGTCTGCTGAATGCGCCCGACATTTCAGAAAGAAATGCATCTCTTGAAGTAGCAGCTATCCGCGTATTTATAATCAGACACCGCGTCACGAGGGGAGATGCCGCAATTTTTAATAAGATTGGATAGCAAAGAAGAGGGAGGATCATCTTAACGCTCGATTTAAAATTGAATTCGCTAAAATAAGCGGTGCACCTTTGCTATCGATTACACCAGATAACAACCTGCCACAGAACAGACTGGTCTCTCTTTGAACGTGGTACGTGACCCTAATTCTTAACTCGCTCGGAAAAGCCACGCTCCATCTTGGTTTTATCTTCGGAGAAAAATCCGTGGCTCTGCTTATGACAAACTTCGGGCTTGGAAACGGTCGACGGGAACGTTACTGCGGTATGAAAATTGCGAATTATCCTCACGTTTGTCTTGACTGTTATTCTCGAACGACAGAGGCATTCCTGCAGAATATACTTCGTCCTACAATTCTAATTTACTATTATCCAAAAACTTCCTCTGTGAATTGACCCGCGAGTAGGGTTGCCATCCGTCCGGTTTCCCCCGGATTTGTCCTACTTCTTAGTGCGCCCGGGGGATTTTCTTTAAGCGTCCGGGTTTTTAGATGTTGCTCGCTCATACTTTCTCCACTATCACATTCTACGCGACATCGGACACTTTTCGGAGTGCTGTTTCGGATTTTATTCAAATTTGAATATATGTAGTCTTTAGTGACCTATCAACGAATCTCAAAGGATTTTTTCGATATCTCGAAAATGGTTGATTTTACCGAATACTGAACGTATACTAAAAACATGTATTTACTAAAACTGTTGTCATTTGAAAAAAATGCTTTTTTTCACAATTTATTTTGCAATTAATTTAAACGAATGCCACTTTTTCATAGCAGAGGACTTTTTAAAAATGTGCGAAAATAAGGACATAGCCACAAGTGTCCCTTCTATGGACCTGGCTTTCAAAAAGCAGACACTTTAAAATTGACGAAATTAAAATTATTTGAAGCGGACGCTACACCGCGATGTAAAGAGAGCTGACATTTCAGCATTTCTTCAGCAATTAAATTTGCGCGGATATTTGCTACTGATAATTATCGTAATAAATATATTTTCTCTTTGACCGAATTTCCAAAACTTTTCTTTATGGTATCATATCCAACTTAAAAAGTAGTTAAAAGTGTCCGGTTAAAAGTTTTACGCCGTTCGTTTTTATTGATGGCACCCCTACCGGATTCAAAATAAAACTGTGCTTTTGTCCTCTTCGTGCATTCAATAATTAACGATCAATTACTTATGTAATTACAACGTATCAATAAACAAACAATCGTCGATGAATAATCACTCCGGAAAACGTTTTACGAATTACAAAACGCCAGGGAATCGATTAATATTTGGACATTGAATGAAACGCGTAAAAAAATACAGGGACAGTTTCAAGAGACCATTAGCACGGCGCAAACAAATTGTAAATGCTACACCTGTTATAATACATCTAATTATACTTGAAATCCGAAAGACCTTTCGTTCCGCGCAGTCTCTGAAAGAACAAACGCCCCGTTGGGCTGAATGCGCGTAGAAAAGGATTTCATCGCATTCTCGTCGTCCGCGCGAATAAAAGTATTTTCTGGCAGGTGACGAACCATACAAATTCCTTCCACAAAAAAGGAAAATGATATCCCTGTTGGCGAAGGTTAAAAAGAGAGACGCGCGTCGTCGTTAACGCGAAAATTTCAAGGCGAGTGAAAGGGGAACCGAGGCGTGAACACGAATTTTGACAAGGGAGCAGCAGGCAGGGTTTATTGTCACAGCGATTTGTAAACCACGTACCTTCGAGCACGTGCTTGACTTCAAAACTATGAACTAATTATGGCAACGTAATTAAGTAATTAACTATCTGGCGTAGGAGGCTGCGAAGCGGCCCTGCCGCCTTAACTCACTCAGCGAGCGTGTGTGTAGCTACGCCGGAAAGGGGTGCGAGGGGATGCGAGGGGGTGCGAGGACGGGATGGAGGTGGCATGTACACCCGTCGAGCCGGTGCAATTCCCAGGATTCGTCCTGCAGTCACGCAATTAAACCGGCCCATTATTCGGGGGAGGGAGGGAGGGGGGCATCTGTGTACGCAAATGCGCGTAATTTCGTCTGTTCGAGCGGCGACGATAATAATTGCGGATAAATATTCGCGATTAAATGTGTAATTTCAGGTGAACAGGCCATCGGATCGGCAGCTCGCGTTTAATATTTTCACGCGACCGTTTCGGTTCTGGTGAAAATGTACGCGACCGGTTAATCTATGCCGCGTTTGCAGACTGTCGTGCAGCTTTTTCACCGGTTCTAATTCGTCCGATTCTGCGACACTCCTTCCCGGATTTCTTCGTTGCAACTTCTGCCGGATCGTGAGAAATTCATTTTATTCCGTCCCGAGGAATTTGAAGAATTTATGCTTCCGCGGCGAATCTGTATACGTTTGCTCTATTTTCAGGCGGATTGTAGTCACTTACGGCTCGTTCGTGGAAAGAAATCGTAATATTCAACACTGCGGAGGTTGCGGCGCATTTCAAACGCAGACTATGATCATATTGTAGGATTTCAGGGAAAAGAGGGAACCGCCATGCCAGCGGGAATCAAACCCGCGACCTCATTGGAGGTAGCTGATCAGTAGACAGCGGATTTTATGCATTTATAACAAAATTGAGTAGGTGTCGTTTGAAACAGCAAAAACATTAGAAGAATTTAAAAATACTGTAAAAATTAGAAGTACTTACCCCCTCAAAAACACGTTCCATTCCAAATAATACAAAATTTTAACTTTCATCACACTCGTACATTAGCTCGATTAGATGATGGATTTCAACTGAAATTTTTGGCTCGCACGCAACGTGACAGGGCATCGTGAAAGTTTGTTTATTTTTTTTTCTAATCTCACTTCTTATTTTAGTAATGTATATTAAAGAATCCCTCAGAGACGACATTGTATAATAACACGGAAGTGTTTATTTTTTTATTTTTGTCCCGTGACAACGCACTGTGCGTCGAGACATGACACGTTCATGAAAACGAGGTTGACTTGAGACCTCGAGTTCCTTCGGTACTTTTATTCTTCGCGATGATTACTATAGGATGCAACAGAAAAAATGGTGACCTTGAAAATAGAGTGAAGATCAATTCCCCGGTCCATTATTTTAACGGATCTCTATCTATCAAGGGGTGCAGACCAGGCTATAGTTGTCGCGACATATAATATATTTTTGTCGCAGCAAACGATACAACTATCGTTGAAGCGGTCGATGTGACTTGTGTCGTACAACTAGTTGTACGATAAATCGTCTCGCCTGTAGGCCGTGTAAGAAATGCCTACCGATTACCGAAACGCGGGAAAAATTCAAATTCTCCAGCAGCATTTTCCGCAGGAAAAACGAGTCTTGAACATTAATTAATTCACCGGTCGGAGGGTGGGAAGAGTGTAGTATGAACGGCGCGCGGCGATCGACACGTCGAACCCCGGAAGAAAATTATGCGTGCGCGTACAAGGACGCAATAAAGTGCTCAGGCAGCAGTCGGGTGTACGCCTATCGCGAGTATCGGCGCACACGCGCGGTAAAAGTGTTCCTTAATGCATTTGCAGGATCGAGTGGGTAAGTTTATAGCGGTTGCTCACGGCACGCTTTAAACCAGTCATGAAAACCTCGCGGACGAATCTCTGAACGGCACGAAGCGCTTCGGATCTACCGTCGACTAAATTCAGAAAATCGAACGACACGTCCGGCCGGGTAACGAATTATCACCACCTCCGTACACTTTGCGTAATTATTCAATGAAACGGGTCAAGATAGACTCCGCGGAGTCACGATCCCCAACAGCCACCCCTCCGAGTCGGCCGGCTCCGTGATACTTCTGGCAACATTAATTGTAAACGGCCGGTGCGAGATACACATCCTCGCGTTTGTCTTGGAAATTTATCTTCCCAGACGAAGATATGTGGTCTATGGAATTATGAACGGCCATGATCGTTCCCGGGGAATCTTGCTGGAGAGAACCGTGACAAGAATCATAATTTTTCTGTGTTGCTCGAAGGTGAACGACCTATTCGTCGTGCCGGCGAGGATTGTTTCGCGATGGGCATTCATTCAGTGAATTATACAAACATTTTCTCAACAATTTGCTGAACAACATTTCCCTGTAAATCCATGGGTTAGGTCCCAAACCTACTCCATACCTAATCCATGCATTTCCAAGTAAAACTTTTTGCAATTATCTTGTATCTTAAGTCCACCGCCAAAAACTTTAAAGGGAAATGTTGTTCATAATGGTAACCTTAACAACATAGTTCAAGATCATGCAGCTGAATATTGCAAAACCATTGCTCGGAAACGTAAAAGAAGGACTTTTGAGGCAAACAGCGCCCTAGATTGATCTTTCATCTAGCGATTTTGGCTAATAAAAAACCCCGTCTTTGCATTATCGAGAAATCAGAAGTGGAATCCCGAACCCTTGCAATCCTCGCGTACGTATACGTGGTCTAGCGGTGTGTCAGTGTACCCTAGCGGTGTGTGAGTGTTCACGCGCGGGCGTCGCGTCGTCTGTTGGAAAAGACTTCCTTAAAACTGGAAAGGAGGTAACACACCGATAAGTTTATCGTAACACCATTCATAAACTCATCAGCACCGACGGAAAATAGCGAGATAATTGTAAAAAACTTTACTTGTAAATGGATGGATTAGGTGTGGCTTAGATCCCAGACCTAAACCAATCCTAAACCTAGTTAGGCTTACTATGCAAACTTTAGACTAATGAGACCAGATGATGAAAAGACGAAGAAAGGTGGAGTTATAGAATATAAAGTAAATTGCAATAAGAAATATATATATATATACATATACATATATATATAACATATTATGTTATTATTATGTCATATACACAGGGTGTTAATTTTAACTCGAACACCTACATTATTTCCGCTACTATTAAAAGTAAGAAAAAATAACTAAATAGGATGTACATGGTTTTAAGGCGTGCATCAAATGGAAATAAAAATCCTTCGAAGGTCATTTTAACCGTTTTTTCAAGGTATGTTTTTGCATATTAATTAACATGTATTTTTCCTAATGCAATGTGGTAGTCGACGTCAACATGAGTTCAACGACCTACACACCATGATCTTGAAGTAACCTTAACGGCGAAAAAATCAGTTTCACTTTGAAGAATACAAAAGTAATAAAATGAAAAGTATATCGACCACAAAAATGTGAAGGCATATGAAAGAAAAATACTGTTTCTCTGCCATTTAATCACCGATAAATTTGTTCACAGTACTTGTTGCGTGATTTTATGATTCCAGACATTCTTATTGCAAAACAAACGACTTCGAAGACGTTGCTTACTTCACTGGTGCATGTATAAATTTTCATTGAAAAGTATAGTTTCACATTTTGATGTAACTTGCACGTGTTACTGAATATAACGACCGATTAGTCATCAACGAATTAAAAATTGAATCGCATTCACCCTTTGACCCAGAGCATGGAAATCGTCATTTAATTACCCCGCCTCTAGCAATTAAATCGAATTTGTGGCTGTTTCATCACCAAGAACAGAAAAAGAGTACAGAGAAAGTATTTTCGCTATCTAGTGCTTATTTCATTTTGAATGTGTAGAAATCATTCGTTTCAGTTTGTTATAGTTGTACCTCCAAATAAATTGATTATCTTTGTTATAATTATGACGAGATATTCGTTTCAATTTTATCGAAATTAAAATGTTACTTTTCCCAAATTATAAGTGACAAAATGAATTAGCCATATTTAAAATAATAAGAGTAAAATAAAAATGAACGAGTAATAAAATAAAATACATATTATAGTTACAGTTTCCACTTTAGCTTCGCGATACTGCGATTTCACAACAGACTATAGTTTGCCCAAAACTGTCATCTGATAGATGAAGTAATCTTAGAATACGACAAGTTATCTGAAGCTGGTATATAATTATACATACATATATGGTCCAAGGTGACGCCAATCATACAAAACGAAAAAAGAGATGGCGACACCCATCGGTGTCTCCATAGAACGTTAATATACTACATGTTCAACAGGATGTACATTTGTAGTGCTTCTAACGACACAAGTGCATAGTCTGAAGGAAAGACGTTCAATAAGAATGTAGAGACGCAAATAGAGACATTTATCTTCGAATTGCCAATGATTACTTTGAGTGAAACAGTCCCCGGATCTGCGATTCTAATGCACGGATATTAAAAACGAAATGGAGAAATTGAATATTCTAAATGAATATTCAATTCGAGTATTCTAGGTGAGCCACTGTGCACGGGTAATTTCCTGTTCTTGAAGCGGACTTTGGATTCGAATATTAGAGCGCAACTTAGCGTATAATTACGGTACATAATTTATGTCCCATTAATGATCGTAGAACTCCCATGAATATAATTGTTAATATTAACCCCTTACAATGTCAATCATTGTTTAATTTTGCTCCACTTATTCCAGTACTATTTCTGAAGTATTATAATTAAATACTATATTACAAGAACTTCTCATCACTCACTGACAGTTTAATCGAAAATAGAATCTATAAATGCTATTTGTAGATAGATTTGCTCCATTTGGGTTTAATCACTCAGTATACGGGTGTCCCAAAATTCGTGAACTTCCCGAATTGGTCTTAGGAACCATTCGGGAAGTTTACGAAATTTTGGGACACCCTGTGCAGATTCAAGTTGTATATGTATACCAGACTGAAAATATATCAGTTTAAAGTTCAACTCTGCAAAAACTAGGGCGGACTTACCCCACTTCACCTTATCGTGTTTTTGAGAGCGACCGAATATTAATGAGAGTCACTTTATTTTCAACTTATTAACCATTTTAAGGAAGAAAATCAATTAATATTTCGCTCCAGTTTGTTGCAATTCAGGTAGAACATTTTTATTTCGCATAAAGATCCGCTGCCTACCGATTAGCATTCTCTTAGATTACTATCATAACTCTCCAAAAATTTCTATACAATGTCCAATAAAATGGTATCTAAATACAGACAATACAGTGAACCATGAAAGTATTTGAACGCACTTTAAAACAGTATAGCTTTTTTTTGATCGGACCAAACGACCTGACTTTTTTATTAGCAATTAGCAGAATTGATTTACCAAATGACATGTAAAACAGATTTTGAAAAAATTGCAATTGCTAAGAATTATATGAGAAAGTAAAGGAGGAACCATTTATAACTTTTTTATTAGAGTCCGTAATGAAAATTTAAAATATGCGTTTTGTAGATGTATGTTAGTGATACACAGGCTGAAAATTTCATCGAAATCGGTTGACACAGAAAAAAATTTATTTACCCCACTCCACCTTAACATGTATAGAAAAGAGTTGTTCATAATTATGACGTTAATAACATATATCAAGATTATTGAAATCGGCGAGTGATCGGCTATTGTAAATAATTACCAAGTTCCATCTCGTAGCACAGATTTGTTGCGGAGTGTGAAAGTCGGATAAAATGTGAAGGAACGTGTTGATGTAATTTTTACGTGAAACTATAAGTCGGTCACTGAAGCTGCTCGATGCGACGGCTGCTAATGAAATGTTTAATATAACATCGTATCGATTACATGTTTCATCTGAAGGAATGAATAAGTCTGGACGTCGAGCTCGTCGAATGGCGCGCATTGAGTTCGCCGACTCGTCGCGTCGACGAGTAAACGACGACAGCACTCTGAAAAGGCAACGTGCCCTTAATTCCCTTCGACTTTTACTGGATCTTTGTCCCGCTTTTAGTACCCCTCACGCATTTCGAAACGCGGCCGTAACCTCGGCTTCAAGAGCGCCGAGTTTTCAAATCCGCGGGCCCGAGGACTCTCGTAAAAAGAAAGAAAGAGAGTTTCGAGTGTGTCGTAATACGATAGGACGGTCATACATACGAGAATGTTCGCGATAATCGTGTCAGGATCGCCGGAATACATTTTTCCCGTGGTCCGTCCATTCGAGACCCATTCGATTCCGACATTCCGTCCGAATGTAACTTTATCTTTAAGCTGAAATCTTCGCAAAAATTTCGTCCGTTCGTCTGATAATAAAAGATTAAATAGACGACGACAATCTGAAAAAAAGGAAAATCGGACACGCCCTACGATCGGAAATCGGTTCGGGAAACGTGAAACAGCGAAACTGGGAGTTGGAATTTATTCGCAACTCAAGTGGGTAATTACATACGCTCGAAAAACGAAACGGGTACTTGCACTGGCGGAATTTCGTATGAAGCGTACGAAATATTCCTTGCAAAAAGTAAGCAACGCTTGCGGAACGAACAGAGGAATTTTAAATAATAAATGGATCAAAAGGTTGGCTGAAAAATTATGCTTTCTACTACGTATTATATTGTAAAATACTCAATGTTGTTAAGACTGTTGGGATTCAGATTCACAAATTATATAATAAACAAGTGGGCTGTATGGGCACAATTTTACATCTCATATTAATTCACTGTTAATTTATTGATTTGGGAGTTGGACGGATAAAGTTTTGTGGGCTGGTGTAAGAATTGCCAATGTTATTACGCGTTATAACTATTTGGGGCCATACAATAAATTTGGATCAATAATACATATTTAGTGTTTCATTGACCAATTCCCGGTACTTTTTTGATAGAATGTATGTACATAATGTTGAGTTTTACATGTAACATATCCAAAAATCATCAAAATTGGAGAGGAAGCAGCTGTTCTACGGTTCGACCAATTTATTGCTTATATCGTAAAGCGTTGGCATGAACGAATACCGAGAGTGTGAGGTGTGAGAGTTGGCAGCGTTGATGTTGGAGGTTATGATCGTGCGTATAAAGTGTTCCTATGTATTTATATGTCATAATTAAACAAGTACTGAACATTTGTTCAACTTACTGCTTAGTGAGTTCCACAGTTATTAAACTCATTTCATACAGTAACCGAAGTGCTGTTCTAACAGGAACACAAGTGAGTTAATTGAAAACATTAGACCATAAAATATGAAAAATGTATACGGACGTGAAGTACAGAAATACCAACATTAAAATTTCTCTTGTCCGTCACTATGTATCAAATGCGTTTCTCCATATAATGAAGCTTCGCAGTTCTCGGCTTTGTTGGGCCACATTATAATCCACACGGCATGAATCCACGCTCTGAATAGAATTCCGGGAATGATGGCGGGCTGTTTTTCGTGAAATGAATTTTTGTATCATTCGCGGCGAACGCGGGATAAATCGCGCGCTTAACTCGCCTATTCCTATCCGCCGTACTTAAAATACGACTGGATCGAAACGAGGCGAGTCTGAGAGATGGATGACAACGGGAATGGCGACGGTTCACGATTGAACGAGCCACCGCGTCGTATTTCGATATTACGATTGGGAAATTGTCGACTCAATGGATCGGGCAATTTTAATGCGAAGCCGCGCCCCGTCAACTCCGCAAATTTCCAATATACGCGTGCACACCCGACGGCGTTTATTGGAAATTAATTACGTTCGTCCAGGCCGTCGCGTGATTTCTGCGAAGATGCCCTCGCGAAATTTTATCGGTTTCTGCATAAGAAACGGGCCACTGTTTCGCCCCGAATTAAAAGTCAATTTGCGATAGGGTGTATTTCGCCTCGAATAATTTTCGGTTCGACCTACATCCGTGCCGGGGAATTCGCGGTCTGACGCTCGTAATTAAAATTAGAACATAGCAAAAGTTCGATTACTGCCGCCGTTTAACGGCAATATGCTCGCTACCTGCTAGCTAAATAGAATTAACTTGGAACGGTTTATACCGTAATTGGTCGAAAATAGGTGAATTTTCTTTGATGCCGCTGTCAAACAATTTAATCAGTGTGACGTAATTTATTCGGAAATATTTGATTTATACCTATTGATTGTTGTAATTATTCAGATATACTGCAACGAGAATTTTCAGCATGTGCGTAACACGCATGGATCTGCACAGCAAATTTTTTAAATTTTCGTTACTGGCCCGGATAAAAAATTTGAATGATTAAATTAAACATTTAGCTTCAAAGAAAAATTGTAGTTGTCGTATATAGTCCTTTTATCGAGTTGTCCGGTTATTTTACAAATATTGCTATGTTCTTTTTATTTCTTTTATGATAAACTCACTGTTCAAACAATATTGATTACATTTAAAAATAGTCTATCATTCTGGCATTATTACACTACACTTCGAAAGCTACGTGCGAAAAGATTTATGACCCGGATAAAAAATTTGGATGATTAAATTAAACTTTTAGTTTCAAAGAAAAATTGTAGTTGTCGTATATAGTCCTTTTATTGAGTTGTCCGGTTATTTTACAAATATTGCTATGTTCTTTCTATTTCTTTTATGATAAACTCACTGTTCAAACAATATTGATTACATTTAAAAATAGTCTATCATTCTGGCGTTACTACACTACTCCTCGAGAGCTACGTGCGAAAAGATTTATGAACGCAATTCAATGTATTTTTATTGTAAAAATCGAATTTTGATGAACACTTTCAAAACCAGAAGGAATAAGGGAAAAAGCCAAATGTCAGAAATATATCGAGGTAGCTTTTTCATCTTATTCATTCCTTTTAATAGTATTTCCTAAACCGGAGAGAAATTTGAAATTTTTATTTGTGGTATTTGTAAAATGGAATGCAAGAACTGTGCTCGTTTTATCGTTTCCGTTTCCTATATTATGCGGGACTGAGCAATTTTATTTCTTTTTCTACTCCTATTAATTTGTCTTCAAAGTTTCTACGAGTTAAATATTTCCGTTACATTTCAATTATTCAATGAAATACTAGTGACTGGCATTGTGTGCTGCCAGGCGTTAGTAAAGTGAGTTCTGTAAAGTTATGCCGGCTTTGTAAAGTGAGAGGTACAAAACTAGCAATAAGCTACAAAATGGCCATATAAAAGCGAACTGAATGGAATGAAACATCAAAAGTTAAAGTGGCTAGTTTAAATAAAAGTTAGTTTTTGGTTTCAATAATCCAGACAAGCCAGTGCATCTGTAGCCATTTTACAAACTGTGTCTGCTGGAAGGCTGCTTAATAATGCACAATAGGTAGTTCGTGAACACCTCTTGGTTGAGTGTAGACAGCGTTGCATCCCTGCCAAAGTATTTGGTTTCTGTGCAGGAAATTGGCTTTTCTTACCGTACTTTCTGTAGAATAAATATTCATTTCGTTATGTTCTGTAACTATATTTTCTCGTATTTTTAGTTTCTGATTAATTTAAAAATGTCGGTAAAAGTTGGCTCGTTTTAGGTGTTTCTTCGCTTCGTTTTGACAGAATTTTATTAGTTTTTTCCTCATGCTTTTGTCAGGAATGTCAATAATACAATCTGCATAACTAAATTTAGTAGCACTGGAATTAAGAAGATCTGGGTTCTTGCTGTCACATACATTTCGAAAGTGCCTCGCAATGCATTCTATAAATATTATATACATTAAAACGTTTCCTCTCTTTTATCGTCACTCAAACAGCTTTCCACGGATTAAATCTTTCTATTGCATTTTGTCGAGTTGTACGCTCTGTTAAGAGACACAGTGACAAGCGACAAACATACAAGATTTTCAAACAACAGTACAGAAAAAGAATAAGATTTTATATTTTAGTTTACTATAGTATAGACTATAAAAAATGCTTGTAATATTTAATAAATAATTTATTCTTATGCCTTTTGTCGTCTTTGCTCGGAACATCTATTCTTCTAGATGGCCAACTATATCAAAAATCCCATCTCTCATTCTATCTCCCATCTCTCCATCCCAACTCATTCTCATTGGTTTTTTAGTTCTAGTTTTATAATTCAATGGAAAAATGGGTGACACTTTGTTTTACATGTCCCTAATATTAACAATTTTGAAAATATCGCAAAACCCTTAAAGATTCGTCGATAGGTCACTAAAGACTACAACATATTCAAACTTGAACAAAATCCGAAACAGTCCTCCAAAAAGTGTCCGATTTCGCGTGGAATGACCCTAGCGATAGTAGAGCAAGTGTGAGCGAGTAACATCGAAAAACCCGGACCGTTAACACTAAAGCTACCAAGCCTCAAATGTAACTGGTACATGTTTCCTTATAAAAATGACAAGATCGATTTTATTTAGACTTTGTGCAGCTCCTATTGCAATACATTCACTACTAAAGTTATCTATGCAATCGTTGCTTATGAAAACAGATTTATTACTTTTCTAATTGCAAAATGGAAAACATGGAGCCGGTCATTTTGACCGGTGTTGGTAGGTTTAGTGTTAAAGAAAATCCCCGGGCGTCCCCGGACGCACTCAAAAGTAGGACATACCGGGGTAAACCCATTTTAATAATTTAATAAAATGATAGAGTCTCGTATGAAACGCCATTTAGCCAGTGCCAATAATTCGAAAATATTGAGATTTGCATGAGAATCCGTGATCTGTAAGTATGAAGTACTTGGTGCGCGGTGCGAGTAGCAATCTAAATGCTAGCACCGAAGAACGATAAAACAAGAAGTCCACTTGCAGAGAGTCGTGCGTTGAAATACTTTCGAGTGTAACTGGTCGTGTTCGAGAGGGAAAATGCGATAGGAGAGCGATACAAATTTTCGTTGCCACTTCAGCCGATGGAACATATGTTACCGACCTACGAAATCCGAAAATAAACTTTTTTCGCGGTGCCCGAAATCGCGCCTCGAGAGCCTTTGACCCCGATGGGCACACCGATCTCGCTGGATCGACCGAATATCGCCATGAATCGACGCGGCGCAGCGGAGGGGAGGACCAACTACGACGGAATTTTTACGTTTATAGTCGTGGGCCCGTCGATGAATATTCAGACCGACCAACCGACCGACCGACCGGGATATCCAGAAAGTTTACACACTGCGAATTCGTATAACCAAACTTTCCGCGGCATCGATATTCTGTTGTGGTAAATGCAGCGGCCGGCGTTCCGCCGACGAGTGCATTTGCATCCGCGTCATTTACAATCGCGAGAGCAGACGTTCGCGCCGAAAATGTATTTACGACCGCGGCGATAACGCGACGATTTGCACCTCGTTGCCGCCGCGTCGCGCCACGCCAATTCGGGACCGACCCGTTCCGCGAAATCTTCGACGGGATTATCCGTCAGAAAGAAAATTCCGCAATTCGATCGCCGCCGTACCAAGTTGCGTATTTTTATCAATCGCACGCTATTACTTCAGGGATTATTTGCGAGTCCAAAATGTCGACTTTTGTTTCGACATATTAACCTTTACTGCACGCCCGGGGCGAACGACATCCCAACGAAAGGTCAGATTCAATTTTTACTTGGCTACTCACACAAGTCAAGGACAAAAATATAAGGCAATTCATAATTTGTTAATTTTCATTCTATTATTCGTTATCACTCGACCATTGTAACGGCTGCCCAATATTAATTTGGCGGGCAGTAATCCTAATCAAGCGGCATTCGCCAGTCGACGCGTCCGCGGTCTAACAGGGCTCAAGCCTTACAACCTTGAGTGTTGAGAGTACAACACAACAATAAAATAATCCCAATTGTTGATCGTAAATGTTCAATATTTAATTTAATGGTGTTTTCATTTAAATTTTAATTTAAATTTAGCTTAATTTAGCTTTTAATTAATTAATTAATGTGGATTGATTGAAAATTAGTGGAAAAACGAAATATGAAACCGAGTGTTCTTGAATTAATTAATTAATAAATAAAAAATTAATGAAATGTTGTCGGTGAAAACCGTGTCGGAGAAATCTGTGTCGGTGATTTCCATGGGACCCTTCGGCGCTACCGTTTCGATCAATTAATAAATCCAGCAATTTTGCAAAAAATTCCTTTAAAACTCTCATGGTTTCAAATCCAAAATACTCACACACAATGTAGGTTTTTATGCATCAATGTCAAGATTGTTTGGATTTGAAACCGTGAGAGTTTTAAAGGAATTTTTTTGCAAAATTGCTAGATTTATTAATTGATCGAAACGGTAGCGCCGAAAGCATCATTAAATTAAATAATAAAGGAGGGGTTTTTATCGATCGCAATTAATGTTTTTAGATTAATAGTAATATTTTTCGCGGCGCTACGGTTCGATCAAATTTTTACACTTGAATAGCTATGTTTGTAGGGCATAGAACGTTTCGCTTCGGATTTGAAACTTGATAACGTTCCCGACTCGGGTGTGAATCAATGCAAGATGCCAAGCGCTATTCTATTGGAGGGAAACAAAGGTGGTGTGTTTCGTCCTTCGTGTTAAATTAAATACAACACAACAATCATCCAAACAATCGCGCGAACATATCGCCGATGCGATAAATAATTTACAATTGCTTGAATTCGATTGTGAACATAGTTAATTAACGAACGTTGTTAAAGCTAATAGAAAATGTCATTAAGCAAACAAAGCGTGGATATGCCGTTATGGTTACCTACTTCCTTAAGAAACAATGATTTAGAATGTGGCCAGAGTATCACGATGTTATTCCGGTGAAGAAAAAATGATTATACCCTGCAGCGTGCACGAGCGGAATAGAAATCAGTTGAAGGAAGTTCGTGCACCACCATGCATTAATCATTTATCGGAATACGAAGGACAAACTTTTTCAATACTGAGCTCGTTTCAATGGCACAATAATATCATTCCATCTGTCCGGGAGTTCTTAAGAGCACCAGCTTTTCTCTCTCCTTGCGGATTTACGAGGTTTCGCCTCCACGGTTATTACATACCCGGTGGCGAAGTTCACGAATCCAATAAAGGGCTGGATACACCTCGAAGAAGACAAATGCTCGCTGCGGATTCCTCATCACGATCAACGCCGTCAGAACGAGAACGTATGATAGCAGGTTTTTGTGTCTGTCGGATTGAAGATTTTCCGTTTTGTTAGAGCAAGAAGCTCTATAAATAGGTCCACGTGAAGCTATTCATTAGAAACTGCAGGGTCCTCGGAATTAGTGATCAACTAGATACACGACGAATCGAAGAAAATCTTTTATAGATTTTATCTGAAGTAAATAGTATTTCATCCGAGGACGATTGATACAGGGGGAGATCCCCTAGTGTCGGACGCTTAAGGTTTTTCTTACAATTAGATAAATAAGAAAAGATAATGCTTCAGTCTTTTTATTCTACGTTATTTATAAGTTAACAGTATTAGAAATCCAATTAAAGGAACAAAATAATCGATATTATAATTATAATAACTTGAATGAACGGTAAACTTTGGTGTATGATTTTGAGAGATCAATAAGTGGCACCTAGGAGCAGGCACAGTGATCACTAGGCTGCGGATTTTTATGCAAAATAAAAATAGCCTGCATCGATTGCAAGGAAGGAAAACCAAATTGGATGTTATTTCTTCCATTAATGATTTTAATGGAGGAAAAATCGTATATTGACACCTTCAATTCTTCAAATAAAACAATTTTGAATTTCATCTATTCAATTTTTCTGTAAATGCATAAAGATCCGCAGACTAGTGATCACAAATATAATAATCCAAGCATTCTGGAATATCGGTGCAATTCTCATGTGCCCATTTTTGTCAGTTTTAACATCGAATACGGTCTTCTTCGGTGCATTCCAAACACACTACGCAGAAAGTCTCCTGGTTTAGGTTTATCTTCCTAGGCTTCAGTGTTTTGGTCTGCTTAAACTTATTTCCTAAGTCATTATTCATGTCGTGTAGATCTATCTTTCATCCAGTGAAATCAGAATAATAAACAGTAATACAAATAGGGAAACACATTGATATATGTACTGTCCGTTCTGTTCGAAACTAAAGGACAGTGAACGCATTAAACAACAATTGTTTTGTGAAAACCTGTGTACTGTATACACAAAACACAAAGGTAATTTAAAACTACTTACAACAAGATATAATAATACAATTGAGGCGTATTTTGATGAAGAAAATTGATAATTATAATCTTTCATAATTTATACGAAGCACCGTATTCCAGTGAATCGATCTCCTTAGCTGTGCACACACGACTGGAGTGTGTCGAAACCTAATCTTTCTTTTCTATCTATTTTCCCAACTGTTTACGCGGTATTAGCTGCCGTATTAGCTCCTCTTACTTGTTATCGAGGAAAACAATTTTTATTTTGCATAACAATGGGCAGTCTAACACATGATACCGATCTGATTCTGTTATACTAATCACTGTACATTAATTGGTGTAAATTGATCACCAACGAATTGCAAACGCGAACATCAATTTAACAGCATCACTCTCTGCACAGCAACCTGCAGTGATACACAATCCATCGTTTCACAAACCCGCATCGTTGCTCCGCAACAGTGAGTCTGCGAGTCCAGATTTGTCCTCGCCTTCATCTGGGCCTCCATTTTCGCCCCTATTTACACACACACACTTGTACCTGAGAATGATGTACACCCTTCACTTGAAATTGCAACATGTGCCCAAACAGCAGCTGCAACATCCCTGCACTTCCTGCACCGCCGATTCTAATCCTAAATTTGTTGATTAATATTTCGACTAATCGCGTAAATTTTGTTCACGAAGCGATGAATATTACATGAATATAGATACACTATTTACTTGTCCGATATAACTGATTAGTTAATAGTGATATGCGCGTTGATAAATTAATGTTGCGGAACTAGTTGTAAATAGACGTGATGCGTGGTGATCGATTGAAATTGACAGTTGTTGGTATGCAGAATACACACGTTTAATGAATATACATAGTACGTGTGCTCCAAATAATTTGCGGGCCCGTTACAAGCTGACTGAAACACTTTTGTGCACCCTTTGTTCGAGCATATTGCAATCCTTCGATATGAAGAATGCCAGAAATGTTTGCGTTTTCATCTGCATTGTATACCGGCTGTTCAACAATTGTTTAGAGAAAAAAAGAGTTGTTTAAGAAAAAAAACTCAAGTTTTGAGTCGTTTGACTATGTTTCAGTTACCTACACATTAACTTTTAATACAAGAATAATTTGAAAAAAGCATAGATGTTCAGCTGGCTGTTTCCATTTTTTAAGAAGATCGCTTTTATCAGTCGGAAGGTCATAGTGCACAACATCACTGAACTCCTCTTGACATCAACTATAACACTATGAAGTTAAAAATATATGATGCCACTTAAAAATCATCGATGACCTTCAAAAGACCTTGAAATCTACAACGATCAGAACATTTTTTGCCTCCTTTCACAGTACAACTTTCCTCTCTAACATTATCTTCGGTCTTCAAGCCTAACGAAGCTACATAGGTGCTCTGTTTCTCATGAATGACCCAGTATAGTATAGTAATCTATCGCAAAAGGAATTTTTCCAATTGATTCATACTTTAAGTACTGTGACTTCGACCATAGTTGCCAAATAATGGTCTATTATAAAATATAAGTTTTACATTGTTGGAAGTTTGAGGATTACGTGAGAGTTATGTCGTACTGATGATAAAAATGAGTATGAGCTCGCCATTAGTACGGCCGTTCGCCTTGGCGCATCCCGTTACTGGCGGCAGCTCATGTCGGGCGAAGATATTTTGCTTTTTGGCTCGAAAAAAACGTCGACGTTGCAAACTTTAAAGGGTGTTTAGATTTTAGATTTTACGCCGGACCCTTATTTTTTAAGATAAACTGCAAAATATCCTAAACAATTGAGGCGAAAGTGGTATCCTCCATCTTCAACGATTGTTTAAACATGTTTAAACATTCACAATGTATTAATATTGGATATCACTGTATTCGGGAAAGGCTACAGAATCTTTTGCTGCAAAGAACAATCCAATATCTTTTATAATAACATCACAATATTTGTTTAAAGTTGAAAAATATGTTTCTTTTTCAAAATCAAGTTTCTCAAAAACTGTGCGTCTAGGGGAATAATTAAGGGCAGATACGGAATCAGCGCAAAAAGCTCTATAAGAATCATCCAACAGTAATTGTTGAACAAATTTGGTGATGGGCAGTGGTAATCGAATCGGAAATTGTCTTCCAGCTGATTTAATAATCGGGAACTTCTTTCCGTGTAACATTCTGTTTATTTTCTCGTTTCTTAGTTATAATAAATGGAAGCTTATGTTATTTTGTTGTTTTTCATTCTTCACTAAGCCCCTTTTCATTTCCCATCAGTTTTAACTCCATAAAGTAATATTTTATACTTCTAAATTGTGAATGTTTTCTCTAAAATCCATATCAATGCCTCCGATCGGAAACATTCTGCCAGTGGTTGTATTATTAAGAGAAGAAGTAATTGTATGAGTCTCATTTTTTAATCATATTCATTTCCGGTTTGATGTTGGGTGACCATAGCAACCGTCAGAACACAGTGACAGCTTCATGTCAGATGAACATAATCTCCGTCACGGCGTGGCGAGAATTTGAGGTTAGGTGATTATAGTCGTCTTTAGGGCGCGAATGAAACTTAAATGCTGATTCACGATAGTAATCTTCAGCACAGTGTGAAACTTTAATGTTGAGCGATTACCTTCACCTTCAGACTTCGATATTAGGCGACCATGATTGCCTTGAGTAATGAGTAATAATTGAGTAATATAAATGATGCATCACAGCTTCAATTACTAAAAATTGTGCGTCATCTATTACCCAACCGTTCATTATAACTTAAACACTTTCATTTTGACATAATTTGTTGATTTGAAAAGGAAAGCAGATATGGATGAGATATTATTCTAGGCTCTTTTGTGCAACATTTTCTATTTTTAATTTCTTCCTATTCATTCTAAAATGTACCTACTTTTTTAACACCTTGAGTGTTGCATCTTTTGTACAATAAATGAGATGCAGAATTATTTGCCCAGACTTAATGTATTCATTGTACAAAATTTAGTTAGGATCCACAAAATGCAAACTAGTTTTAACAATACTTTGCACCATACATCTTACTATTACAAGTTTTGTTTCATAAAAGAAATCACTTTGACTGCAAACTAAAAATTCCATAAGGGTCATTCCATACCAAATCGATCACTTTTTGCAGGCACCATCGTCGATTTTGTTCTAAATTAAATATGTTGTAGTCCATGTGAAATTAGGGGGAAATTAAGTCATCGTTTTGCCGGTTTCGAATTTTTTTAGAAATGGCAGGCCTTCAAAGTTTTTAATTTTTACCTATTTCGGCGGAAACGTGCCTCACTTACGAATTTTTATCTCAGGAACTGTTTGTCCGATTAAGCTACATTTTTTTTGTTTTATTCGGAAAGGATTGGGCTATTACAAAATAATTTTTTTCAACCCCCACAATTAACTTTATAATGTCGAAAAATTTAAACAAATTCTTTTTTTTCGATGATGGGGCTCAGTGATTTAAATTTTTAAAATATATCTCCTAAACGCATAGGCTTTTTAAACAAATTTTTTTTAAATATTACACTGTCATCCAGTTCTGAGCTATGTTTAAAATTTCAAGTCTCTAGCTCATCGGGAAGTTAGTTTAAAATCACAATTGCAAAATTTCTACCGAACAAACAGACAGACAGACAAACAGTTAAACAGACAGACAAGAAAGCGAGCTAATAAAAACGTGGTAAAATATGGTAATATTCCTAGAAGTTTCCCCTTTAAAATGAGCCCTTGAGAAAGATGGTATCGTTAAAATTGGCGTCACGATGAGCTGGTAATGTACGCCGTGTACCTCCGTTTCAGGTAGAGGCGAGTCGAGCGCACCGCTATTATGGTCCGTATACGAGTAAATAACTCTATTTATACCTGGAGAATAATATTAGTAACCACTTTCGGCCATCAACACCTTTTTAATCATGACTTCATTTATAGATATTAGTTTCTATAGGAATCATATATGTCCTACACAAAAGGTGTCGTTGCTCAATGGAAATCATGAGAAGGTGGCGGTTTTTCTTCCATCGGGGAGGGATAAGAACGGTTTATGGTAAGAAGTATGGATAGAATCATTGTGTGGGGTGGACTTAAGGATTATGGAAAAAATATAAGAAAAACTATTTCATTCAAATTTATTTGAATGAGCAGAAACATTTTTCTCAAATATAACATTTAATTACGTAACCCAAGATGAACATAACAAACATGCTGACTGTTTACAAGCTCGCTTTGCAACAGCATTACCAATTACAGGCAACTAGAAGCTTTCATAGCTTTACGCCATTATCGAATAAAGAACTGCTATGCAAAACTTGCTAGTGCGATAATGATGGCTCTGTTTTTAGTGTAATGAAATAGTTTTTCTTATATTTTTTCCATAATCCTTAAGTCCTTGAGTTGATTGTCGGTGTTGAAAAAATTATTTTGCAATAGCCCAATCCTTTCCGAATAAAACAAAAAAAAGTGTAGCTCAATCAGACAAACAGTTCCTGAGATAAAAATTCGTAAGTGAGGCACATTTTCGCCGAAATGGGCAAAAATTAAAAGCTTTGAAGGCCTGCCATTTCTAAAAAAATTCGAAACCGGCAAAATGATGACTTAAACCCCTCCTAATTTTACATGGACTACAACATGTTTCATTTAGAGCGAAATCGACGATGGTGCCTGCAAAAAGTGATCGATTTGGCATGGAATGACCCATAAGAGTTACTAATAATTGACTGGCAACTCAGTGGACTATAAAATCGTTTTGACTGGGAGTATAGGGTCTGTGTTGGTCCAAGATGGACGGAACAGGAAGGATTTCGTAACCAATCGTCGAAGAGGATTGAGCCGAATCGCGGATGAGATATCACGAGCGACGAACCGTGACGTAATCGAATACGGGGCCACGTACATGGATCCCCGTATAATGCGATATCACGAGTCTAAATTAGGCTCCATGTAACGTAATCATTCATGCGTGTCAGTAACGCCGCGGAACGAGATTCCGGCCGTTGCGTCGGGTCAAGTAATTTAATAATAATTATTCCCTCGCATGCACGCCGCACACGGAGCGCGAGCGGCACATCATCGCTCGTGGCCCCGCTCATAAATCATCATAGAACCACCCTGAGAAACTTGCTTCGCCCTGAATCGCGATTTAACCGCTCCTAAACAGCGAATCGCGTCCAATGCTGTCTACGGTTCTGCAACAACAGATTTCGATGCATATCGTTCCAAGCGGGCGCGCGATTTTCGTTGGAACGCGCTCACACACTTTTCAAATGCGATCCCCCATCGTTTGCAATTGCGCGGACTCTGTATACTGTGAAACTCAGACTCAGAATCACTCGCTTGTAAAATGGAATCTAATCATTTAATGGAACACGTAGCGGTTTTACAAACAAATCGACTGTTTTATCCTAATATTCCAGGTGCCTTTCATATTGCGTATTTTATCTCCTACTTTTCCTTACTTATGGATCGACTAGGACAGATTTCGGTAAGTACAGGGTGTTTCAAAATTATATATCGTGATCACTATAGCGTGATTCTGCACCACTGGATCGGTGGAGATCTATTACAAAAATGGACCGCTAAATTGTCCTTAACATTAAATCCCAAGCAACGAACAAAAGTCTCAAAGGAACCATGTGTCTCATGTGAACCGTTCATTTAAAAAACGACTTTAAAGTTTCGTAAACTACTTTATTTCATATGGCTACAGGGTCTCCCGAGATGGAATAAACGTGGAGGAGATGATTCTACATCAGAAAATATACAACAAATTTTTTCGTTTCTCTTGTCCTTTCCGAGAAATTTGAGTACGAAAATTCGGTGAACACGTGTGCTATTGAATAGAAATAGTCTGACGCGTCTGTTCATGATCGACTCATTCTACTTCGTAACATTCGCAAGGTAATGTGGGGCACAGCGTTGTGCAGAATCACATTTGAATTACTCCAGAATTATAATTACAAAGTAATTGAATTACATTGTAATTCAGTTATATTGTAATTTATAATTCAAATCTTCATTCACTTAATTACAATGTAATTCGTAATTGCAGTGGAGTACAATTATAAAATACATTGTAATTTAGTTATATTGTAATTTATAATTCAGATCTTCATTCAATTAAATTACAATGTAACTCGTACTTGCAATGGAGTACAATTATAAAATACATTGTAATTCAGTTATATTGTAATTTATAATTCAGATCTTTATTCAATTAAATTACAATGTAATTCATAATTTCAATGGAGTACAATTATAAAATACATTGTAACTGAATTACATTATAATTACATTGTAATTCAATTATATTGTAATTTATAATTCATATATAATAGAAAGACAGTATTTAACATTTTAAATAAAAATTGATTGAAGTGTTTCCATCCATCCATTTCTGACTTTGTATGACCTTGACGGTCACTCTGTCGCATGTCGTCTTGACATTTTACATCATTCATGTGATATAAAAACAATTCATAGCATTCCACTTTAAAAATTCGAGGTCACGTTCATTTTTAAAAAAATAATGCATACAAAACTAATTACATTACACTGCTTGTAGGGTTTGCAATACCTTAGCAAATACCGGTTTCACGAAATTGCAAAATAGCACGAAATACCGGTATTGCAATCCCTAATTGCTTGCAAAAAACAGCGTATAACTTTTACCTCTTTTATTTTTTTTCTAATGTTTACAATTTGCAAGAAATACGCTGGCTGAAAATACAGCTAAAAGCGTGTTCAGTTTTGCTCGTCACTGTAAGTTTAGTTATAAGAACAAATGCGAGGTCGACTCACAATAGACATTACCCAAGTGTAAAAATATTTGACCCGTATTTTTTTTTTTAGACGCTGACATTTATGTTAAGTGGATAACAGTAGTCGTCCAAGTTGAGGTGAAAACCCTATTTCTGTCAATATCTCGGGAAGTCGAGGATCTAGGACAATGATTTCTTTTGTGTTTTCAAGGAACGTACTCATACAAAAAGATTTCAGAAAAATTGATTTGTTAAACAATATTTAAAAAATTCATCTTGCAGTATTCCTTATTGATCGTTTGTAACTGTTTTATGTAACTGTATTCTTGGAATGTTTTTGTTTTTGTCATTTCACCATAATTATTAAATGTGTAACATTTTCCGATCACATAGGGGCGAGAACTGTTCCGACTTGTTAGGTAAATAATAACACAAATGTGTACAACATTTGGAACTATAGTATTCTGCTGAATGTCGATAATCCATTCCTCAATAGCTGAAGGAGGTACCAAAGGTATTGATGTGACACGGTAGTAATCACTACCGCTGCGTTAGGGACACAGTCGTTTATGGTCAATCTGCCTGTGAGTTTTCGTTGTCGTAAGTCGTAAGACATAATGATGTGTTTCCAACATGATGTGTATCTAATAATTTTATACGACTACATTCCTTGATCGAAAACACACAAATTAAAAGAAAATCATTGCCCTAGTCCCCTGTAGTCCCCCAGATATTAGCAAAAATAGGATTTCCACCCCCAACTTTGAGGGTTATTCCCACCCCCTTAACATAAATGTCATATTCTGAACAAATTTCTTTAAAATAGGCGTGTTACACTTGGTAACGTCGCTCGTCATTCCCGACATAGAGCCGCAGCAGTTAAACACGAAAATGTTGAGGGACAAACCTAGAACCTCGATTTTCCATGGCTGTCGGTTCCCAAAAAGCTGTAGGTTCGCTGTAAAATTCCAGGATTGATTGACATTGTTATTGAAACCATCATTGAAAATTGTCGCCGTCCACCCACAAACAATAAAAGAACGAGCAAAAGAGGGTGCCCCCCCCCCTTCACTCCGGTAAGAGAGACAAGAAGACACGGTAGTGGATGGATATTGAAAGTCGTTCGAACGTATCGAGTTTCTCAAACAGCGTGGATTAGAGTCGCGTGTCTAGTCTTTCCGTGATGATTTCCATCTCAGTCGGTTGACAACGCGTCGCATTAGTCACTGCGTGTCATGCGATCTTCGGTGGCTTCCGCCGACAACGGGGCGTTGCATTTTCCGAAATGGGCACGCGTCTTTTTGATCGGCGACCAGCGAAGTGTCCTCTATCGTTATCGCCGTCGGAGTCAGAGTGGAGGCTGAACGAGAAAGGTAACGAGGCGAAGTTCAGCTCTCCGGTTCCTTTTCGTACATACATACCATACATACGAGCCTCTAGTTTCAATACGGAGCAGAGGAGGTCGGGAATGCGAGAGTATATGGTACATGGATAAGACGTTGGAATGGGGGGGAACGGGCGATGTCGTCGGAGAGCTTTTATCGAACTTTTCACCTGGAGAACACGTAGCGAGAGCTCAGATAGGTAGCCGGAGGTTCGCTCGCGAGCAGTCACGACGCAGTCAATCGTCGAGAGAGATAAGACTGAGCGGAACGGTCGCCTGGCTGCGCTAGCTTCCGTCGGAAGAAAATTTGCAAGTTAGACGGGTTACGTGCTCTCTCTCTCTCTTTTTCTCTCGACTTCCGGCATCGTGGGCGCGCACGCGTTCTCCGAAAACGAATTCATCGTGGCCACGTCGAGCATCGACACGAAAAACCCAGCGCGCTCTCTCTCTCTCTCTCTCTCTCTCTCTCTCTTGCTACGGCGCGGAGAGCGAATTTCGAATTTAAAGCGGTTCCGATGCGACGACAGGACGCGACGTCCTCGCTCCACACGGAAATTTGATACGGTTCGTGGGAAAGTTAGGTTTATGGAGAATTCTCGTGGTCGCGTTCTGCGGTTTAGGTATCCCATTATGACGGAGTTATTAGCGTGATCGTAGCCGCTAGTCATCGGAAATAAGAGTCGCGATGAGCACGACTGAAAGGCAATACTTTTTAGGGATTTCTGATGACAGATATTGTTTGATCGTCGGCGGGTACCTTTCAAATCCCAATGAACATTTGACTGGATTCGCGTAGCCTGTTCAACTAATTCCGCGTTTCATTTACATATTTTGTAAGATGTTTGACTAACACGAACGAATAAAAATCTTTAGTCTACTGTAGGACCTTGATTATTCGAGCTAGTGAATGAGAGATCTCGAAAAAAATTAAAAACTACTCTAACAAATAAGATGGGTTAATATGAGGGGTACCGGAAAGTAATGTCGTGTTTTTTCTCGTAAAATTAAAGTAGTACAGTGAAATAGTATCAATGACTTTCTGCCACCTGCTAAGTAACTTTTCAAAAAATATAGAAAGTCCAGTTTTTAGCTCTTCTACATTTCGGAATTTTTTCCACTTAAAAAATGCTGCATTGTCCTGAACAAATGATCATCAGAAGGTGCGACATCGGGTGAATAAGGTGGGTAACACTTTCCAACCTTTGTTTGAGTCTTTTTTGCAAATAGTATACAATGCCGAATGTGCAACTCTTCTGGATTTGAATCGGTCATTTCGCACATAACCTCTAGAAAAACAATATTTTTGTACAAAACGGTACTAACAATAAGTAGTACTAACTAGGAATTTTAGCGATATTAATGGATACTAATTTATTAGATATTGTAAACTTTTGGGTGTTGACCTAAGAGGATATATGTACAGTGAACCACGAATGTATTTTAAACAGTACTAATTAGTCTCCTGAACCTGCAACCATGTACTGAATAACGTAGATGTACGAAGTTATTATCAGTCAAATGTTGACTTGAGCAAAAACGACATTACTTTCTGGTCCCCCTAATATTAACCTTATATGCATAATTACTAGACTGCGGATCTTTATGCAAAATAAAAAATGTTTGCATCGATTGCAAGACACAGGAGCTAAATAAAAATGGTATTCTTCTTTGAATGATCCTGTTAAGCTGAAACTGACACATTGATGTCCTTAAATACTTTTAACATGTTCCCTACATTAAATTGTGCGTATCCATTTTTGTCATAAATGCATTAAATCCGCAGTCTAATAATTACTATTTATCGTATACATATATGTACATACAGCAGTATTATACAACATCATTAAGTACAGCTGTAGTACTTTTGTATTTAATAAGTAATGTTAAAACTGTTCAATTATCCGAACCACACCTCTCGGTCACAATTATTTCGGATAATCGAGGTGTTATCGCAGTTATAAATGAGCCGCTCAATGCGAAAGTGACGTAAGCTAATATTCACCTATTTAGTGTAATACATCTCAAGGATTTAATCGTCATTGAATAAAATAACTGTAATATAATTTTAGCGTGGCTTGCAGATGACAAACGTAACATCCTTCGATATTATTGTGTTTTGTAGAGAGAATTTTTACTTAACTCCCTTAACAGCCTATGATAAACTGTTTTGACTACACCATTTTTGCATTAAACGACTCATATTTGCATCAAACGTGGATCTTCATGCAAATTATTTCAGTTTAAACAGTTTGTTTACATTTTGAATTGACTCGGTTCGATTTCATTAATAAAGCTGAAAATATTCATATTTCTCATCCTTTTTTCACGTCTATCACCTTAAATGACCGTCAATGACTATATCGTTGAAATTACCACGAGAAGTGCCATAATCGTAGGGGTTAAAAAATATGTGGTTCCATTTAAGAAAACTAAGTTAACCTTCAAATCTCCTAAATTTTTAATACATCTACCTATCTCAAAAAATGTAGAAGTTGTTCAGGTGGCATGTCTTACATCACTTGCATCACTTTGTATAAACGTTTTCAGCCTAGTTGTATCGGAACTTCATATAAATATACATTTCTGTAATAAGAGTTAACGAAATAAAGATAAAACAACGTGTGATTTTTTCCAATATTGATTCACTTGTTTATTACTACAATAATAATTAAAGATTATTGTTTGACTGCATCAAGCGTCCAAATACATATGGATGGTAACGTTCTCTCCAAAATATTCGTTAACATGCGTACAATGCAATATTACATGGTACGGCAGCTCCATTAACAAATGTAGTAGTAAATTTTGGTATTTACACTACATTCATTGCTTTATTAAATTGACACAATTCAGTTTTAATAACGAGTCAAGTTTTCATTGTTCTTCATGTTTAACAATACACCACAATTTTTTGTTAATTTACCTGCAGCTACAATCAGAACGTGAATGACAGTGATTCTCGTCAACATTCTTTTAGCACCTAACGACTTGGAATTTTTCAGAAGTTTACTAGATAATTTTAATTATCTACAATTAATTAAAGATTCGGTCGCTCTCAAAAACACGATAAGGTGAAGTGGGGTAAGTCCGCTCTAGTTTTTGCAAAGTTGGACTTTAAACTGATGTATTTTCAGTCTGGTATGTAAGTACTTAAAGTTCTTGGTATCAAACACTTGTCACAGTTATTATTGATGAATTAGTATTATGTAGGATTCTAACTTAGCTTAAAAATTGTCATTTTGATAGGATATTGTACAAACTGCCAACTAGGACGCACCTGCCCCGAAAATGGGGCACACTTTAAATCAGAATAACTTCTATATGAATGAACCAAATGACTTCAATTTCTCTGTAAGGCTAGAAGAATTAGTTCAGTAAATGACGTCTAATAAATAAGTTGGAAAAATGCATTTGGTCAGAATTGTGAAAAACAAAACTAAAAATTGATTTTTACAACTTTTATAGCTGGCCGAATAACGAAAATTTAAAAAATGTGTTTTGCCAACTAATATAAATTATATTCGCTCTGAAAATTTCATTGAAATCGGTTAATTGGTTTACGAATTATAAACGATCAAAAGTGATGAAAAGGCTGAAAATCTTAAAGAACTACAGTTTTTACCACTTTTGATCGTTTATAATTCGCAAACCAATTAACTAATTTCAATGAAATTTTCAGATCGTATATAATTTACACCAGTTGACCAGACACATCTTTTGAATTTTCGTTATTGGCTCAGCTAAAAAAGTTGTAAAAATGAATTTTTACTATTATTTTTCACAATTCCGTACAAATGCATTTATTCATCAACATATTTTGTACACATCATTTACTAAAATAATTCTTCTAGCCTTGCGGAGAAATTGAAGTCGTTTGGTGCATTCATAAAAAAGTTGTTCCGATTTCAAGTTTGTGGAATCAGTTATGCTCCTTACTGTAACAGTATTTTAAAATTCTTCTAATGTTTATACTATTTCAAACGACACCTCCTCATTTTTGCTGTAAATGCATAAAATCCGCAGTAGACTAATGAGGTGCACTGTGTGTCAATCGGACAGATTGCGTCATACAAGCATCAGCCCACGGATTGCTTGGATAATTTAGAATTGAAGCGCGTCATAGTCAAAGGACCGTAGCCTGTAACTCGATAATGAAGATTCTTAGAATCCGCGATCCTATAATTAATCGAACAGCTTGCGACGACGGAAACGTTGATAGATAAATTAGAGTAAAGGACGAAACGGGACATTGAATTCGTCCGATCGGGGCTATCGGTGATGAAGAGCAGTTGAGCTTTCGGCGGAGAGCGCTCTCTCCGCGAAGATAACTCGTAGCAGGACTCGCGAAAGAGGGGCGTAACTAATGAAAAACGTCTCTCGGCGGAGAATTGGATAAAAACCGCGACAAAAGCGGGCGTAAAGCTTTGAAGTACAAGCTTCGCGGGATAAAGCTTGCCGCCGACAATTTTTATTCCGGTCGACACGCGCGTAACTGGCTCCCTCATTCTCGACGTATGATGAAACAAAGAAGAATATCTCTCGGGGAACGGTATAAGTTCCTACTTGCGGCAAATGTGATTATATCGATCGTCATTGTACAGGCACAAAGAGCCCCGGCGATAAATGGACGAGAGTGTGCTCGACGAAAAACGCCTGCGAATCCTCACTGCCGAAGAAAAATGTAATAAAGCATGGGCCGTTACCGCGGTGTACGCGCTGCGGAAGAGAGAAAGAAATGGAAAAAGAATGGAGGAGAGAGAGAGAGCGAGAGAGAGAGAGAAAGAGACCGATGCTTATTTTCTTTCTGTCTTCTTTCGTTTCCCGGCGGCTGAATGTAAATATTAAAATGCAAGGACGCTCGGTTGATGCCGAGACGGAAAGGGAAAACGAGATTTCGCGGGGCTTAATGGATCTTCGCGGAGAACATTTGCATTTCTTGATGGCCTTTCGCGTGCGCGATGTGACACAAACCCGCGTGACACTTGCCGCGAAACGCGACGGATTTCGACGAATCGTATTTACCCGAAGTTTCTTTTCTGTTTTAATTTCCGTGCCGCTTTGCTGGCCAGATTTCGCCGGTTCTTTTATCCTCACCTAAATGGAACGCGCGAACAACTTCGAATGACGGTTCCGTGTTTAATGCTTCCATTATCGTCACATGATCGCTGTGCCGCCATTGCTTTGCAAAAACTGTGTTCGAAGTTGAACAAATTATTCGGGTGTTTGTCTATCCGGCAATTAGATCCAATGCACAATAATTCGTCCATTTGCTTATATACGTTTCAATTACAGTCACCGAATGTAAAAATGAGTAAACGGTACAAATTTATCAGCTAACTTCTACCGCAGTTTGTTGTAACAATTTTTAGTAATGTAGTCGACGCAGTTACAATGCAAACTTGAATTTTGGTAAACAAATGTAACAGTATTCTGTAGACGCATATGGTCTTGGTGTGCGTAGAGAATAGGAGAATATTACAGGTACTGACACAGAACAAGCATTTCTAACGAGCAACTTCGTAGATAAGTTAGAAATGTTTCTAACATTACGTAGCTTCTAAATCGTTCTAAATAATATTGTTAGTTTCCAAAATAAAAATAATCACGGGTGAATGTACTAACTCGAAATTTTCTTCGTATCCATGGAGTATACATATTCTCATATCCTGCAAAGTTTCTTCTGGAACATTCATAATTGCTCAAGTTCATTGAAATAGGTTGATTTTATTGAGCTAACATTTTTTAAAAATAACGTTGCATTTGTCTTGGTTTTATAGAATAGTGGTTAACATAGAAAATTACAGGTCTGTTGTTCAAACAATTGCTTGTTCCGATTACAGCTGGACGCGTTGTCCATTTAGTACAGAAAGATTTGACTGATTTCAGAAGTGAACTATTAACTTTTCGACGTAAGTAGCTTAACTAATTGTCGAGCTGCGTTCAATGATGTATTAAAAAATCTGTATTAAAAATCCATTCCATTAAAAACGAAAGAAATTGATCTTCATATGACCTTTACGCGTCTATTAATGAGAAAGCTAATACACCAACAAGACTCTAGCTCATCGGGAAGTTAGTTTAACATCAATTGCAAAATTTGTACCGAACAAACAGACAGACAGACAAGAAAGCGAGATAATAAAAACGTGGTAAAATGTGTCTCATTCGATACCATTCAAAGTTCCTCTGAAACAGTTTTTCCTACGAATCACAATAGCGGGGAAATCAAGATATCGAAGTCGAGCGAGACACCCTGTATAAAGATTAATAAACTAATAGCGTGCCATATTTTTTTGTCCCCGAGTGTATATGCACGAAAATTCGCAGTCCGGTAAAAACCGAACCAGGAAACCAGAAGCGTCGTGTCGTCCGCGTCATAAACCGAAGACTTTACGTGATTCTCGCGAACGTCTTCTCTTCAAATGCCGCAATCTGTCACGACATTTTCGGAGGATATACTGGTGGGTGTCCTCGACAAAGTTGAGCTGTCAATAACTTCGTTACGTGCGATCATCGGCGTATCTGTGTTCTTTGGCGCGGTCCTCTTTCCAGACACGGCTGGAATGGCCGGTCGGGTGGCGAACTGTAGGAGGATTTTATTAAACCGCGCGCCGTATCGAACTGCAGTTCCAGGATATTATTGTTTCGGCAGGGATATCTCGGGCGCGGAAGGGCCGTCGTGTTCGAGCGGAAAGTGGAATCGCGCGAGCACGTGCGCGCCGAATATATACGTAGGAAAGTTGATGGCCGCTTTCGCGTGGAACGTTCCGAAATCCCTGGGAAACTTGGCTGCGCAGGGATAACGGGGGTGTAACGGCAGGGGAAAGAGAGAGAGACAAGAGAGAGAGAGAGAGAGAGAGGAGAGAGGTCGCGAGCGTAAAAGGCACGGGTTCAACCGGCGCTACATGCATTCCGAACTTTCGGGATTGTCGGCCACGTTTTCATTCCCGGTGCTCGAATTTCGTGAGCAAAATATTCTAAGCGCCGCGCCATCAAAGTTTCGCGACAATAAAGAGATCAAAGCGCGACGAGTCTATGCGGGCAACAGGAGAAAGACATCGAACGAGACGCGTGCAGCCCTCTGTCCCCTGTCCTCGTACGCTAGAAGGGTTGGATTGTTCGGAATCTTTGACCTACGTCGCTGTCGGCAAGAAGAAAAACTTAGCTATCGTCGCTGGGCACAGAAGCAACAATTAGAAATAGAGGCGAGGCACCTAAAGGGGCCTATTCACGATCAAGCATTTTGCGCAACAATGCCTACTGCGCAACATGATCGATCGTAAATGACAGTGATTGACTAATCAATACAATGTGGATTTACGTAAATATCATGCTGCACATTAATTGTTGCGCAATATGCTTGATCGTGAAAATAATTGATCGTGATCGTAATACGGAAAAATGTATCAGCAAGTAAATATTTTTTTCTTTAGGTCCTATGTTCCGACATTTCAAGGTCATTGTCGTTTTTTCTAAATGGAACGACGTACTTGGATTATTGTAACATGATAGCTAATTAAAAGAAAAATTCAACCACCAAATGATCTGTGAAGGAGTTATTCTTCAAAGAGCATTACTTAACGTACGAAGACCATATTTATGCTGACCGTACTCTACTAGGGTTTCGTTGATGTAAACGGCATGAGTTGATGTAAAAGCATTTCGTAAGTTTACTGAACTAATTGATGAATGTTGACTCATCCGTGAATGAAACATTATTAAAAAATCCCGGATTTTTGACGCTGTCCCCAATGACAAAAATTTACTCGGTTTTGGAAGTCGTTTTCGTTTTCGCCTTTTCAACTGTCTGGCGATTTGGCGTATACTAATGTGTGGATTATCAACGACGGAACCTAAAATATTTATTTCATTATTTACATTTATTTTTGGTTTATTTCGTACACGTTTTTTCTACTCTACACTTCCAGTTTCTCGAAATAGCTTGAAGTTGCTCCTTGATAGTCTCGGATCAAATATATTGTAATTGGCCCATCATCGAGGAAAACGCAAAAAAGAGTTTATTTAAATACATGTTTCGACATTATATAGTTAATTATCGAGGTTGAAAAAATTATCTTATAATAGCCCAATCTTTTCTGATTAAACAAAAAAGATGTAGTTCAGTCGAACAGCCAGCCTCAGAGTTAAAAATTCGTAAGCGAGGCAAACTTCGAAGCCCTATAATTTCTAAACAATCCTAAACTGGCAAAATGATGACTTAAACCATCCCCTCCCTAATTTCACATAGACTACAGCATGTTTAGTTTAGAACAAAATCGTCAACGGTGACGTCAAAAATTGATCGATTTGACATGGAATGACCCATGTACTCGATTCGCAGTGAATTAGCGGTTCGAATCAACTTCGACAGGCCGCCTTCAGCTCGCAAAACATCCTCGACCGTTCGCTCAGAGGCTGAAACTTCGACAAAACTGAAAACACCTTGAAAAGCACTCTACTAAAGCGGCATTCCACTTGGACCCGGAGCAACGCAAGCAAACTTCAGAAGCCGTACCAATTTTTCGGAGTATCTCCACGCGGATCAAACGCGCCGACAAGTCGGCGGTAACGAGGCCCCCCTTTAATCCCAGGTAAAACGAGCCACGGGGGACAGGGTGCGGGAAGAAGAGTAGAGAAAAATGATTGTGCGAGATGATTAGAAGACGCTTATGCAAACTCCGTCGAAACGACGCTCGTCCCGATCGTTAATATCCCGTAATCTCGAGACGAACGAACGTGACTGCCGGGCGCCGCTGGCCCGGCTCTCGTCTTGGAGCCTCGGGAATTATGGATGCGCTCCACTTCCGGTAACGCGCGAAACGCGGAAGCGCAATGTTAGTGCCCTCCTCGCCTCTCGGTTCGCCGAGGTTCCTTCCGGTAGAGAGCGTAGGAGCCCGGGTCCCGTCTCGCCGCGCCGCGTCGAAGTTAGCAACAGCATCTGGAGCGTTAAGACGAATGAGCGATGTGCCGGTGTCTTGTGGTATGATGGATCGCCCAATACCAGCCAATATGCAGTATTGCGCGGCCCGTAGTGTGGCAAACTGGTATCCATGCATCAAATCGGCGCTGGTCGGAAGGCCTGTTCCCGTGTTACGTATCGATACCCCGTCCTGAAACAAGGGGACGCGTCACGACGCAACGCCACGCCACGCAGCTTCGCCATCGCACAGTGGGGTATTTCGCTGAAAAACGGGAATAAAAGGAAGATTTTTTTGTTGGACTATGATCGCAAAGCTTTATAGAATGTAATGGTACCAGAAGGAGTGCTCAATTCAGCTCAATTGTATACCAAAATCGTCAATAAAGTTTTGAAATCGAAAAAAAAGCTTACAGAATGATTGGTAATGTTGAAATATTAATAACAATACTAATTTAGATGATAACAGAATAAAACCTGTGAAGAGTTTGTAAACCTATCTCAACTCAGTACATAGTAGTCAAAGCATTCCATTATCACTACTTTTCAAGAGTTCGGATAATCCGACGACAAAATGGTTCCAATAAAAGTTGAACAGTATTGAAGCACGTACAAAATTATATATTTAAAATGTCAAAAAAAAATTTTTTTCGCCAAAAAATAACAATTATTTTGATTTTTTAAATGTTAAAGTACAATTTTTATTTCATAATCTTATAGCTGGCGTCAAGACGAATCCAACGACCTACGTATTTGTGACCGTGAGCCCATAAATAACGCTACAATATTTTATTCCCGTTTTTCAGCGAAATACTCCACTGTGCCTCGTTCACCAGGAACCCATGGCGGTCAGGTTCTTGTCCTCGCGGCCCGGATGGACCAAGGCAGACCATACGGCGTTATCCGGGCTACACCGAACTCGCATCCGCTGTTTTCCATTCTACGTTCCGGCCTGGCGAATCGATACCGGTCGAGAAATTGTCCGGCACGGATTTCGTACGGTGCGCCACGACGATGGTGGTCGGGGCCGGCATGAACCAAGCAATTCTGTGGGTGTGCTTTGTTCCGGGAGAGAGGAACACGGATGCCTACAGATTGTGTGGTCGATGCAGATAATACTGTTTGACCTGATTATACCGAATCGTATCTTTCTGAGTGACTTCGTTTCGCTGTGCCGACTCACCCCGCCACCCACGTCCACTATTCCCAAATCTCATCCGTCTGTTTCAGGCGTCGCGCTTGACGAAGCGGTGACTGGGTCGCTGTTCAGCTGACTTTTCGGGAGTTCATTTAACTTTTCAGCTTGCAACGAGAGCTACCTGCGCGGAGCCTCGCAATTCGAACTATTAAATTATCCGGCAAAGTGGCTGTCGGTTAGAAGTACTTTGGATAACATAACAGGGTGGTCCACTTAAGCGTAACCCCCAGAATATTTTTTTTAATTTTGACAAAGTACACGATTTTTTGGGTCTAATTTGAATAGTGTCAAGTCAGTATTCCGCACGAGTAGTTTTCTCTCGTAGTTTTCAAGGTCACCGATGTTTTTTTTGCGCATATCGTAAAAAAATACATTCATAAATGACCTCAATTGACCATGAACTCCGAAGATGAAAGTCGAACTTAAATTTCTTTTGAAAGAAGAATAGTGAAGGCTTTGCCAGAAATTCTAACACCTGTAGATCTGTAGAAAGTGTCTTTCATAGTACAAAGATACAGTAAATAAAAGTAAGTCATTGAAAATTTCATGATCAATCCATCACGATATATTATTTGTTGCAGTACCTATTTGAATGTATTTCTTTATGAGCTGCGCAATGGAATACGAAAATATATGTGGTTATTTTTTAAAAAACCTCTGACCTTGAAAACAACGAGAAAGAGCAACATTTAATAAAAAAAACAACTCCGACGTGATATTGGCCACTCGACACCATTCAAATTATACATAAAATGTTTTTCACTTTGTCAAAATTGAAGAAAATATTCTGGGGGTCACACTAAAGTGAGACACACTGTATACTCCCAATCAGTATGTATTATGTATACATTTTCACTATACGGATGTGGTTCCGAGCAGGCGATTGGAATCGAAATGATTTCGATACTGGTGGTCTTGCACTAATAAGGCTGTACCGAAACCGAAATCATTACAGTACAGAAATTTCTGAATATCGAAATCATTATAGTACCGAAATGTATGGATAACGACATCGTTACAATGCCGAAACCGATATACAGTCAGTTTAATAAGTACACTCTTTAAAACAGTATAACTTTTTCAAAATCAGTCCACACGATCCGACTTTTTTTTCGCAATTGCAAGAATTGTTTCACCAAATGGCGTGCAAAAACGATTTTGAAAAAGTTTCAATTGTTGAGGATTACACGAGAAAATAACAAAGGCACTTTAGTATTTTAAATATAGTAAATCCCCTATATATTTTGAAGTATGTGTATAACATTGAAAATAAAATATTTTATTTGTGAGTAATAAGTTTTTAAAATAGTATTGGGTTGGCAACAAAGTAATTTCGATATTTTAAGGTGAAATAGACTTCAATTTTCTTATTCAAGCAATGAACTTTAATGAACAAGATATTTTCCTTTTAGTTCGATGATCTTTTGTCAAAAAGAATAAATAAGAAAATATTTGATTGATTAATGTTTATCGCTTGAATAAAGAAATTCGGTTTTATTTCACCTTAAAATACCGAAATTACTTTCTTGTCAAATCCAATATTTCAAAATAGTATTTTGTTGGAAAAGTATTAAAAATACTAGGCTTTCATCTCGAAATGTTTTATTATTTTTCTTTTAAATATTTTGCTGAAAATATAATGCTTCATATTCAATACATTTACGAGTATAAATTGTTTCTCAAAGGATGATCCAATACTTTAAGTAAGATTAAAGTTGTTCATCTGAAGCCAGATTATTATAATAAAACATTTTATTTTCTGTTTCAGATTGTTAAATGGAAATATTTTATTTTATTGATTTAAATTCTTAAAATGTTAACATTATATTTAGTTTTTTAGATTGTCAACATCAAATATTTTACTTTTGAAATTATACAGGGTGTCCCATCCGATTTAGACATCTTGATTTTCTCGCTATTGTTGCTCGTAGCAAAAAATGTTTCAGCAAAGGCTTGAATGGTATCGAGTGGAGCATATTTTGATGTTATTAGTTTTTTCGTGAGTGGACGTGTAAAGGTCATATGGAAGTCAACTTTGTTTTTTTAAATGGAATGAGGTATTTTTTAATGCATCAATCGATGCAGCTGGACATTCGTTATAAAAAAGTACGAACCTATATATGTCGAAAAGTTAGTTGTTCAAGAGATATTTCAATTTAAATAACTCTAAAATACCATTAGTGTCGTACTAAGACGTTAGTGTTACTTGTGTAACGTCATATAACGTCTATAAAAAAACAAAGTTGACCTTTATATGACATTTACGCGTCCACTCACGAAAAAACTAATAACATCAAAATATGCTGCACTCGATACCATTCAAGCCTCTGCTGAAACATTTTTTGCTACGAATAACAATAACGAGAAAATCAAGATGTGGAAATCGGATAGGGCACCCTGTATATTCTATTTAAAATACTACTTGTTTAAGCCAAATAAAATCTAAAATGTTAAATAATATTTGAAATATTTATTTCGCCAAATTTTACCCATCTCTGATTACAACTTTTTTGGTCTTTTATGGTCTTTTATGGTCATGCGAAATGGTTTACGACTTTTAACCCTCCATCGAGTGCAATACACGCAGTTATCGAATGAAATGTATGAAAGTAATAAGGTAGACAGGTCTATAATCATCAATTGAAAAAGGGGAGGAGTATGGTCATGTTGTTAGAAAAGGGGTGGTCCAGGGTCATACAAATATAACAGGGGCAATGTACGATCGGACAAGTAGAATACGAATGACTGGTCAGACGAATAGAGCGGGGGTAAACTTTAGTTGACAAATGGAATAGAAATGGTTTACGATCAGGCCTTTCGTCAAATAAGTAGAATTGGTGGGTATATGGCCAGACAAGTGGAGCTAATCTTTGGTCAGGCAAGTAACATAGAAGTTATTCATGGTTAGACAAATAGAATAGGCGCAATATATTAGCAGACAAGCAAAGTCGGGATCGTCTATGGTCAAACAAGTAAAATCAAGATGATTTATGATAAGATACGTAGAATATGAATTACTTATGGCCGACGCGACGCGACGTATGGAATAGAAATGATCTACGATCAGGTCGTGGGTGAAATCAGTAGAATGGGGATGTACGTGGTTAGACAAGTGGAATGAAGATTTTCTTTGGTCATACATACAGAATGGGAGGGATCTACAGTTAGACCAATCACATGAGAATTGTTTATACTCAGGTAAGTGAAATAGGAATGACCTATGGTCAGACGGATTGAATCGATTAGTGTAGCATTAAATTACCCACTGCAATGTAGATGAATAATTAGAATAGGAATGGCTCGATTTGAAATTTTGAACACTTTTTCAAAGATTATATACAGTTGGTCTGATAATTGATGACACATACTTTAAATCAGAATAACATTTTTCAAAAATGGGCCAAACGGCCTCGGTTTTCTGCCAAGCTAAATGAATTAGTTTACTAGACGACCTGTAATGCAAATTTTGGAAACAGTGTCTAGTCTAACAAAAGAATTTGAAAAGTTGCTTTTTATAACTGTCTCATCTGGGCTTGTAACAAAAATATAAAAGATACTATTTGTAGATTAATATAAATTGTGCACATGCTGAAAATTTCATCCAAATTACTTAAATGGTTTACGAGTTATGAACGATTAAAAATTGTGAAAATTACTATTCAAATGTGATCGTATTGTTTCACGATTTTCGCCATTTTCAATCGTTTATAACTCGTAAACCGATTTCGATGAAACTTTCAGCATGTACATAGCTTATATGAATGTAGAAAAAATTTATAATTAAACGTTGCACAAAGTTGTAAACAGAAACTTTTACTATTTTTTTATAATTCAGAGTAAACGCAGTTTTCCCAAAAATTTCATTATAAAATATGTTGCCAATGCTGCCAATGCTTGGCAGATAAAACTGGTCATTTGGTTCATTTATAAAAAAGTTATTCTGATTTAAAGTGTTGTCATCAATTATGAGACTGATTGTATGTATTTTGTTAACGACTTTATTGCAGTGAGTGTATAATATCAATTAAAAAGAACACTGCTTACATATCGCACATTTATCAGAATCCTATTGCGTGATAAAACCAATTTATTATAACTTCATTATAATTATAATAAATTACGATGTTAGTATTGGATATCATTTCGCTTGGAAAAAAAGATTGAGAAAGGAGGAAGACGCACCTCTAGTACGGAAATGAAATTTTCTGCTTAGAAATGTCACCTGTTATACACAATCGTAGTTAGAATCAATATCAAGCAACAAAGCCAGCCTACATTTATGTTACTTTTCGCACGAATGGACGTTGGACAATTTTCTTAGTTTTGATAATTATCCGTGTTTAGTATTTACCTCGCCGCACATAAGGCCAGATGCTTAAATTACGACGACAAGAATAGAAATAAAAATTTTTTATAAACTAGTGACAAATACCATCATAACGTACTCCAAGAAACAGCCCACGATGTACCGTGAGAATTTTTTTTCTTATTGCATAATATATGTCGCTAATCAAAGTACAGAAATAATTTAGTGTAAAATTGCTTTCTTTTAATTAGAATACCATGGACCCTTGACCCCAATTAACCCTAAGTAGCTACCTTTCCGAAGATAATTGTTAACACATTACCGACCGGTGATTATTGCATAATTTTGAAGAATCTATGGTACATGGCTAAACACTTTTTAATGGAACCTTCAATAGCAACAGCAATTTTCATTATGAACTAACAAGTCACCCTTAATAACATCATCTAATAGCTTCATTTAAGATTGCAATATAAAAGAAAATTTCTATGCTTTCTTTCGGTACAGCACAATTATTGAAAATCCTATTAATAGGCTTCCGGTAGGTAAAGTGTTGAGCACTCTTCTTATAAGCATTTGTAACCAAAATATCAAATAAAATCTTATTTTATATTTTTGTCGTCGTAAATTGTTAATTTGGCCTTATGTGCGCCGAGTATGTTTGCGAGTATCCCGAGAGTAGCGGAACTAATTATGTGAACCGCTTTATCAAGATTCATATCGAAATAAAAGTCCTCCGAATATGATATCGCGTGTGAGGCGAGTCTCGTTGTACATATCAATGTAAGTGCACGCGCAGGATTAAGCGGCGAAGTTAGATATGTTCGGGACTATTGTTACGCGTAATTGGATAGGAGATCAGCGCCGTAGTGTTACCTGTAACGATGCGTTACGTGTGGTTCATTTGAAATGCACGAGATAACAGTTTGCTTGCACAGTGATCGCGATCGCGAAATTTCTTCCCGAGGTGTCGTACGAATTCACCTTCACGCAATCACGCTTTTAACCGAGGCTCGTGAGACCGACCGGGGCGCAACAAAAACGCGACGTGTAATTATTCCATTCGCGATAACCCGACGGAATGGAACGGCCACGCTTATTCCAGCTTATTTTGAATTCGCAGCTTTAATTGCGGGCTCCACGGTGTCTACTAATTGTGGCTGTACAGCGAATTCGTTTTAATAATACCGCCGCTGATTGCCACGCTGATACCCGCGAAGACTTTCATTGACATCATATTTTCCTCCCTTTACGGCCACTGTGACTTCACCTCGCCGCCGATGTTCACGCAAAAAGCATCACTCGAATAAATAAAAATCCATTCAAACCCACTTGCTGCAGCGGAGTCGGCGAACAAACTGGTTAAATGACCACTATTGTATCAAATTAACTCCTTCAGCTGTGATTTATCTGATGCAGAATTATCGAAGCCCTCTTCAGACATTTAATGCGAGATTTGTGGGGAAAAATACATAGAAAATGCGTGGAACGCATCTGATTGACGGTCGAATATATGGAAAGTTTGTCTCAAGATTTCTGCCACGATTAAGGAAGAACGCCGCATGTCACATACTTTCACTTCTGAGATGTCGCCGTTAAAGTTCTGATCACTGATTCTTTGATATAGGTTATCGGTTAAATTGCATTGCATTTTTGACGCTTTCGAATTGGGTTTCGTCGCTTTTTTCTGGTAAATACGTAAATCCTATACTTTAAAGCTCAATTAATGCAGAAACCCAAATTTTTCGAAATTGCGACGTGCACCGTTCTTCCTTACAAACAGTAATCACACGTGCCAATTTATCGTCGAAAACCATTTTCTTTATTAGTATTATTTACAACGAATTACGTCAGTATAAACGACGAGTAGTGATCAGAGATTGTTACCCAATAGTTTAGCACGTTACCAGCAGATGTTCACTCCAAACTGGATGATCGAATCAATTAAGCCTGTAATGACAACCTGTCATCCTTTGGCCTCGGAAATACCGTGATATTCTAAAATGTTACGAAACACTTTTTCATTCTTTTTTCAACACCTCAAGAAGTGACAACTCAAGAAATTCTGAAGTTGTTTCAACATTCTAATGTTTATCTTCAGTTTTGTAATGACTGCTATGTCGTTCTAGCGTTGAAAGTAGTATCACAAGATTCTTGAACAAGCACATTTCAACGTTATTCAAATGCACGAGAATTGCTTGTAAATAGTGTAACGATTCCATCTGGCAAGAACCATTTCGCGCGTCACGCAGCGACCATAAGTCGTCGCGGGGCATTCAACGCCGCGCCTCGCTGCGAAATTACGAGTTCAAAAAACATTACCAATTTCGCGCAACTAACAGGCGAAACAGAAAACTTTTAATGGGCGCAAAATTAATCGGCTATTCCGCGGTGCCGTTAGGAAGCCGTAAATCCGCCGCTAAAAGCGAAACTTTTTCCTTAAAAGAGTTCCTGGCAAAAATTTATGTCCGACCCACAATAGACTTTTTCACGAAACCGTATCAAAGCGCCGGGAATCGCGGTGGTCCACGACGGGCGAAAGAACGCGAAACAGTGAAAAAAAAAGAGAAAGAGGGAAATGTCCCATCGCTCACCGAAACGTCAACGTAGTCAGCGGCCTGTAGCTCTTGTGGCTGTTGATGTCGTGCATAGGTGTGCCCCAGAAATCGTCCTTGAGCACGCTGGTCCAGGGTGTCTGAGCAAGTACATCTTTGTTCCTCACCACCGCCGGTATATCGTCGTGCACGAAATCACCGCCTAACGCGTTCAGGTAGCATCCAACGGCAACCAGAGCAACGGTCGTGTAAATGCACCATCCAGGCGGTTCGTTTCCCTCCGCGGCGTTGCATCCGCTGCGACCGAGCCTCTTGCTCGTCTGGCAGCAACAGCCGTTATTGCGTCGTCTCATGACTCACTAACTACCGCGTACTACAACACTGTACCGCCGCACAAAAGGGGTAAACGTTCTGCCGCGATTGTCGGGTATAATCACTCTCATGGAGCCAAGTACGCTTTCATACGCCGCTATCTGCTGCGCTGATAAATCCCGCCTGAACAACCGGCTCGTTGTGGCTGACCGTTCCACGGTTCGATCGCTGATCGCATCTCAATGACCGCGACGCCGACGACATCGACCGTTCTTCTCGTCGAAACAGTCGAAACGATCCTGTTTATTCCGCTCGGTAGCACCTATTTGTTCCCATTGGATCTCGAGATCCCCCAACGGTAGCACTCGAGGGACGTTCTCAAAGAACTTGCACGATCGCGGAACAGTTTAACGCCACTCGTGCAGCAACGCCGTCGTGCTTTACAAGCTAAAGACAGCCGGGGACCGGGCCGCTGATATGTCAGCGTTGATAGCGAACCGATGATAGTCGTTGCACACTTCCATTTACGCGAAGCAGGTTACTACTTTGAGCACTCGTTGGTCTCGCGGTGAGCTTGACAAATGACTGCGGCGGTTCATTATTTACCAAGCCCGGGTCTCTGCCCGGTGTGTCCGTTCCGAAGAGAAACCAGGTCTCGCGGCGAACCGATTGCTCTTCCGCGGATAATAGTTCTCGCGTAGTGCTTGTTTGGCCGGGATTGTCCCCGCGGGAGGCACCAACCTCTGTGTTCCCTTTTTTCCTAGGACAGGACTCTCTCTCTCCCTCTCTCTCTCTCTCTCTCTCTCTTTCTCTCTTTGCCGCGTGTAACGACGTAACAGCTCGTTACGGTCGTCGGTATCGGGTTGCCGGACCAGACTCGATGCGTCACCGACCTACGCAAACAATTTAGCGACCTGTTTGATAGCGGCGAGCAGGACGCGCGCACACGGCCGACTCGTTTGTCCCGGGAACCGCGTTAACAAAGAAACCGAAAAACCGAGCTCACGCGCGCACCGAGCTTCTCAACTCCGTTCCAATCGTTGACACAAACAAACAAAGAACGACACTGCTCGCGAAAACGAACCGTTAAGTGCTCCGAACCGGAGAATCCGCGCGCAACGCGCACGAGTCTACCGCATCCCGTTTCACTGGTAACCCGTGGTCCTCGGTGTTCTCATCCGAACAAGCAAAATGTACGAGTCACGGTGTAATTGCATGTTCCGTTTAACGCGCCACCGGAAGAGCCTTCGTTTTTCCGTGGTCCGGTGTCGGATAACGCCGCGGGGAGACTATCGACGCCGCTCTCGGTCCTCGCCGCAGGCGGACGATTCTCCCGGCGTGTCCGCTATTTGCTTCCGTTTTAATTCCGGGCCGGCAGCTTCCGGTTCCACGGTCGGCGGTCCGACTGCAGCCCGTTTTCCACCGCGGCCAGCGAACCCCGCGAAATTATGGAAAACGAGCAGCGACGGCGGTAACGGCTAGAGGACGGGTGTATGACCCAGATACACGTCGCTGTGGCCCGGCTCCTCTATTCCCGCGACTTTACTATGCATATAGATCTATACAAGCGGTCGTATCCAGCCGGAGGCGCAGCTTCGAGTTCCCTGCGGTGCGGTGGCCTCTTCTTTTCCGTCTCTTCCTCTTCTCCTTTCTTTCCTACTTTCTTCCCTTCCGACCACCCTCGTACTAGCTATCACCGCGATTCACCCGGATATACTGCCGCGGCTCGACTGTTTTCTTCACAGTCACCCCGTGCCGCGAAATCGAATCTCTGACCCGGTGTATCGAGCCTCTTCCGCCTCACGATCTCGATGCTCGCTCCCTCCGTAACGGAGAACGCGACTCGGCGACACACCACTTCCCACTCTCATCCAGGGGGAACGTTGAACCGTTGACGCGTGAACGAAGCAGTCGACGAGCGGCACGCCGCGCGCGTCTGGCCACCGTCTCGTTAGTACACCCTACGCCACTTTCTTCCCCCCGCAACGAAGCGTTTACACAGCACCGGAGCCAGTTACACAGCCGGCTAACGCATTGCCGCGCCGGCGACGCGAATAAGACTTCACAAGCGTCGGAGCGATAGATTTATCGATGGTGCTCGGCGATCCCCAAAAAGTTTCTTGAGGTCACAACGACGTGTCACTCGATCTTAGATCGTGACGCCGGAATCACCGATATCATTTGCATTTAACGCGGACATCGGTGCAAGAGTTAACACATACCGGTGTTAAACTGGAAAAAACACACAACGCGGGGCATGATCACTGAACGCACCTGTCGACGCGATGGAGAAAAGGACCGCGAGCGTACGTCCGCGCGGCGATCGAGCTCGAGCGGATCGTCGCGGCGACGATAAGCGCAAGACTAAAGGACGACGGCATCCGCCCGGTTATATACCCGGCGCACTCTGACCCGCAAACCGCGCCCGCGCCAGCGCACCAGCCACCAGGGCTTTTCTCTCCTGCCACCTACGACGCTGTCTCTGTCCCTTTTTTCGCACGGCTTTCGTTACCTTTGTCGCGCCCGCGCTCATGCTCCCGCTCATGCTCGCGATCGCACTCGTGCACCCAAGCATCCATCCCCCTCCCTCCTCCCTCCTCCCACCTGCCTGCTCGGCACCATCGCACCCTCCTCGCACCCTCGCCATCTCGTTCACCGCGCGAGGACCATTGTTTGTTTACCTGCATCTTCTCTCGGAATCCCACTTCGGATTCAACCTACCCCCGGCTCCTCCTAGAAATCATGAATACCGACGATGAAGGTGTTCTCGCGTTGATCGAGTTCGTTCAGTAGCTGACGTTTCTTGTTGATGTTGCGCACCGCCTGGGTCAAGGTTAACGTCTGATAAGTGGGGATAAAGCTGCCGTAACAGAGGATGCGTTCCCTCATGAACATGACGGAAGTAACAGATCGATTAATCCCTTGCACTACGGTTTGTTTTAGGGGGATAGCGATTAGGGGTTCTTTGGACAGAACTTTCTGGCTGACAAAGAAAATCGATATTTAATGCTTACAACGAAGTTCAGAATAGAGATAATGAAAACATTTTTCCAAGAGATAATAGTTTATATTTGTTATTATGAAAAGGGATCACAAAGGAAACTTAACGGCGCATGATCTTATATTAATTTGAGCTTAAGATTAACCCTTTGCTGTCAGAGCTATTTTAAGTCGCTCTAATGCGTCACAAATTCAAACATGCAAAAGGGTCAAGGGGCCGTAGCCTTCGAAAATTGGCCGCCGCGAGCCATTAATTCCGGGGCCTGTATTAGGTTGTCCCAGAAGTTATTTTCATAATGTGCACGCTTAATGTCATTAGGCAAAACGGCCGGTCATGTTTCTATTAATATTTTATTACCTACGAAGCTTTCGTCTCTTTCAAAGCACTATTTGTTTGATTAAAAAGCAATTCTCGATTGTCATTGTTCGAATTAGTCGAAGTACTAAATTATTAATGAGTGAAATAAATGTTTACTTAGCTCTTGTAAATATCTTGCAGTTTATGCAGCAAACTTTGATTTTGCATAAAGTTCCGCAGTCTCGTCATTTAACGTAATTAAATGTCTCGTAATTTGAACCTTTTAAGTGGGCGTTCAATTATATGGTTGGTTTTTTGTGTTCAATAAGCATTTAATTTAAGATGGGTCTCCATTACGAACACTCACAAAGACGTAATGGAAGATGTAAATTAGGATAAGACACATTTTACTATAATCAACGTAAAGACAGTATAATACAGTAGAACCTCGTGAATGAGAGATCTTAAAAAGATAGTCTGCGATGGTTAAAAAAAATTAAGGTTACTTTACCTTAACTTTAACGAATAATTTTTGTTAACATTATCTGTATATGTACAATTACTATGCATCGTATACGTATACATACATATAGTGAGTGTAAAAAGTATTTGTATACGCCCTTTAAAATAAAACAACTTTTTTATCATTTTTAAAATTTATATTTTGTACCAGACGGCTTAATTTTTTATAATCAATTAGAAGCATTGGTTTACGAAATGATGTAAAATAAAAGATTTTTCAAAAATTATTATTTACAATAGTACATGCAAAAATAAAAAAGATATTTTTTAAAACCTTTTTATTTGTGCCCTTAATGATAATTTAAAATATATGTTTTGTAGATCCATAAAACATATATTTCAAATTTTCTTTAAGCGCCCAAATACAAAAGTTTAAAAAAATGCCTTTTATATTTTTGAATGTAACCTTGTAAATTTTTGAAAAATCTGTTTTCCATGTCATTTCGTAAACCAATGCTTCTCACTGATTATAAAAAATAAGGTCGTTTGGTACAATTATCAAAAAGTTATTCTGTTTTACACTCACTGTACATATATTTTGATATGTATGTCACATTTCTAATTGCAGCAGTAATGCTTTTGTATTCAATAAGTAATGTTAAAACTGTTCGACAATTCGAACAATTCGATTTTGCGAACCATCTCGGTTCCAATCAAATTAAGATAATCGAGGTTCTACTGTAGTTCTATTATAATACCAATATGAATACGACGATATTTCAAAATGAAAGAGTTATGACGAATTAACTCGTCATGCCCAAATAAAGGTTCAAGTAATAAATAATCAAATATGCATAAAAAGACGAGAGCTGTTGATCACGCGCACAAATTCTGCAACAAAGTGCACACGCATCCCGGGATTCCTGAACAGTAAATACTAACACGCGTGATTGCTCCATTAATTACCACTCACGCTAATCACCTATACAGAGGCACGGCCGTAAGATAAATTTTTCACCGGTTACACAACAGGGCTCAGAAGTCAGCGCGGATATATAATTATTCTTGGTTATTGCCCTTCTCTAAACGCTCATCCAGGATTACGGAGAGATCGAACGGTGAAGCGAATCGTGGCACTCGATTCAGTGAACGTAATGACGATACGAGCTCGTTATGACGACGATGATGCGATAACGAGCTCGTAGTGGTGCCGCGGTAAAGCGTTACAATACTGGGGGGCGCGCTTTACCGTGCCGCGGCGAGCCGATGGGGAACACTTGTTCGATTATGCTTCTTGTTCATCGTCGGCGATTTGTGCATGGAGAGCGGTCGGGCGCAGGAACTAGTCGATTTAGCGCCATGGAACGGCAAAAGTCGAATTACGGTTACAGTAAATCACTAACGGGAATCATTATCGAGCGTTGTCTTGGCCGTGCTATGAAACGGCGCCAGAATCGCCAGATTAAGACTTGTCTCCCACTCTACCCTTCCCCTTCTACGACGCTATTCCCCCACGCTTCGTGTATGTGTCGCACTGTCACGTGACTACTAATCCGGTACTGACAGAGAGGGGGTAACCCTTTCCCCTCGATTCGAGTCAATTGCCCTGTTGTGGCGGGGTCCCATGGAAATCACCGACACAAATTTCCCCGACACGGTTTTCACCGACAATATTTCACTGACAATAACTTTGGGCGACAACGAATTTGATCGACAACGATTTTGGCCGACAACGAATTTGATCCACAACGACTTGAGACGACCACAGTATGATAATACTGTATGTCAATACATATAATACATATGATAATACTGTATGATAGTACATACTGTGTCTCATACTGTCGCACAGTGGTCCAAACGGCCGATTTAGGAGTGCAAAAGTCTAAACGCTTCTAATAATCGCTAATTCTGTGTTACATGTATTCTATACACATTAGGTAAGTATAAAGAAGGCTAATTGAGTTCCGTAAGTTCATTGACATATTTTTTTTCTTGAAATATAGCAGAGGAAGCAACGTATTTCGATTGATAATGCCAGTTTTAATTTACAATGACAGAAAAGAGAAACTTGTACACAATTTTTCTTTCTTCACAAAAGTATAATTTTCAGAAATGAAATAAGAATGGGAAACATTCATGTGGGTGGCCCATAACAATAGAAAATCAATCTGTTTTTGTTGACGCTCTCTACGGCTTGCGAAAATAGCTGCCAATCGGCGCTCCAACAACAATGCCACAACACCAGGCATTCTTTGCTCATTATTGCCTAATAGTTTATTAATCGTCTATATATATATATGTAATAATACGTCTATTATATATGTGTCGGGGAAATTTGTGTAGGTGATCTCCATGGGACCCGTTCTGGCGAGACTGAACGGCGCGGCGCGGTACTGCGCCTACTCGATACACCTTGGAAAACTATCGCGAAAGAAAAGGGCCACGGGATACGAATCGATATCTATTTCTCGATGCCGACGCTCGACAACCGCCCCCCGGAAAAATAAGCCGCGATCGATCATAGAATTTCAGGCTGTCGAATCGACAACGCTTTATCATCGGAACGATTTGCCGAACCGAGCATCACCGTCGATTCCTCGCCGATATTGAACGTGTCGACAGCCGACCTTTTAATCTTGCTTATACATATACACACGTCGACCGTTTCGCCGAGTTTATTTAGTTAGAACACTGGTCGCGTGAAAAATTGACAGACTCTATGTGCCCGCGGCTCATCCTCTACACACGTCAATGAACATGCGATATCACTGACATTACGAGACGGAAACGCTACGAACTTCCGGTGGCTTTGAAGATGCCACGGGTTACCCAATCCAGACACCGGCCACCGATCGCCTGTATTATTCATTACAATTACAGATCGATGCTCTTATACGCGCGGAACCCAATCTATTTGCGGTAGAGCCTGTCCGACACGGATTAATGACAAGGTGACACGTTTATCTATTGACTTTCCCTAGTGAGACTGGTGCTTTTTACGCCGCTTCGCGCAATTGTTTATTTATTGTAGAATAAAGATCTAAGAACTTTTCACCCGATTCTTCATACTCACTCCTGCCACTGTGGTTCAACTGAGACAGCGTAATTTGCATTATTCGGAAGCATACGACTGCGCATGTAGCTATTTTCATAGCTACATGCTGCCGAATAATGCAAATTACGCCTCGTAAACGAACCTTTATGTTTGACATTTCACCACGGCCTTTGTTTTCAATAGGACGCGGTCGCAATACCGTCTGAAATTTACTACATGTCTCTGTTATAATCATAATCTCATCAAAATGTTCAAAAACCGATTGAAAAATTTTACCCACACGAGACTAAAAAGCAAGAAATAATTATTTAAATAAAATTTAATTTTTTAAAAATACCTTGTTCTTAAAACTTACTAAAAGGTATAGAATAATTTTGCCTAGCCCCATACAGATTCCTAAACCCGTACAGATAGTCCTGAAAATTTGTGATTGTGAATTTGTAGTAGCTATGAAAATACTTGTAATTGATGCATGAATAGTTCACCTAAGTCACTAACAATTTTATTGCACTGCAAATGGTATGAACTGTTGTGCGAGTTTTCTCAACGGCAGCTACTCTCTACACTCCTTACTATGTATTACCTTGCGCCCCACGTTTTTCGTTTTAAATCTTACAAGTATTTTTATAGCTATTCAAAATTCAGAATCACAAATTTTCAGGACTATCTGTACGGGGTTAGGAGGTTAGGGGTTAGGGATTAGGGGAGGTTAGGGGTTAGCCGAACTATTTTCTTAGTCATTTCTACTAGTAGCAAATTTTTCAAAATTAATTTGACACATCATTTAGTAAACTAATCCCTCCAGCTTCTCGACAAATCTTTTTTGGTTCGCTTTTGAAAAAGTTACTCCGCTGTAGAGAATATATGGAGACCTTATTAACTGGTTGTAACAAGAATTACGATGAAAAATAAATGTACGTTGCTTTTGGGCTGATGACGCACGAGGATTAAAAAGTGAACCAGCTCGGGCGAGTGCCGGTTGCAAAAGGAATCGCAACTCAAGGGGTGAAGTAAAATATTCGTACGCCATCTAGCAATTAACGACTACGGCAACATGGCCGATATTTTGCGACATCGACTGGGTCTCGTCCGGATATATCTAATAATGCATCGAGCCCGAGGCGGGGGTTGGCGCACGCGTCCCCTTGGGGACGAAGGTCTTCCAACGACCGTGAAAAGGTGTCGGTGTCTAGTATCACAAATGCAATTCCGTCGTGTCCCACGGAAGCCAGACAGCGGGAAAAAGACTCGGTAGCAATTTCAGCAAGAATGCAGCCGGCGTGGGTGGTTGCCTGTCTCGTTCGCAGACGGTCGCTCGCTCACGGAACCGCACTGCGGTTCAAACTTTTCGCTCGCACGGAACCTCCGCTGGGAGATCCGATTAGGAAGCAGACGGACAAGGAATTAGCATTGCAAGTAGCCGCCATCATTTCAGAAGCGCGATTACCCGAACCCTGTAAAGGGATTATTAATGGAAATCCAGATTTCCTGTTGCGTTCTGCTTTTTCGGTATTTCCACATTGTGTCTGTCATTATGGGAGTGTATCATCCGTTTCCAATATTAATAGATTTGCAACGCAACGCGCAACGGTCCCATGGTAAAATACTGTTTATGCGAACCCGTCGCAGAATGGTCATACGCAGGATCCAACCGAATAACAGATATATTGTAATCAGTAGACAGCGGATCTTTATGCATTTATAACAAAAATGTGTAGGCGTAATTAAAAACAGTGAAAACAGAAGAAGAATTTAAAAATTCTGTGATATTATTTTCCACCTTTTATCCATATTGACAAAGAGAATAATTTTCTATTTCACTCCAGTTTGTTATAATTCAGGTAAAACGTTTTATTTTGCATAAAGATCCGCTGTGTAATAATATCAGGATGATTGATAATCTGTAATAAAAATTACTGGATATAAATAGCACACACGCAGAGCTGGGGAAAATAATATCTTAAGTAGTAAATAGTAAATAATCCCATTTATTTTAACACAAGTGATGTTTACTGTCCTCTATTTGTTTATATCAGTTCCGTTTACAAAATAATGGTGGCCAAATCGAAGCCGCTGTTCAAGGACGATTTTTAACAGCCATAAACTATGATGGTTCTCAACTCAAGGAACGGAAGACGACGTTAAAACATTTAACATTCTTTTATAAGAACGGTTCAGTTGCGACCTATGGTTCCTTTGACAAGTTGGTCCCTATCGTGAGTAGAATGCGAAACAAGCATAAAAAAATTTGACCTTGAATTTCAAGATCAAAGTCAATTTTGCGGCAATTTCTTTTAACAAATCTCCATCTATCCGAAGGTGTACAACCATCTGCCAAAACCATGACGCTAAATTTTGTTACACCCTGTACAGTAACATACAATGGAAGGAAATGAACAACGTAGATACTGAATTCAATGAATTATAATTCAAAAGTTGCTATATGCATCGTGATAGCAGAAATATTCAACCCTTTGCGCTTAACTACCAGCATTTCTGGCATCACAACTACAGCGCTCTATCCGAACTTCTAGACCAAAAGGTTAATACAATGAACTTGACAGTCTATTGTCGTTCTAACTTTTCCTGACAGTCAAAAGTATTCTATGTGTTAAGCGCATACACCCTTTTGGCAAAATAATCATGTGCCTATGAAAGATTTTACCGAACGGATATATTTCTACCGCATTTTCACTTTGTTTTTGAAATCTTTCTGAACTCGTTTTCTTTAATCCTTCTTCCGACTAAAGAACCTCTTCAAGGACAAATTGATTAAAAACAAATTAGGCAATTTTAATTCCTTTTTATATTAGGTATTTTTTTAGGGATTTAAATAGCCTTCAACAATTACACGAGACAAAAATAAAAGTAATTCTAAGTGCGTTGATAAAACTAAAATTAAATGCACCCGTGCGTGCCAGTTTATTCATATTGATGTAATTATTCGAATACTTCACTAATTCACATTTACAACGCCGATCTAATACAACCTTAGGATAAAGATTTCCGAAAATAAAAAATTTGGAATATGCATGGTAATTATTTTAAGAATATAAAATTGCTACAATCAGCGATACGCTTTTCAGGAATAACACATCGAGAATACAATAAAACGACACTGTTGTATGCAACAGAAATGATAAAAGATTTTGAGACGAACTAATATATAATTTCAATTTATGACAAAGTTAGAGTTACCAGATTGCGCGTATCATACGAAAAAAAAAACACAAAGCGATGAAATCGTATAAAACGCGTAGCTCATTCTTTCTCGAGGTTTTCCGTAAGCCATAAACTCATAAAAATCTTTTACCTTCCACGGAGGAAATGACTTAATGGAAAAACATTACCCCCGACACTGGCCCGAAGAAAAATCGCGACGCAGCTCGTTCAGTCGGTGGACAGTGCAAAGAATGACTCAACCTTCGGGCCGCGACTTTCATAAGATCAAAGTATGATCCTGTTGATGAGTTCTGAAAGGGAGCAGGAGGAGGAGAGAACTGGGGATGGTCGAGGTTTCATCAAAACCTCGGTTCGTAGGGCAGTCACGGGGTGCCCAGTGTTGGAGAGACAGCATGGTCTGCCACAATGAGAACTTCATGGACAATCAAAAGTCGAGGATATTTGGTTGGTTAGGGTGGGGGGAGCGAGTGCATGGGCGTGGGATGGAGACAGAATGTATTTAATTAATGTAGTCAGGAGGACAGCGACGAGTGTATACACAAGTTCAGGCTACTTTCGCGTCGTCGGTGTAAGTTGTTGGCGGTTGCGCAAGGTTCCACGGGCGTGAACAACTGCGCGTATGCATACAAGGTGTCGAATTCGCCACAAAACCCATGCATTTCGTGCCACACCTGAACTACGCCCGGACTCGGGAAAGGCAGTGTCCGCAATTTCCGGTAATGTCGCGCGAGAACGCTTTGACGAGGTCCGACCGACACCGAAACTCGTGTCCGCGGGATCCGGCGAATATTCACAGCCGCTACTCCACCCACACCACCCTCCACCCTTCTACCACCCGAATCGCTGACCATTACTCTCGAATCTCGCTGCCTCTCCTTTATCCGATCACTCGAGTCGCAGACTTACGCGAGAAAGGCGTACACGATCGCGAAAACCGCGCGCAAATTTCAGCCAATCTATTCGGGAGATGTGGTCCGGGACCCTTGCAGAACATGCGCGCTCCTTTCCGACTCGCCAACGATGAATGGTAACCGCCGGGGCTGGCCGCGTGTCCCATTTGCTCTACCGGATTATTGAAATTGTCCGCGGATCCTGCAAACGGTGCATTAATTCTTACGGGCCAACATACGGGCGCGAACGGCCCGTGAAGCTGTAATTCGTGGTCGAAATTAAATTGTTCAACTTTCATGAAAAGGATATTTTCTTCCTATAAACTGACAACCTTCTTAGCCGAACTTCCAGTTCACAGTTCTCTCTATTTTATTTCCGGATTTGGGAACTTTATATCATGTATGGGAGTTCTCCAAATACCGGATACAAGATTTTCCAAAAATATATACAATTGTACAGTGAGTCACAGCCAAAATGGCACACCGCACCGTCTATGAAAACATGTTTCTTGTTGCAAAGATGTTTGGGGATAATTTCAAAAAGAAATATGACTCCCAATAACGTTTCAGTAATGATGTAACTTTATTAACTAGCTAACGATAAAATGCGTGAATCGATAAACCGATGTGCTCTCTCGCTACGACTAGATACGACTGGCGCTCCTTGCTTTACCTCTCCGTTCGTCGCCATTGATCTTTGTTATTTTCGCGCGTTCTGCTACGATGCTCGTCGTGGCTTGTTCACATTTTTTTCGCGCGCGCCGCAACACGATCGTCGTGGCCTAACCTTACTTACTATACCTACTATTTTCGCCTACTCGTGGCTTCCTTCATATCCAAGGTGAGTCACCTAAAGAATCCACCTGAATAATTTTTACATTTTGAGAGATAGGAAGAAACGTTTCTGACCAAAGTTGTTTAACCATTTAATTAGAAAAAATTAAGTCTTCAGAGAAAAAAGCTTGTTTATATGTTTTTGAAGAATACCTTAACCCGTGTACAGGGAATACAAAGTTTGCAACAATTTTAACTTCAACAGAGTTTTTAAAAAATTGTTAACAGCGATGGACGTCGGACATCCTTTTACGTGGAAATTTGCATAACTGTTAACAACAACATGAAAACTTCAAGAGCAGTTTCCTGCAGTTTTTAACTGTGTACAGACTTAGCTAATAGATATCACTAGACAGCAGATCTTTATGCAGAATAAACATTTTCCAGCTGAATTGCAACGAACTGGGGTAAAAGAGAAATTTATTTTCTTTCTTAATATGTTCAATAGGTTGAAAATAATATTAGAGCATTTTCTAATTCTTCCAATGAATTTACTCTTTCAAATTACACTTATACATTTTGTTTATTTTTTATTATTCAGTTACCTATCACTAGGACAGGAAAGATCATTTTCTGATTCATTATTTCAGTTTCTTATTGAGTATGCGAAGCAATTACAAAAGTTACTTTCTTCGTGTAGATTATCATACTTTAATCATATTAGTCATCCAGCACTCTTGTACAAGTCCGTATGAAAATGTTTGTAATTACCTCTTGGGGTGAAAAGATGTGAATTCTACAGATTACAAACTGTTATATTTTTAATAAAAATTTTTAAAAAATGCTTTTTTTACTTTTGCATGTAACCTTGTAAATTATAATTTTTGGGAAATCTTTTTTGCATATCATTTCGTAAACTTCTAATTGATTATAAAAAATCAGATCATTTGGTACAATAATACAAAAGTTATTCTGTTTTAAAGGGCGTTAATATGTTCGTGGCTCACTGTACATATGTTACATTAATTGTGTTATTCTTAGCAAAACGCAATATGAAAATGTTTATAATTGTTTCGTTGCAAGAATACGCTTTTCGAACCATTGTGCAACAGGGCTTTTGGAAATCATGCATGATGAGGATGTTACACTCGGTTTACAATGGATCATAGTGTAAGAATGGAGAATACGCACATAAAGGAACTTTTGCATGAGCTGGTCATTACTGTTAATCGATACAGAGCTACCATTATGATTTAAATGGATTACTCTCTACTATAAGAACTGTTAATGGTTCATAATGAAAATGCAGTTATGAGATACGAAATATTAATTACATTCGCTGGCAGTTTCAGTTTTATAATTCATAGAGCACAAAATTAATTAACCGACTGCAGATTATATAATTTAGTTTCAATTAAAGATTTAAAACAGACATATCACATCTTGCTAAAGTATCTACTTTCGTAAAAAACTATATCTTACAAATGAAGGTGTGTTATAAATATATCATTTTCGAACTGAAATGAATTTTGTCTTGGGTCCTAGACGGATACACTTTTTATTATACACTTGCACTTGTCACTAGCTTTGCTATTCATTTCGGGAAGATATTTACGTCTCTTTATTTTTAGAACTAAAAGCTAGGTAGCAGGACCCTGACGTTGTTCGAAGATCATCGATTGAAATGGCCCTAAACGATTGAACAAGTTAGACAAGGGATCTAACTTTATGGTAGTTACATGAACTGCTCCATCTTCGACCGCACCGAACAACAACCAGTTCCCGATCATTCGGATTACACGCGAAAGGCGTAGACGTAAGTTTAATAGCGGAAGGTTCATCGGAGAAGCAAGGACCCCTCGCACCGAAGAGGGACATGTCCCTGCGTCAGCAGTGATTGCTGATAACCTCCAATCATTCGAAAAATACGACCAAATGGTAAAGACTTATTACGTTTAAAATTCGACTTGCAGTCAGACTGGTAGAAAAATCTTATGAGAAAATCTTATCTAAAAATCTTTTCAGTACTAATCTACTGGATAACATACCAAATACATAATAATTTACAGAAGAAAGGCACAAATTCTGAGTCTGGTAAAGTAAAGACCAGCCACACATATTTCTTCATTCACATAGAAATCGTCAATGATATCCACGACAAAACATTTCTTAACACCCTGTACATTTTCTTCCGATATCGCATGAAAACGCAAAGAAACTCAGGGTATCTCACACATTTTATGTCTCGAAAGAAACATCGAGGAGCGATTCACCGCCCCGAGCAGTCCACGAAATACGACGAGTCCCCTCGATTGAATAATTCGTTAGGTTGGCGCGGTGAAGAGATTCAGATCGGGTATACGCGTTCGAAACAGAGAAGCAGTTCCGGGGAAAATTATTCGCGAGAGGGAGATAATTCGACGTATTCGCGTAAGGCTATTCTTAATCCGGCTTATCCGGTGTATCTTTGTCCCCGTTCAGAAATTTCCGACGGGGAAGGCAGCTAACCCAGCCGGTCTGTCCCCCTCCACTCTCCGGCTTCACCCCCATCATCTGGCAAATCTTCTCGGGGCGTTAATCCGCTGATCAGAGATTGCGGCGGTTGCTCGTAGCCCCGGCGTAACAGCAAGTCAATCACAAGAAACGCGTGAATTTATTACGTCGAATTCGGGATATCAATGTTTGGGCAGCTTTCCGGAACTTGGGAATCACCTGCGTCAACTCTCGGCACAGGGCACGCGTATAAGCCAGTTCGCAAGCCCTGCACAGAGGCCAAATCCTCGGATCCGCGCAGACCAAATCCCCCGGTTGATTGTATCGGACGATTACGCCGGTGATATCGCGATGACAGACGTAAATTCAGTGTTCCCGGATAAGCCCTGTCACTTTATTCCGTTATTTTATGTCATCGGAGCCACGGAGAGTTTCTGCTTCATCTTTGGTTCGCGCTCGGCTATCGGCCCGGTATATGGAGTCGAAGATGGGATCGCGTTCGATTTTCTGCTACGGTGAACACGACATCTTTACGAAAAGTCAACCTCGAAAAGTCTTTTTATAGAGAGGACGACTACGTCTCGGGAACTGCTTGATAATTTTTACGGTTATTACCGACGGTGGACATGAACTTTCTTTCCTCGCGGTCAACTGCATGGCTATACCACTCTATAAAAGTTTGGAACCAGTTCTGATCTCGAAATACAATTACGCAGACTAATACTCGGACAGTGTATCTCTATTCTTTTGGTTACCACTGTCCAACACCAAATTTGTTCCACTATTACCGTTGGATGGTTCTTATAGAGTTTTTCGCGCTGATTCCGAATCTGTTCTTAATTTTTTCCTACACGCACAGTTTTTGAGAAACATGACTTTGAAAAACAAACATATTTTTCAACTTTAAATCAATATTGTGATGTTATTATAAAAGATATTGAATTGTTCTTCATAGCAAAAGATTCTGTAAACTTTCCCGAATACAGCGATATCCAATATTAATACATTATGATTGTTTAAACATGTTTTTTTCGAACCAGAAAGCAAAATATCTTCGCCTGACATGAGTTGCCGCTGGTGAATGCCACTGGCGGCAACTCATGTCGGGAGAAGATATTTTGCTTTCTGGTTCGCAAAAAACGTCGACGATCCAAACTTGACAGGGTGGTTTCTTAAGATAAAAGTCTGCTCTGTTGAGTGGTACAGTTCGATTTTCTGCTGGACCATTTAAAAATCTTTAAAAAAATCTAGTAAAATGATCCTTCGAGTTCCATTGTGCATTATGAGCAATGAGGGCCTCGTTCAGCGAAACCCTTCGAAACTCGGGGTTTATAAAACCAGCATTTGCTATTACAGCCGAAAACAAACGATTGTAAACAATGGAACATGCTTTGTCTAACATTATGAATTGGTGGTGCTAAAAGCGGCTTTCTGAAAAATAGCTCCGCTGTCGCTCGACCAATAATGACCCGATCATTCGCACGCCAAATGTTTTATTGCTTGTGCCGATAACCGCTACGCTATACAGGGTGTTCATTAGAAAACATCCCAGCCGAATATCTCAAGAGGTATGAAAGATATTAAAAAAGTGTAAAACACGTGTCCAAGGGTTTCGAGGGGAAAAGAGGGGGGCAGTATCAGTTTTGTATTTGAGTGGCGTTGTCAAGGTCATTTGAAGGTCAACTTTGTTTTTTCAAATGGAAACCTATGTTTTTTTATTATGGGATCTTATTGTACGTAAAAAGACCAGCAATTTTCGTGATTATTTTCCATGATTTCATAATAAAACAGAGAATGTGCACATAGTGATAATATCGATAATTTCCTACGTCCGAAGCGGTCGGCGAGGTCACAAAGAAATACTCAATCTGCACGGGATCTAAGAAACAATACGGACCCGAGGGTTTTTCTTAGATCAAGACTATACTGTAATTAATGTTAGCTAGCCATAAGAAAAGAGGAAGAGGAAGAATATAAATGTATAGTACTCTATTCGTGGCTAACAGCTTCATCATCATCCATAATTCGTATATTAAATTCCGAGGCCGAGGCACAGACGCGGCTTCACAATCGCAGACAATAAAAATGGCTTCGGTGGACAGATTGATAAGATCGCCGTTGAAAATCACGACCTCGTCTCACTGGGCGTTGGAGGAGATTTTGGGTCGACTATGTCATATGAAATTAGGAATAATTTCGTGGCATGACGAATGACCGCGGATGCCAGCGAGCGGCCAGCATTCGACCCAAATTGGGAGTCGTAAATAATCGACGGAAAACGTTCCGACAAGGAGACACAGGAAGTGGACCAACAGAGTTCGCGTTGATTCGCGTTGTCGCGTCTTCCCGACCCGCCCTCATTTTTGCGGGGTTGATTTATTGACGCGTTACCAGACGCGACGCAGCGCTGGACCATTTTATATAACACGCCGTCGATCTTCTGTCCCTGTCGTGACAGAGCTGATGTCTAAATAATGTAAAAAACAGTGCGTGCTTCCATAGGGACAGAGGGCCAAGTCTCATAAAGCCTTCTCGCGGATTACGCGTCATTCTGCGCGATCGTTTATGAAATGTTATCGTCGGCCCTCGTAAAACGTTCGAATTGAAAACGAACGATATGTTGTAAACCCTTGGCCCGTACTTTACGAGCCATTTCGTGGTCAAATGTCCGATTTTTCGTGTAATTAGTGCTGCCGCTGTGACGTTGCGTCACGCTATTTGCACGACTTTGTCTCCGTAATTTAATGGGTCTCCCAAAAAATGTAGTTCTTTGAATGAAGCGATTCCTGAAGTCATTTGAAGTCAATTTTTCCTGTGCAAAAATGTTTTCGGAGGTGTTGTGAAGGAGCTATTAACACAGTTTTAGCTATTGACAGTTTACAATTAATTATACTTTTCCTCCCCTAATCGAAGCAGATCCTACCCCTATTTTCCACCGCAACAATGAACGTAAAAAGGTAGAAAAACTGCTTAAGTTGTATGGCGCATCTGAACTCGTATGTAAAAAAAATTTACGCATGGTATGCAGAAGGTTGGCCACCCCTGCAGTAGCACGTGTATCCACTGCATCTTCAAACTCGGTTTTTTTCGAAAACGGGCTACCAATCGAAAAAATGTTATTCCTTTCTTTCGACTTATTTTTGTAATGACATATATAATATGGTATCCTTCGTGATTTTTAATGCCATCACCATAAAATTCGTAATCTCTTATAATATAAATCTTTATTAAAATATAATTTTTTACATTACTTAGTGCTTAATTTCTACTTCTTAAAACACAAATGGCGTTTCTGTCCTGAAAATGTAATGTTGGCTTTAAAATCCAACGATCGTTCATTATCCATTAACAGTAAACAATGACGTTGAAAAATTTGTGACAAAAGCTGGATAATTGTATTTGAACACTCTGCAAAATTTTAGCTCAATCGATCCGTCAGTTTACAAGGAATGTCGATTACCATTTCATAAAACGTCATTTTGCGAGAATCGTGTTTAAAGTTTTAAACATCGCTATAAGCGTCGCTGCAGTGGGTGTCCATTGCACGGTATAACTTCGTTAACCTCGTATTTTCCAGTGAAATTTTTGACAAATGCAGTTTAAAGATCGCACCGTTGAACAAAAGAATTTTTACAAAATCAATGTTTTGACACAGCTGCAGTGAGGTGCAAAAATGTTGACAAAGAGAACACACTACTTAGTGATAATATATTGATAGTTTTAAAAGTACTACAAAATTCAAGATTGTGTGCGCGTGCGTGATATGTGTGTGTGTGTGTGGATCTATAAAATATTAATTATTAAGATACACATACATATACATTGCTGTACATCAATGCCTCGAACACGAATACTTTCACATCGCGTTAAAATATTACACTTAAGCACAGTGTCCCCCCTCCCCTCCCCACGAAAAAGGAAATAGAACACTGGAAAATTGGTCAAACTATAGAACAGCTGCTTCCTCTCCGATTTTGATGATTTTTGGATATGTTATATGTAAAACTCAACATTATGTATATATGTAAGTACATTGGAAATTCTTGCACCAGGCCAAAGATTTTATCCGTTCACCTCGCCCCTGCCCCCCCCCCCCACCCCCCGCAAGATTAAATCCTGAGTGCGCCACTGCTTTAGCAAGCTCTATAATGATTCATAGCACAGTTAATTGAGTACATATTTTAGTTAGTAAACACGAGATAAAATTTCTTAAAAATATCTTTGATAAAAGTATTACACATATTCTACTCTAATAAAATTTTAAGCACAAATACAGCAGAAATCCTTTTATGCAAACTAACGTGCTGTGATGACAAATAGCTCACTGGCAAGAATGCGCAGCCGATTGGTTAGTTTGAACTAAATACATCGCTGCAAAAAGATAGACCCTTCTTGCCTCTGTGCCGTTCCAAGGCTCATCTTGTTATCGTTTGCACCATAGCCATATTTTGTTAATTATATAGAAAACATACTCTTCCTATACATGTTACCGCCACTCGGTCTCCGTTCTCGAGATATTTACACAAAACTACGGACATCCACTACAGCGAATTCTGCCTTTTTTAATAGACCGAATACCGTGCTTAAGATCCTGCCCCCCTGCACCCCCGCCCCAAAAATCCTAACACAGACCTAACCAAAATTCATTACAATGACGGATTTCACCGTAGAAGACCAAGCAGTTTTTTTTGCAAATATCTCTGAAGCTAAAGTCCAGCGGCGATAACATCTATAGGGGAAGGATACTCAGAATCAGACCCCACATTTGAAGCTCATCAAAATCGGTGAAGGGTCCTTTTTCGAGATTGTTACCCTGTGGAGAGTTAGATTTGTGCAGCTTTCAAATGAATTTTGGTTTGGACAACTGTCTGTCAGAGCCTACATAGTAGGATGCGCGTGCCTAATAAGTAGCACGAAACGCGATAACCACGAACAACACGATCGCGTTACACTCCCACGAGTAGCGCTTCTGTTTTAATCGCTTACGATTGCATGTGTGAATGTCAAAATAATAAGCCACTCACGGAATTATGTAAACGAGGTCGGCACTCGGGATTACCATTGGAACGTGATTCATGGAACGCCGTGACACGTAGAGGCGAGGCGAGGCGAGGCGAGGTGTTGTAAAAATTTAACAAAGTGTCCTCGATTCGACTTTTCGCGTTCCGCACGCTTTATATTACACAAAACCAATAGGCTGCCTGGGATCCCGTATGCGGCGAGTACATTCAAAATTTAGTTTCTCATCTCTAAAGCACATGCCAGGATGCAGATGGCACAGCGGAGTCGGTGCGAGGTATTGTCTACAATACCGGCCCGTGTTCCGTCCATAAATGAGAAACCAAATCTTCCTCGCAGAGATGAATATTCTCCTCGCACGAAATTGTCACGCTATTAGGAACGTGGATCGCAAAAGGCGGTTATTAATTACGATTCCATGCTGCGAGTGCTCGTCCGTGCTGCGCACGCTAGGCTGTCGAGTGTATTTTTAACAACCACTTGTTAACAACCACGCGCGGCGTGCCAACTTGGAATTGTCGACGCACACAACACTAGATTTACCAAACTCTTTTCAATTTAACTCTTCAGTGGGCTGTCTCATGCAGCGGCGAACCGTTAATTTTGGGGCCCTGGCCCAGCACTGTTTGAGGGAATAGACACTTAACCCTAGTAAGTAATTAACTCAAGTACCAAAAATTTTTCTTAAGTTGTTAATTTGAATTGTTTTGATATTTTTGACCGCAAAGGGCTTGCCCTAGGCTGCAGCCTATGAAGCCACAGCCGTCACTAGTATAGATCTGAACATGATAAAGGACGATGAAACTTTCGAACGCAAGGAGGAACAGCGTATAGGAAGTTCTTTGAACTTTGCCGTCGCGCTGCGACTCTCTGCGTCTCTTTCTTTCATATACGACATACGCTGTCCTTCCTTGCGCCCGAACTTACATCATTAATTAAACCACTAAATACAATTGAAATTATATCGTGTTTGGTATCATTTTGCATTAGAAAAATGCCACTAATATGTTGGTGAAAGTTCCATAAAAAAATAATGAAAAATAAAGAAATTTGTCATCGGATTAGTTATGTTTACACTTCTCGGCGACCGAGGCCTCTCGAGTTCGGCTGTCCTTCTCTACGTTCGACAAAACTCAAAGAATAGTATCCCTGAAAATTGTTTGTGTATGATTAAAAATAGCGATAATTTAATGTAGCGTAATGTACTTAATCCTTCGTCACAATAAAATATTAAACCAGATATCGCACTATTAGATTTCATAGTATATTTACTATGTACGTTATATTATATTTACGTTATATTATAAAATTGTTTGTAATCTCTAATTAACACAGCGTTTCATATCAATGATAAATGAACCCATCCAGCGTTTCAGAAGTGCAAGACGGCTTGCAGCCGATGAAATATAAATTTGATATCACATCATTTTTATGCAGTCTAATTACGTTAGACTAATGGCGAATATATTCCACTTAATGGCTACCTACAATCCTTCGTCGTTGTTATCCGATGCATAGATAATAACTCATTCGTGCCTGTTGATGTTCGATATCGCTAGTTTCAATTAAAATCTGTACAACATGCAACCACTTGTAGAATTTGCTAATTTCGACAGAGTGTAAGTTCGCTAATGCAAACGAATTACGTAATGTTTGATCAATAGATATTTCCATTCTCTATAACCGCCGACATTCGAAGACATGTAACGACATGAAAAGTTTTAGATCATGCAAATTGTACAGGATCAATCGCCAAGCATTTTTACGTGAAATATCTCTCAATTAGTTATTTCTAATGATACGAGAAAATAGGTAAGACCAGACCAGGCCGCATAAAATATCACATTCATCACACTTTTAGAAAAATTCGACACATTTTGAATTTTAGTCACAAGTGAGCAGTGTTAACACGATTTTTCAAATATTTTCGATGATCTGACAAAAAGTGTTTCCAACAGAAGTTGATCTGTAGTCACTTTTCCACAAATCTCGATATGCAAAATTATAAATCAATAATTCAATCATCAAGATCATCAAAATCAAAGAGAAGTACCTTGTTGTAAATAGTTACCCATAATATTTTCTTAATTATCCTAGCTCAGGGTACATTGCGACAAACTCATTCCTAACCTTATTACTTATTACTTATAACTTATTACTTCCTAACCTTCATTACTAACCTTTCCGGTAGCTCTAACTTGTAGAAAAATGTGACTACCATACCCGGTCTGTCCTAGGCTGACAATTGCAACAGTGAATAAAATGCACCGAATGAAATGAAATGAACCGGCATTCGTTAAGCGAGGGTTAAAAACAATGAAGATATTTCGCTTAAAAATGTTAGGTAACTCAGCGCGTATTTCTAGCGTTTGAAATACTGTGCTGGTGAAATAAAATAAAAATAAAATGCTTCACTGTGCTTTGGTGTGCTCATATTCATTTCATACGCGAAAGTGATACTTTCATATCGATAGAAATTTGATTTTCTGCAGCCTCGAATTGCCACTCTATTAGCGTAATCGGACGGCGCCCAATAAAATTTTTACCGCAACGACAAATTCCAACGATTCCGTATAAACAAATGCTCTTCAATTCGAGCCCGATGGTCAGACGCAGTACGGTTTTTATCGGTGTATTCAGGCGCGGCAGGTAGTAACATAACCTATATTTATCGGACAAAATATTTCTTCGGAATATTCGCCCCGTTCTATTTTCCACGCTGGATATCCCTATCGGTTCTCAGCCGACTTTATATCGATCGAATAAAAAGTCAACTATGAGACGCACATAAAACCGGAATGTATATTCCCCACGCATCCAATCGGTAGTTAATATTTCAAACAAATGCGTCCCTGCACAATAGAGAAGATTTATCAAGTTGTGCTACTATTTATGTCGCATGTAGCAAGAGGACAAGATTATATTAATAATATTAATAATTATTGCGAATCTTTGTACAGGGGTTACAAAAAATAAGTGTCACGACCACGGTAGCGTGATTCTACATCTCTGGATCGATGGAGATTTATAAAAAACATTTTGTCTCAAAAATAACCCCGACCATAGATCGCAACAGCATTTGGTTCATTTTCAATAGGTCTTGAAAAACGACTTTACAGTTTCATAAATAATTTAAGGGATGATTCTACATGAGGAAATATTTGTGATTCGGGAGAAAACGTCGACGTAGCAAACTTCAAAGGGTGATTCCTCAAGATAAAAGTCTGCTCTATCACGTGGTATAGTTCAAATTTCTTCTGAACCCTCATTTTTTGAGATAAATTCAAAAATATCCCGAAAAATTGCTGCAAAAGTGGTGTTTCTCCGTCTTTAATGATTGTTTAAACATGTTTAAACATTCATAATGTATTAGTATTAGATATCACTGTATTCGCGAAAGTCTACAGAATCTTTTGCTGTAAAGAACAATTCAATATTGTAAGAGGTTGCCGCTAGTGGTATGTGTGAGTGTGTGTGAGGTTGCCGCTAGTGGCATGTGTGAGTGTGTGTGAGGTGTGTGTGAGCAGTTGCCGATCGGGGCACGTTGCCGCGACGACTGCTCGAGCCGTTTCGCTGTTTAGAAATAAAAGCGGGTCTTGAACATCAGTTGTCACACGAACACTAGAAAAATAAACATCGTTTGATTTCCGCATAATTTTCTATTACAATATCTTTTATAATACCATCACAATATTTGTTTAAAGTTAAAAAATATTTTTTTTTCGAAGTCTTGTTTCTCAAGAACTGTTCGTCTAGGAGAAAAATTAAGGGCAGATTCTGAATCAGCGCATAAAACTCTATAAGTACCACCATCACAATGTAATTGTGAAACAAAGGTGTTGGACAGTGTTATTAAACGCTACTCTAACTTACTTTTGGCACACCAAATTTTGTGTATTTAGTATAGAAAGATCAATATCTTGATAAATCTTCAGATCACTGTGATTATCGTGATAAATTTTGTTTTCAACATTACCATTAAATATGTAATCAACTTGTTTATTTTTATAAGTGAATAAATATTACTGTTATCGTGATTTCATTATTGAAAATATGAATGTTAACTTACTTTTGTTATCCACTGTAAGTTGAAAATACGGAATAAATTTTTCCCACTAGAGACTTCGTTTTTTCAAGAAAATCGACTTCAAAAATCCGTCATGTTCGCATGCCTAGCATTAGCTAGTAGAACCGGCAGGTTATGATAAGACGAGTCAGCCGATTCCTATTCAATCGCATGAAAAACATGGCGTCAAATGAGAAGAATTTATTTTCTTATACGTTACATTTTATATTTTCTTATACATATAGCTGCCCCCCCCCCCCGCCCCTTGCACCTGTCACATTCGTTTTATCTTGATTTTGTAAAAGTTTCAATTGTTTTTGAAATCGGCTGCAATTACTGCAGTTTTAAAAAGTTAATACCTTTGATTGAATGATTAGAAAATGGAGTTTCTTATTAAGAGTTTTCATTTAAAAATGTCTACAAACAAGCAAGCAGATTGCACAGATCAACCGGGAATTTAACTTTGATAATTTAAAGAAGATATTCGCCTAAATTTTTTTTTATTAGCTGCATTTGAGGAACTTAACTAACAAATATATGTTGTCTGAAATAGATTTACAAAATATTTGATTTGCTAGAATAACCCAGTAATTTTCTCAGATTTCATGAGTTTATTATTTCCTATAAAAGATCATACAGTTTCTGTACATTACACTTTCTCCATCCTCATTCTTATTCGAGATATTTAGTGAAGGTGTATTTTCACCTTCCTGTATATGAAGTTGAGTTTTTATTCCGTACATATTGTAATAGTCATCAATGATGCGCCAGGTCTCTGCAAAGTTTCATCAAAACGGAAATTATCAGTTGAGGAATGTCCCTTGTAAGAGATTGGGACATAGACTGGGGTACAGAGAAACTGTCGATGCACCGACTTCCAGCGAAACTTTTCCAATTTTCCTTGGCTTCGTATTTATAACTCGTCTCCTCTCTTCATTTATTCTTTACGTTTTCTCTCTCTGCGACATTGATACGCGATTTTTCGACAGACTAAGTGTGGATTTATAGTGGAGCTGCGAGCATCGATGATAGCGGCGCGGTTAAAAGAAACCAACATCCGTGACAACATTTCGACACATACTAATGAAAAAGTACATATGTATTTTCTTTGTTTTTCTTTTTTTTCACCGCACAGCTCGCCTCGCTGCTCCACTATAAATCCACCCTACACGTAAATGTTCCGAACAATCCCACTCCAATTTCGTTTGAAACTTTAAATGTATAAAAACAGCCAAAATTAATTGGCAACTTTTTTATGTAGGACTACTCAAGCTTAAAAGCAGAAATTGCTCCTGGAAGCTTCCCTTCAACAGATAAAGCACGACTTGTAATTAATGCACTGTTGTCCGATGCAACTTTTTTCGAAAACTTTTCTACTACTATCATACTTTCGGAGTTATTAATTTTTACTACCGACTAAATCATGTGTTTGTGGGTGTCTGTTATAAACTATAAGAGCTTGACGATTATTATATAAACCGTTTCGAAGTAAAGACATTTCTCAACGGCTCACGAATGATTCTGTGATTGGTTCAAATAACGATCCGCGAGATTCAGAACAAGTTAACTTTCAGGATTTCGAGTTCCGCGAGGAAGTCAACAGTGTCTTGTTCGGAGCAATCGAAGGACACGGCAGGACATTTTTCATCGAATCAGATGGAATTCGCGGCGAAAGGTAAACGTAAGTGTGTTTACGTGTCGAAACATTCCGGCGGCATGCAGAAACTTCTTGAAAGCTTCTTGCCGCCGTCCAATTCTGGATTAAACTTATGTCGTACATATCCACCGGCCACCTTCCGACGTATTCGGAAACTTAACGCGAGTTTGCAATCCAGTATCCAGACTTTGGCTTTGCGGCACTTTCAGGGCGGGCTCCGGCCAGCTTGACCGAACTTCCGCTGCAGCGAAATACCACTTAAGTTCCGATCCGTTCGAGACATAAACGTCTTGATAAAAGCCTCAGTGTACGCAGCGAGAATGGGTTGTTGTTCCAATTCCTTCAGAGACGTTTTCCTAACTGGATTCATTTCTTCTTTCTGCTACTTGACAAAGACAGCTTTTTCATCAAATGCTATTTCGGAATACTAGGAGCTTCTCGTAAACAAACTAATATATTGAAGGCGCATACAGTGACTCACATACACAGGGTGAGTCTCGTAACGTGACGATCTCGAATATCCTTGTTGTTTTTAAAGATACGTCAAATGTCTGAAGCACAAAGTTGAATGGTAAAATGGGGCGCATACGATACCAAAAAATTTTTGTTTTTATGTAATTTTTTTTAGAGATATGAAAGTCGCCTTTCCGGGAATTACGGGACGGGTGTACGGAACGTATTCCGTAAAGTACCAGATATCTCGAAAAAATTCACGAGAAACCCGAATACCCCCGGGAATCCCGAAAAAAATCCAGGAATTCCAGAATATTTTACGGTAAAACTTATGTTTAGGGGAGGCAGCTCCGATGATCTTGACCTTGACATATGTTGTCGAGGACAAGATTCTGAACAACTTTTGTCATTACAACTACCCGGCGCTCGCTCTTAGTTCTCGAGATATTTGCGAAAAACTATTGCTAATACTCTGTATTGAATTTTACGTATTGTTCCAGGTTCCGTGGCAACATAAGGCTGCCATAGTTTCGAATGGGCTACACCGTAGATAAATAACCCATGTTGTGACCCATGTGCGATCCAGTGCGAACCAGTAGCGATCAGTGTATACATCGGTACACTGCCGAGTGTACAAGAAACAATCTAGAATATCGAAAATATTCAAATTGAAAAATATTTATTACACAGTACAAATGTTTGAACGTGATAAACAGACTGCGGAAAAAGTTCTGCATAAAGATGCAAAATAAAAATTGTATGCATCAACTGCAACAAACGTAAAAGTAATAATTTCTTCCATTCTTTAATAATGTTTATAAGCTGCAACTAACACATTCATGTGCTTAAATTTTTTAAATCTGTCCACTGTTTTAAATTGCAACTACCCATCTTTGTCATAAATGCATAAAATCAGCAGTCTAGTGATAAATAATTATTTTATGAGTAAATTATTCTTCGTATACCGTAGAACTCTATGTAGAAAACATTGAATGAAATGGTTCCGAGTGAAACGGCATTATTTTTATCTGGTTCCAGAAATAACGGATTCAGCCTCTTCGCGAGCCCAATTGGGTACAACCCTCGAAACGATAGAATCTGTCCAATGTTTTCCGACTGCAATACGTGTAATATTGTCCACCGGGAAAAAACGAACACGCACAGGCTCAAAACAAGCACCTTTGTCAGGGAAGAGAAACACCAGCGTTCCAAGTGTCCATCCGTGCTCGCGGGAGCGTAGGCACACGTGGAAATCAGAAGACCCCGAAACGAAATAATCGAATCGTGGACGCTCGTCACGTCACAACGAGATTTATAGAAAAACCTTTGTGTCTCAGTAGCCATTGTACGCGATCGCAATTCGACGGGCAATGCGCTTTATTGCGCATTCCGACACTTCTCTCTGTCTGTCGATTCGCGTTGGCTAGTATACCGGGAAGGGGGAGAAACAAAGGGCAAGAAGAATGAAGAAAGGGAAACAAAGAATCCTGGTACAGAAAAGAGATACAAGACCGGTGGTGTCTATCATTACACTGTGGGGCTTCCAATCGTTAATTTTACTGCAGATGAAATTTGTCATTTGGATACTACATTGCAATTAGGTAGAAGTACCTATTACTGCAGTATATTTTTCCAATGAGATTTAAATACACAAACATAAATATTTTTCCCTGAATAAGTTTGTACAGGGTTTAACAAAATTGAGTGTCATGGTTTTGGCAGATGCCAAGAAATTGCCGCAAAATTGACTTCGACCTTGAAATTCAAGGTCAAATTTTTTTATGTTTGTATCGCATTCAACTTGCCATGGGGACCAAACTCGTCAAAGGAACCATATGTATCTAATAGATCTAGAGATATATTGGAGTCTAATATCTGGAGATATCTAGGAACATTTCTATGAACGTTATAAATACCAACATGAAAGTTGATTTTTTCATTTTTGTCCATTATCAACGCACTGTGCGGCGCGGCACGTTGCCGCAAGAACTCCGGAGCCGGGTTTGTACCGCACCGCCCCGCTTCGAATTCATTCACGAGGAATATGCAGATCGCGGAAGAAACTCCTGTCTGCGGACTGCTTTTCTTGGGAAACTCCGCGAAATCTGATTTTTTACGAGTTTGGCGTAGTTACGCGGAACGCAACCGTCTGGGAAGCTTCCTATAGGCGAGTACATGTGTATAGCGAAAAATGACGGAGTCAGTAAATATATTATATAAACGTTATTTTCACAATAACGGAGGAAACCATCTCCAGAATTCATTAATGATTACCCACATCACAAACAAATACACTCCGGGACAAAAAGATAGCACACTTCGAAATTAATGTAATTTCTGTTTAGTAAACATTACAAATTCAATTTGTTATGCAAATATTTTTAGTGTGCCTTTCTTAACATAAATGAATGAAATGACACGAAGCTTCATTAACCTATCTATTCCTATTTAAAGAAGTAGTATTATTAATAAAATATAGAGGGACAAAATGATAGCACACTTAAAGAAAAACTTGAAATTTAAAACAATTAATCAATAAAAAGTAATGCTCAATATTCTGTAAGACCTCTTTTACATCTAATGACTTCAATCATTCGGTTGGGTACAGATTTACGCAATTTTTTAATACCTGTTTTGGCTAACATTTTCCAATTCTACCAAAATGCACTGCTTTAAATCGTTAATATTTTGAAATTGTCTGCCATTTTGGTATATGGCACTGGCAAGATATCCCTAACAATTTTCAATAATGTTGAGATCGAAGATCTTGCTAACCAATCCAATACACGAATACACTCCTCAAGAGAATTAAGGGTTCACTTGTGCGAACCCGAAAAATTGCTCCCACTTTACGTGATCGTCAAAAAATGCTATATCGATATCGTTAATCAATTCTTAATTCTTTTGAGGAGTGTATTTTAAAGTTGTTACTTATTTAAATTATTTTCCGTAAAAGGGAACTTTTCCTACAAGCCCAGTATGCAAATTGTCGACTCTGGACGGGTGTCTACGCGCGCATATGCTTGCAGAAAGCAGAAAGCTGGCAGAAGCTCCTCGGGCCGCTCGGTCCTAGATTCTGCCCGGCCCAGCCCAGCAGGAGATGCTCAGGCAGGCCGGGTTGACTCGAAGGATATTGTAGCAAAAATTGCTATAAATCTGAATAAATACAGTTCAGTCTTTTTTGTAAAGTAACGAAAAATAGACACTTGTAGAGCTTTGTTTTTTTTTATTAGAACAATTGGACTTTAAATTACAAGATCTATAAAGTGTGCTGCAGATTTGTTGCCTGTGTCTGCTGCCAATCTGCTAGTTAGATTTGGCTATCTGGGGTAATAGAATAAGATACTGGTAGACTATTTGTCTTTCACTGAAAGACTCCTACTATACCTATTCAAATAGTTCATAAAATATTTCCACAAATCCGGATCCCTCCTAAAAATATATTGATGTGATCTCCATAAAATATGAATAATTCTTTTGTACCAGGTACACACATTTTCCGTGCTCATGTTTCTTTCCACTAAAATAAATTCAGAAAGCAGCGATTACTTATGCAGAAATATAAAATAATAAATAAATTATCAATGCAAAAGATCTCACATGATAAAAAAATTTTCATAACATGTTTTGCTACCTTCTTGTTAGTAATTTTAATAATTATCATTATATCCTGAACATTATGCTCAATGTTATAAAACAATTCTTTTATCAAAACATACGCACGTTCGGCTTGCATTAAACATGTTTTTCGTAATGTTTTCATTATCGTTTTTTCAGAATTAATTGTACGATCTAAGACAACTTTTGATAATAGTAAACCATTACCATTATAAAGTCGCTTTCTAAAGAACCTAAAACAACTAATAGATTAAAGTTCTCATAAGATAATACGATAAATATTTTTTAAAAGATTACCCACTCTAAAGGTGTTATCTGATTCCTTAAGGGGAACGATATTAAGTAACGCATATTCGTATTTAAATCTTTGGGTTCTACTTCTAAAGTATCACAATTAATGTTGTAACCAATATATTTAATATTATTTGTGAATGTACTTGAAGTATTAATAATATTACTTTGTGTTTTAAATTCTTTAAAATAACAGTTGAATTGTGGAATACCCTTTTTTATTAATTCGAGGAACCTATAAAGTATATAGATTATAGATCAATATAATATTTACAGTTTTTGAAAAACATTTTCTAGATATAAATATTGAAATATGTTATATCTTACTCTTTCGCTAAAGTTTCATTGTCTGTAGCATATAAAATATCATCCGTATGTCTGAAAATTTCACCACGATGTAGAAACGAAGATATTTGTTTTTGTAGTACATAACTGTAATATATATCTGACAAAGTAGATGATAACATCATTCCTTGAACTATTCCTTTGCCTATAATGTACGTTTTTCCACGTATGTGTACCTATTAATAAACATATTAATATTTGTTATACAGTGTCAGTACTTGATAAACGATTAAGTATACAGGGTGGTCATTTTATCTGAAGACATTGGAATATCTCGAGAACTATGCATCGGATCAAAACAAATGGGTAATGAAAGTTGTTCGTCGCGAAGGGGGACATCCAATGATACCAAACTCGACCCCCATCGCCACCCCCTCGAGGTGGGGGTGGGGGAAGATAAAAAACTTAAATGGAAACCCCCATTTTTTCATTGCGTATTTGGATCCTCCAGAAAAAAAATACACAAATTTGACCTAGGAGTGTTTGCATGTTGGTTCACACATGGCGCTGTAATGGACAAAAATCAAAATGGGTAAAAAATCATTGGAAATTAGGAATATCTCGAGAAATACACATCAGATCAGAAAAATAAAAGTAGACGTATTTGATATTTTTAAGAATGCTATTCAATAGCACCATAATTGACCCCTCTTCCTGAGGGTGGGAGAGAGAATTATTTCAGAATCTTCAATGGGAATCCTTTTTTATAGCAAATCTTGGTTCTCCATTGATTTGATATTATTGGTGTAATTTCTTTCACAGATGTCGCTGCAATCGAAAGCAGTTGGAAAAATTCATTGGTTTGTTTATGAATAAATCAAAAACTACTTTTAAAACTACTTTCCTCGAAATATCCCCAATTTTCAACGATGTTTTACCCATTTTGATTTTTGTCCATTACAGCGCCGTCTGTGAACCAAAATTCAAAGACTCCTAGGTCAAATTTGTGTCCACCTCCGGGGGTGGCGGTGGGGGGTCGAGTTTGGTATCATTGGATGTCCCCTTTCGGGACGAACAACTTTCATTACCCACTTGTTTTGATCCGATGCATAGTTCTCGAGATATTTCAATATCTTCAGATAAAATGACCACCCTGTATGCACTAATAAATTATTTCTTTAGATTGTGCAATATCTTCAATTTACCCTTTGATAGAAGATATATTTCCGAATCTTTTCTAACAACCAACTCTTCTTTACGTTTAGGGAGTTGCCATGCTTTGTGCGGGCATACAAACTGCCAGGTGGCAAGGGTAATTGTAAATTTGCGTTGTCAAAATATTGTTTGTAACAGAAAGTATTACCATACTTTTCCATGATATATTTATTACATTTAACTGCATATATACTAAGTACTAAATCTTCTGGAAGTTTTTTGCATAGTAACATTATAATATCATATAAGTGCCCTGAATGAAAAATACATTGTTAGCATACAGTGACTCCCACTAATATTCGGACACTCTTAAAAAGACTATAACTTTTTTAATACTGGAATATACGATTTGAAATTTTTTGAGAAGTTAGAACAATTGGTTTGCTACACAACGTGGCAAAAATTTTTGGAAAATACTGCGAGTTGTCGGAATTGCAGAGAAAATACTGAAAGATATATTACCAAATTTTTTATGTGGGCTTATGTGGAAAATTTAGAAAATACGATTCGTAGATCTGTATCAATTAAACATATTCTGAAAATTTCATCAAAATCGGTCGACGTTGTGATGAGTTACAAACGTTTAAAGATGGTAAAAATTGCAATTTTTCACGATTTTGGCCTCCAACTGCAGTAATTCTAAGTATTCTTACATCTTTCAATGCCTGTCGTTTTTTCACGCATCAACTGATTTCTATGAAACTTTCACAGTGCATATCATTGACACAGATCTACAGAACGTATTTTTTAAAATTTCAATATAGGCCCGCATAAAAAAGTTGTAAAATGCAACTTTCAGTATTTTCTCTACAACTTCCGACCAAATGCAATTTTTGAAAAAAATTTCTTTTCACATCCTGTAGAAAACTAATTGTTCTAGCTTCCCAAAAAAGGTCAAATCGCATAGTCCAATATTAACGAAGTTATCGTTTTTTTTGAGAGTGTACGAATATTAATGGCAGTCACTGTACATTTATAAGCGTAACATGATCTAATGAGTTTTCTTGTTACTAGGCCTGGTAACTGCAAACTAATTCAGTTCATAGAAATTAAAACTTTCGTATTGTACTTGAAATATTTGATTTCAAAAATTATCATACCCTGTACTATAGAACCAAATGCATCCTTTACATCACAAGATATAAGACAGAATTTTTCATTTCCTGAATTATGTTTGTGTCGAACAACTGACTTCCATGTTTTTTGAAAATTAGTCAATCTGTACTCTGTGATTTGTAACTGTCTTAAAAACTTGAAAATTAGCTTTAGATCTTGCTTTTCCTTCTCAGAATATCTAATACAGAAGTTACTAAATGAAATTTGAATAAATTTTGTATTTTTAGTAAACTATGCAAATATCTTACTCACTTTGATAGAAATATGGGACGTACGCTAGAATTTTTGGCACGTAATTTATAAATACCTATTGGTGGTTTCCACTCGTTACACTTAATTTCGGGTTGTAAGCAATTCGAAAGTATTTTTTTCTTAATAAAGTTGTTCTGAACAAGACACCAATTTGGACGTGCAATATATATTCTTTTATTATTCGTTGCGGAAAGTGTTGTTACATGAAACTGAATACGCAATATTTTTATGAGATATCCGTTAAAGAACCATTTGATAAATTTTACTAAAATGAGCCACCGTGTCTTTAAGATCTGTATATCGTTTAACCATGTAATGCAAGAAATCTAGAATACATAAATTACAATATATAGTTACAGTATGTTAATACAAACTATAACTTTAATAAATAAGTACGTTACATACATCTAGCTTCTCGAAGAGAAACATCAAATCAAAAGATTTGCAACGTGGTATACTTAAAAGCTGGCACATAGCTTTTTTCACCATTTTAAGATTCCCTAACTTTCCAAATATGGCTAGGGGAACTACTTTAGCAAATATAAGATCAAAGAATGATTTCACTTGTTTTAATGGAACTTTGTATTTGCAGCCTATGATTTGAGTAGACGCTTGGTCTTGAATTATCTTTCTCAAAACACTATCATAATGAAAATTTTTGTGCCTTTTCTGAAATTGATTTAAAAGAGTTGAAATAAGTGGAACAGAAGTTTCATAATCGACAATGTCAATCTGTTTCATGGTTTCCTTTAAAATGAACTCATATATTTCATTTCCTGTGTTTGCTGTGTTTAAAATATAATTTGATGAAACTGTATGAATTGTGCAACTAGGTAAGACGCAGAATGTGTCATATAAAGAAATGTGTAATTTTAAATCAGCAAGAAATAAATTACAATTAATATTTTGACACGTCGGTTGTTCCCCTTTTCTGGTAATTTTGCATTGTTTATGTAATCCTAAAAAAATAATCTTTTAGATTTCCAAATTTAAAGAACGTAATGACATGAACGTTTTTAAAAAAATAAAAATATATAACTGATAGAAAAAAAAATTCAAATACTTGTTGCGCATTGATTCTCCGAAGATAGTCTAGGATTATGTATTTGATTCAGTTTATTATCTATTTGAAGCTTAGATCCCTCAAGAATGTCTATACACTGCGTCAGAGCATTAATATTAGGTACCATAAAAGTATCATATTTATCTTTTTTTAGTATTATGTTATGACGTTCACAGTACCTTTAATTAAAGAAAAGAAAATAATTTATAATATTATAGAATATGTGTAACAGTGACAACTGTAACAAAACGAAAATACATACTGTTGAAAATTTGTACCGAAGATTTCTTTTATACTTTGCAGGGTAGAATCATCCATCACTAATGTTCCCAATGGAAATGCAGGATCTTTATCAATAATATCCAATATGTAAATGGGGAGTGGGGAGTCTTCCAATCAATTCCAATACAGATTCCGATTTCCGATATGGTGTGATATGGTGCAACGGTGCAACTCCTTTCGCACATGCGTCCACATGCGCGGCAATTTCAGCCCAATGTTCCGATCAGTGATGTGATTGAAGCTGCTGTAGCAGGCCGTGGCTCGCGCATGCGCGGCAATTTCAGCCTCAGTAACGTAACTATTTTCGATGAAATCGGGTAGCTTGAGCACCCCGCAGACTTTTATAATTGAAACTTATTCTTTATTTTGAGGATGGGATAGGGAAAGAGCACTGCAATAACTACGCAAAAGAATATATAATCGTCTGTCGTCCATCAGTCGTCCCGCCAATAACACTGGTACATTTCCGCCAGAATAACTGCCTCAAGGCGTCAGGGCCCTGGCCGCGCGGCTGCGTCATTGTAGATACGCTACTGTTTTGGCCGCGCATGCGCGAGCTAGAAGCTACCGTTGGTAGCTTCAATCACATCACTGCACACGGGTCGATTGTAATCGCGTCTTGCTCGTCATGTACGATTCATGCGACGGACGCGATTTTGTCCACACACGGGTCGATCGTCGATTCGGTCGCCGCGATTCCAGTCGCATGCGATTCCCCTCCGCGTGGCTTCCAATGCAAATGAATGGAGAGCCACACGCCACACACGGGTCGATTCGTGGTCGACTGAAATCGGCTCGACTAAAATCGCCGCGATTCCAATCGCGTGGATCGTACGATCCGCGCGACTCATGGAGGTAAGTTTGTGCAGTTCATATAATTTAAATGATTTGGCCATTATTTTTTGTAGTTTGAGTGCATTGCACTCTTCGATGTGGTCTATGTATTTAGGTTACATAGGTTATTATTTATTTATTATCTCTTTTTATGTTATTACGCATACTAATAACATTAAGGTACGCTTTTTATTTACATAGTTGAATATAATCATGTAGATTTATGAAAAACAAAAACAAAAGGCAAAGTAAAAAAAAAATTGAAATCACAGGGATTGATAAACTGTTGTACAATTTTCTGTGGAGTGGGAGTGTTCTTAGGAAGTTGTCTTCTCAGATCGATTTAATCCGGAAGTATTAACACTTTGGTATATTGAGTGAAGATTGAGGGAAATCTGTTGAACTTCCACCAACCTCATCTATGAGGAGCAATGCTCAACTGAGGAGTTACAAAAGGAGAGCTTCGCTCCTCATAGATGAGGTTGGTGGAAGTTCAAAATTGAAAGTTTTATTTTCTATTCCGGTTATTCTGTATCCAAAGATAAAAGTTTCCGCTTTGGAATGACCCCATACAATGTCTAATAAGTATGATTTTTTATCAGCTAGATTCAACGTTTGGTTCATTATGCGACGTAACAAATTTTCCTATAGAAATTAGAGAAACGTGCCTTCCGCACGGTTTTTGAAATTTATTATTGTGCAAGTTTTTGCTGCAATGATCGCGATGATGACGGCCGAACGTGACCAGGAATACCTGATACAAAAGATGAAACCAGAGAGGAGAGAGAGAGAGAGAGAGAGAGAGAGAGAGAGAGAGAGAGAGAGAAAGCAGAGAGTGCTCGGTGCTTCAAAATTATGCATTAGCGAAATTAAAAAATTTACATCCGGCCTTATTTGCGCGCAGTATTATACGACGAGAAATATAGCCTGACAGGCAATATTGAGGAAATTGTTAAACGGACCGATTGCAACGAAATTAATGCATTCAATTCTAAAGAGTTAGGAAATTGCAGGCGAATTTTTAATTATATTGAAAGGTATTACGGCCACTAGCTGAGGTGGGTGAAATAATGGGCGGAAAGATGAAATTTTGTAAACGAAATGCGAGGCAAGGTTCACCAGAGAGGAGAAAAGTTCAAAAAGGAAAAGATTGAATATTCTTTTGAAGAATTCTATGAATATGCAATCGCAAACAGAAAAATCACTTAGTCTACCGTATTTATGGACTGTCCTGCATTCAATTAATTCGATACTGATCTCTTTTCGAAAACGAAGGAGGGGAGAAGATTGCATGCAACTGGAAGATCCAAGTACTACATGAATTTTAATAGTACCATGAAAAAAATCTAACTTTCATGAAATTGTGATGGGCGAGACAAAGTTGATTCGCCAGTCGATATCACTTCTCCCGCTATCGTCTCGTTGTTACACTGAACAAACTCACTTTACTCTTTAAGAAATACAAAGTTGTAATTACATTCCGCCTGTTTCTTCAACAAGAACATTAATTTCCTTCTCGGGCGTTACGGACGAATTTTTCTTTTCAACGTGTACTTGGACTGTTTCTTGTGTTCTTCTCATACGAGACAATTAAGAATGAGTTACTATTATTATTAACGTTACACAATTTTGGGTGAATTCTGACAAAATGGAACCCATCTCCAATGATCTTCAATTGGCAACATTGTCAAGGTCAATATTCCGAACAACTTTTCCCTAAACATGTACCCGTCGCTCGATCTTATTTTCCGAGATATTAGACACTAAACTTTAGTTAAACTTATTAGGTACACTTTATCCTGGGACAAGCTATCACCGAATGGTAATTAAGATTATACAGGATTGTTGGGTTGTGTGGTGGGATCAAAATTCAAACCGAAAAACGCGGACGAAACCTATTTTTTTGACTCAAAGAAAAATGTTATTACTAGACTGCGGATCTTTATGCAAAATAAAAACTTTCTACCTAAATTGCAACACAAGCTGTACCAATACACACTTTTATTTAGAAGAACAGAATAAAAACTAAACCGAAAACAAATTTTAATTTGTAAATACAAAACTTAAACCTGAGAAAGAATGACTAACTTTACTTATTTTAACATATTTTTCTGTCTTTTAAAATTCAATCCTAACTACTATTCATCCTCCTATAAAAAATAAATTAAATAGAAGGTTTTAAAAATCCAGTCGCCATAATTTAGTCATTTAGCGGCAGAGTTGGGCATTAATCGATTAAAATTTTAATCACGATTGGTTGATTTTACGATAAAATTATGTTTTGTTAAACTCAGTTGACTAAAAAATCATGTATTTTCAATTAGTTAATACTATAAACATTCATCAAATTCTCCTGACTAAGCATAAAATATTTATTTTTACCCTTTTTAACTTTAAATTTACTAATTTAACTTTAAATGTAATAATTAAGTACGTCAAAAACAGTAATATATTTATTTTGGGGGTTGTTGCATTGAAATTATCTGATTAGAAGCAAAGATTTATTAGTTATATGATTAGATAAGATAAAACTTGAAGGAAAAATAATACCACGTGTTCTGGTTTCCTTACCGAATAAAGCAAAACCAAAAATTGGTCAAAAAATTAAAAATTGAGCAAGTTTTTTACTACAATCTACAATAATCTAAACGGTTACAACCTAATTAATTTAACAAATTCTAACAAATCATTTTGTACACGTGTTTAAAGACCCTTGCACTAAGAGAAAATGCAAAAAAGAATTGATTTTTGAAAATTCAGAACCAGAATATTTTTTATGTAAATTCGTACTCGACGTACTCGAGGCACTCATCGAGTACGAAAATGTGGATAAAAATGTCCACAGACAGCAGCATACTTAGTAAGAGTTTTGCTGATATTACTTCGGAGTTCCAATATCACTCCAGTGATGAGTAAATTCCCGTGTTGTCACGTGTGCCGTTAATACACGGCTAACGCAGCCGCAGGGCAGTGTATTTTGATTTAATGCGACACAGCGTGCGTACGTTCGCCGTCCCCATTTGTCTCATTGATTCGTCGGAGCATCCGAATGGAGTGAGCAAACCAGGTCCCCGGTCCGTCGAGAATTAGTCTGAAACGCGAAATCGTTTGACCCGAGTGCAGTTACGAGATCTTCGTTAATTTCACCGCCACCGCGCGAACATCCTTCCAGCTTATTAAACGTGGCTTACTTCCTATCGGCATTATTTTCCTAATAATTCTGCCCGCGAACGATCTCGAATATATTCTAATTAACCCAGAATTCCGAACTTCATAATCAGAGATGGGTATCGTTTCCTTTGTAATTAACTGTGCTCTCCTACGTTCGCGATTAACACCAGGCCCGGGCAACTTCTTCCCCGCTGTCGCTTCACGACTCCCACTATGAGTTTACCGGTTTCGACACTACCAGGGTATCGGTTCCTCCACTATCAAATGTAGTAAAGTCCAATTCGAAGTCAATTCTCGGTTCTGCGTTGTGAGTTGTGACATAAATCGGGACCGGACACTATTTTTTTTTACTTCGTCGACCGCGCCGAACGTAGAAAAGGACAGCGTGTAAACACGGACCGCGCGCCCACAGTGGTACCGGAGCCCGCTTTTTGTGGCCAAAATTCAATTTTTCGACTTTCAAATTTCAACAAATTTTTTGTTCTTTCAAACAAGAACACTTTGAAACCTCGAAATTCAAAATATTAGGTCTTTCGGATAACTTTCCGAGCTGATATAGCGTGGACACAGGGTGTGTCGTTTATCTAATAACGGAAATATCTCGTGACGTACTGAGGTTACGGAAAAAATTTGTTTGCAAAAATTGTTCGGTATGAAGGGAACAATCATATGATGTAATTTTTTCAGGATTCGAATGATGAGAGGAGATATTCCAAAGACAAATTAATTTTTTAAAATGGAACCATATATTTTTTGGTCATAACACGATAGTACACGATCATAATACGAATTCGACGACATATCACATTATGTTATTTACTGTTACAAAACATGGTTATCAGCTATTAGTTAGACGTCAAATACTTCATTACCTCTTATTTTTGTTGTGTTCCATATATGAGAATACAATGTACCTTCAAACTAGTGGGTTATCAAATCATTACAACGAAAAAATGATGAGAAGATTTGAAATCAACGTAGCAAAATCTACGGGAAATGAACTATAGCATGTCAAGAAAAAATCACAGTTTAACACAGATTTTCAAAGTTAAAATACGTTCGTACCATAACCTCTTTATTTTTCCTATATTCTGCAATATTTGAGCTTTACTTAAAAAAAATCATCGCTTTAGGTTACTTCTATCGAAACTTCGTTGATTTTTACACAAAATTCATCGGTTTACACCACTGTGCGCCGCTCGGCTTTAGTTTACGACATATTTATAAAACACTGTTAGGCCTCAGTTAGGTCTAGGCGAGTCTTTGGGGGGAGAGGGACTCCACTGTCATCCTAACAGCTTTCCAGTTATCCTAATAGTGATTTTGTGTCGGCGAGTATGTCTCTCGCTGTTAGAGGGTTAATTAGAGTGACCTGGTCTCATACATTTCGCCGGTAGTGTACAGTGTACACAGTCATCGTGAACTGCGTGAAGGGATCAAAGATGTTTCATAGAAAAAATGAGCGTGACGGCGAAAGATCAGGAAACGTTTGGCGCAGTTACCGCGCTCTTCTTCCTATTTTCTATCGTGAATTCTTTTTATTGAAATTTTAATGGGACGCGGCCGAGTGTTGCCGCCACGAACGATCTGAATACGAAGCAGGACACAAAAGTGGAACGGTCGCATCAGAGCAAGTAGTACTTCGCGTCGACCGTCTCATCGACGCCGCCATTCAGAAGGAGAACCGGGCTCCGTGGAAAATCTTGGTCCACGAGCGTGGCAACGGTGCCCATTTTATGAAGATTCGCTTCGTCCGTTCCGCATGCGATTTACGCGAAAAGAGCACTATAGCGGAGAATTTTATGTACAGGATTATTCAGCTAAGTGTGCCATCTAAATTACTTGTATACTAGTTAGTATACGAAAAACTGGTTGAAACGAAAGGTCTATGGTTTAAAATGTAGGATGCAATGCAATGATTAGTTTTTTCTATTTTGTTTTTTTTTTTATCGAGATAGAAATGCCACCTTGAATCTCTTTATTGTTAGGCGTAAATTTTAATTTTGCGGTTAAGGGTAGAACTGAATCGTGGATAGAACACTGTAGGATACAGTATGGAGCATAACTGTGATTCAACACACTTTAAATCAGAATAACTTTTTTATGAATGGACCAAACGACTTCAATTTCTCTGTAAGGCTAGAAGAATTAGTTTAGTAAATGACATCTAAAAAGTATTTTGAAAAAAATGCATTTAATAACATTTTTTCCTAACTTCAACCGGAACGAAGATATTGCTTGTTACAATTGCGTGAATGACTCAGTATAAAGCTACAAATTTTAGCACGTTCAATCTTCAAATCTTCGGTAAATTAATTTCTTAAAATTGAATTATGGAATTTGAAAAAGAAGCTTGTGTAATGGGTGATATGCTTTGCTGCTTATAACTTCGAAAAGTTAAATTTCCGAGTTGTTTAATCTCCTATGTAAGACCGATTTCATTTTGTGTAGACGCTCGGTTGCTTTGTAAGGTGAAAGAAACACACACCTTCTAGGCTAAAAGAGGTAAGCATGAGAACTGGTGTCAACCGAGCAAAAAGCTAACAACGAGGAGCAGCGATAACAGATATCAACGCGGCCGTACATCGCACTTAAGTCGCTACCGCACCTCCGTCCTTTATCTGATGACCTAGTTTACTAACTTTCTTCCTGGCATTGCTAGACATATCTCTGTAATAGATTTACTCAGACGGAGCTCGCAGAGATAGTTGCAAACCCATCTGCGATAAGGGTTTCCGAGTTTTCCGTCTGGATTGTCGATTTTATGGAACTGGCAGTTTGCGCAGGTGTCGTCGCTAAACGATTATGGTAGTCCTTTACACGAAATCATAGGCTCCTAGATTTCTATATCTATCACAAAGTTATCCATGTCGCTGTGTAGAGAAAAACATGCGTTAAACATGCCGCTAGCCTTTAGCCGAGACGGTTGTATGTAGGTACATGATACGGAAGTCGTAGAATTTCTCGGACAACCAATCGAACGCCAGGAAGCATTAAACTGTTCCCGGTATCCATTAATTTCGGTCTGTCCATTACACCCCTTCGATTTTGCACGAGGCGTCGCAACAATCCACTTGTCCCTTCCGTTCAAGTAAATCCATTCTATTAGCGCTCCCTATTAGTTCTGTCCATTAGTTCAAGATCACTCTTACGAGGCACACGAACAAAAAATTCAATTTTGGCTAAGTAGAAGTATTTTAAACAATTCTTGAAATGATCTAGCAGTTTCGATCGGAATATGACTACCGTCTGAAAATGAAAGCGGTGTCGGAAAATTGATTCCGTAAATTAGTAAGGGAGTGTCGTAAAGGTTGGGACACACGTTTTATTTTCAATCATAATCATAATCTAATCATTTAAATTAATTCTAAAATGCTATCGTGCATCAGCTTCTCATTACTATGACATAATTATAAGATTTCTCCAAAAAATCAGGTGGCGTAATGGTAATTTCGGGCAGTGTATAGGATGCAATAAAAAAATTATACAACTTGGAAAAGTGCCGAGGCCAATTTTGCGTTCCATTTTTTTTAGCAGATGTCTGCATATGTATCTAGAGGTGCAGAACCATGCTATAGTGGTCGCGTTTAACATAGTCGTTAAATTGAAGAATTTCCTGTGCTCGTTGATCGGTCTATTGTATAGTGAGAATACTAGAAATCTGTTAACGTTTTAAAACAATGTCTCACGATCGACGCAATAATCCAACGCGCTCGGTTTGGTGCGCCACCATTAAAAGTGATAGACGTTGCTTTGAATTATTCAAATTCAGTACGCGCTTGAACAACCATTGAGGCTGGTCATTGGTGATTTTCCTCGTTCCGCGTTTACACCGATGGCCGAGGAGCTCCGGCGAAGCCAGAGGATTCGAACAAACGGTCGCGACTGCGCCGGTTTGATAGCCGCTATCTGCTTAACGGACCGGTCGATTCCGCGCGGAGAGAAAAGGTCCTTGGACATTCGGTTTGGAATCAGTGATTCGCCGTGCACGGGCCATAAAACTCAGTGTACACCCCATAAAAATACCCGGAGCATGCGTATAAAGAGCCCGGCCAACGACAGATCCGTTCTCCTGGCGGCATTTTATTTTCAACAATCGCGCGCGTCGCGCGGTTTGCGAGACATTATTCGGGATTAATTTCGTGTGTACCGAGCACCGGCTGCATCGGCCACGCGCGCATCGTAATTCATTAATCCTATCCCGCTTTTGCCCACCCTCGGCCAACCCAACTCTTGCACCCTCAGTTGACCGAAAACACGCGCGAACGTCAACCACGTGATTTTCACGAGCGACGAATCGCCGTCGTCGTCGCCTCGTTCGTCTCGATCGGGGAAACTTGTCGATTGGTACACGATGCGATATTTCACAGGCCCACCCTTAGAAAAATAAATTTTTTATCTGTCCTTCATAATTTGCTCACAATTGTGCAAAAATATGTGAAATGCAAGAGATAAGTTCAAGTATTCTCGTTTCTCTTCATCTTAATATGTTAATTATCAACCTAGGGAAAAAATGATAAAGGTTAGGGTGTTTACTAGGGGCGGTACGCGGAAATTCGGGTTCGGGTCGGGTATTTTTCCCGGGTTCGGTGATGCGGAAATTTCAGGTACCCGAGTATCACTAATTTTCGGGTATCCGCCCACCTCTTCAATTGAGGGGAGAGCGACTTAAAATTTTGGGGAATTACTTTTCAACCTAAGAGCATTGTTTTGAACACGATATCCATAAAAATTGTCGTGGACCATGCTCATCCTGCTAGACCCTTTGCAGGCCAGTGTATTCTATCAGCAAGAGTTTTCCTGTCGGATCTTCCGCGGCTAAACGGATTATCCGAGCTCATCGGATAACTCTTAAGGAACAAACAGAGCTGTGTTTGAATTTATCAGCTGAAAATGAATGCAGCGTGGAACGTAAATTACGTATAATTTGCCGTTGTCGTCCAGGAAGACGGGAGTAGAGCCTCGAGGAAGCAGCCGGCGACTCCGCTCTCGGAAAGTTACAATGGCGTTTCGCGAGGTGTCGATTAATACTCGTCGAGGGACGCGTTCAATTTGCAAGTAGGAGATGCTGACATAATTCACTTAAGAAGCTCACACGCAGCGTCCCCTCGCAGTCGAACAAGCACGAAACGGAAGGGAAAGGAAGGGACGGGAAGGGAAGGGTGCGGAAGGAACCGGAGGCGGCGAATGACGGGTGCTGGCGGCAGGTGGCGAGACTAATAGGACCTTTCTTAAGGTCGAGTTATACCGGATCGGAATATGAAGCGGCAGCCATTTGAATGAGGAACTCGAGCTGCTAATGGAGGAGGCACTTACGGTTATTACATCAGTTCAAACGTTACCCGGTTGTAGCAACTACGACCGCCCGTCGGGCAATTAAGACGCAACGTTTTTGCCCAAGGCCACGATAAATCACAATACGAGTTACTCGCCCGGCAATAACACTTTTCGTCGACGGTGAACTTTCCAAACGATTGCTTCAATTTGACGCCGTAATTATCGCTGTCCTCAGGCCCAGCCCCGACTTCCGCCCCGTCTTAATGTTGCCTTCCTCACGGGCAATAAATTCGTGCGCCAACAAAAATGCAATCAATGTAACAGAGCTTGGTTTAATGAGCGAAACCCGTCGACCAATACCCGTGTCGATCCGATGGAGTTAATCGCAAATAGGAGCGGGACCGATCGAAGATTCTTCTTTTTTCCTGTACACAGACACACGAAGCATATTCAAAGAGTATCTTCCAATTCATTTCCCTAAATGTACAATAATAATAAATTTATTTCAACAATGCAGTAAATCCTCTATAAACGCAAAAAGATCGTACACGAGAAACACAAAACAAAATATCCCCTCCACTATAGTAATCTGATCTCGGCTCGGGTATATCGGTGTGAACCACTAATAATGCGACGCACATAAGGCCAAATGCTTAAATTATGACGACAAAAATAGAAATAAAAATTTTCTGTAAACTAGTGACAAATACCATTAGAACGTACTCCAAGAAACAGCCCACAATGTAGCGTGAGAATTTTTTTTGTTAACGCAACACAGTAGTTGGTGCACCTGTGCAAAGTGAAGTTATCTTTCTTTCAATATGAATTAATTGCACCAGTATTGTTGACGACGTCCTTGCTGTCATTCTATTTTCTTCGATTTAAATTCGCCAAGTTTTCTACATGGATATTGAAGCGTCAGGTATGTACTTTCATCTCCAATTATTGTTAATACAAAGGTAAGTTGTACATACTGTTAATATACTATGTTCTACGGTATACCATGTTTAAAAACTATTGATATTGACTAATACAAAAAATTAAAAAAACAAGTAAAGAAAATGAAGATTTCGAGAAAAGAAGTATATAATCGACAAGTTTGGTGTTTGATGTTATATACTCTATTTATTTGCAACAAAAATGGACACATAATGTTAAATAGATCCTCCAGGGTATCAATAAGAAAAGAGGCAATTTTTTCGGTGGCAAATAGGATTCATAAAATGTTGACTTTTAAATGCTTGTTCTAATCACAATTTTTAATAAATCTCATTAATTTCATCGTTTTCGAATGTCATTGACATTTAGGATTCGCATTATACATTCAATAAACATCGATTTGGGCAAGTTGCTTTTTTACCAAATGAACAGCTAGATCGAGCGCGTGGACCAGTGTGCGTCATGGGGAGCGAGACGAAAGGAAGCGTAGCGAGCCGAGATCGGACTGAAAGGTCACTGCCGTTGCCGACCACTGCCTTAAAGTGTTCGTTAGAATTACTACAGGTCTTGTACTCTAAATTCACCCTTTTATAGATCATAGTCATCTTTATGCAAACCAAATTCACCCTTTTGCATACCAAATTCACCCATTTGAAAATCAAATTCACCCTTTTGTAAATCAAGTTTTCCTATTTAGTTTCCTTAAATTATTGTAATAAAAATAAAATTTATTGCTCCGAAATTCAAAATTTTATTGTTTGTATTTTAGTGTGTGCGAAACGTAAAAAGTCCGGGAAAGTGGGAAACATCGCGAGGGATATGGCGCGACAAGTACTCTGTCCAATTTGGTCCACGCGGAGAGCGCCTTGAAGTAGAATCTTTCATTCTTTTTAGCTGTCCACAAAATGGAGCGGCTAGCCAGGCCGAAAGATTGAGGAAATTAGCGTTGCCTTAACGAGTGAGTGCCTCTTTATCCTACGCCGGGAGTTGACCACCATTTAAAATTCAAAAATCATTGTTTAGATTAATATTGCAATTGTATTAACAAGAATGATTCTAACTTATAGGTGGACATATTAAATCCAATCTAACAATAAGCTAGTACCTGGACAGAAGTAACGCCTATACCGGGACAAATTGAATTTACATATAATTATATCTATGACATCGAACTTTATTAAATCTTTAATCATTTATATATCAAAATATTATTCTATTAAATTCTATCCTGTTTAATTTTCATTTTTTGTTGTACAGCAAGCATTTCAAGAGAATACTTCTTTCTCCATATTTTCTAATTGAGTGCATAATTTCGCTTTCTCTTCTTTAATTTCATCTTCATTTTCGTTAGTTACTTTAGACCTTTTTTTAGATTTATTATTGATTTTCAACTTAATATCTTTAATTTGTTGTGTAATTTTCTTTTTCCTTGCGTGTAAATTTTTATTGATTTCTTGTTCTTTTTCTTTTTTAATTTTGTTTCTCTCTTTTTACAAGCTAGTAGAAGACTTATTATTTGTATATTTAGTTAAATAATTTGCCATTTAAGTGTAAAAACAACGAGTTGATTTTAGTCGTAAACTCGTGTCCGGCTTAAGGCGTATGTACAGGGTGTATAAAAAGTAATGGTCATCCGTCGTAGGGGTGAATCTACATCTTTGGATCGGTGGATATTTGTAAGAGAAACGTGAAGAAAAATTATTTATAATAAAGAAAATTGTTGGTAAAGTTGTTTTTTACATCAACATCTTCCACTCATCCAGAAGAGAAAAAGTTTAAAGGAAGCCACATATCGCAAACAAATAGTTATTAATATATAAGTTGTTAAAGTTTTTTCAAGCTGCGCGCGAAACGGGGTTACTCTCTCGTGGGATAGAGTTTACTTGTAGCTAAGGTCTCAGAATATGTAAAATACTTATTTAATCTCTTAATTATTGGTTTTATTATAAAAATTCAATTTTCCAGATTTAGGCATTCCTTTCCTTGTCCACACGTAGGACATTTCACCTTATTCGAACTATCAATAACTCTGGCATTGTTGAAAAGCATTAAAGTTCTTCTGTGGTCTCTCATTATAATGTCCAGCAAACTGAAGAGTTCAGTGAAAAATTCTATTCAGAATTAATGTCTGATACAATTTGAGGAGCCCGAATGACAGCCTATAAATGAACGTTCCATTGAACGATGTTTTTGCTTCATGTGTCCCGTACCTTTCGTGATCGTTCATCCATGCGAGGGTTGATTTCGCGGCACGGAGATTGCGTTTAATTAAAATGCATCGCGATAGCTCCTGTTTGCGAGGCCGCAAAGGGATTAATAAGTCATATGTGTGCACAGAGCACGGAAAGGAATTTGTGTAGCGGCTTGCTATCCGTTCACCCGTAAAACACAAAAGCGTGCCGCTCTCCACTTCACTCATTCGTATTGTCACGAATAATTTTTTTGTTCCTCTGACGATTTCTACAATTCCCGGAACGACGAATATTTTCTATAAAAACGAAATTCGGGATAAATTTCATTATCTACTGAATTCCCATTCGGCGTATAAATGGGAAGAATTTATAAAGGGCGGTTTTTATTCTATAAACATTGGCAATTCGTTTTTCCCAACAAAAATATATGAAGCGCCCGTAAATCCCGTTTCGCTTGCTCCCGACGATACTCGGGGCTTTGACGAGGTTACAAATATAGTTTGAATTGTGGAAGGTAACACTTTTAAATATGTTTTCAACTTAACAATATACTATACAACGTTCTTAAGGTTTAGGTCGAGACGGTAGTGTGCTAGCTAGTTGTGAACGATTCGAGATGTTTTTGAGTTCTAATTTTCTGTGTCATGTCTGTGTATTACAGTGACTCCCACTAATATGCGGGCTCTCTAAAAAAAATGACAACTATTTTAACCCTTAGCACTCGAGTGGTGACTCAGAGTCACCATTAAAAATTGCTATACCGTTATTCAAAATTTGGTTCAAATTATTAAATCTGTTGATATCTGTAATCAATTACTGAACATTTAGTTATTGTATGAGATATTATACTAATTTCATATCTATAAAATTTGAAAAAATCATGGAGAATGGAAATAGTCTAGGTCGAAAGAAATGTTTAATTTTCGAGTTAAAATAGCTCTGAGTGCAAAGGGTTAATATTGGACCATACGATTTGAAATTTTTAGGAAGTTAGAACAATTCGTTTGCTCTAACTCTAAAAATTGCTAGTTGCCGGAATTGTAGAGAAAATATTAAAAGTTGAATCTTACCACTTTTTATGTGGGCTTATATGAAAAATTTAGAAAACACGTAGATGTATATCCATTAAACGTATTCGGAAAATTTCATCAAAATCGTTCGACGTTGTAATGAGCTACAAACGTTTAAAGATGGTAAAAATTGCAATTTTTCAAGATTTTAGCCCACATAAAAAAGTTGTAAAATGGAATTTTTAGTATTTTCGCTACAATTCCGACCAATTGCAATTTTTGAAAAAATTTCCTGTAAAATAATTGCTGTAGTAAAATAACTTCTCAAAAAAGTTCAAATAGTATAGTCCAATATTTAAAAAGTTATCGGTTTTTTTGAGAGCGTCCGAATATTAGTGGGAGTCACTGTACGTAAAATTCTAGATATACAGGGTGTCCCAGTTTTTTCCGGCCAAACTTTACCAGCGTGTTCTACACGCAAAAGTAAGAAAGAAACGGATGAAACTGTTTGTCCACCTAATGACGCCGTCTAAAACGCAACGCCGGCCTCTAGCAAGCTCGATTAGAGAAGCTGGTATCAGGAGTAAGTTGAAACTCGCACTCCCTGCAGTTTAACCAGCAACGACGTACAAAGCTTTTACACAGGACGGTTTTGAAGGGTGAAAGGAAGTCCGTTGGAGTGGTGTCTCGTAAAAACGGTCCATAAAAGTGCTGCTATCGTTGCGGAGTGCGTCTGTAACTGACGTGCTGGTCCAGTCTTGTGCAAAAATATATTTTATCCACGCCAGCGCAACGTGGCTCTGCAATAGATTACATTGCGTTACGTTTCCCCGAACATCAAAGTGACACTTTTATTTACATCCGCCTGGGCTTTTCGCAAAAAAACTTGATGGAAGGTGAGACCTACAAGTATTTACATAACTTCGTTAGACAAACTCGAGATTACGTGTGCATCAAGCACACGTAAATATGATTTTACGGTCTTTTGAACGAGCATCATCTACTTGCATTCTATGGTCATGATGATTTTTAATAATTTTTATTCATATTGTTGACTTATTTAACCATTCGGAAAAGATTCCTTATAACTAAAGGGAAGCTCATTTTGACAAATCTAATTCGAACTATCAGCGTCTGCTTTTACTAAAAAAAATTTGATAATATCCATGAGGCTAATCTTTAGAATTTTAAAATTGAATGTTAATTTAAATAATTTTTGGGAACGATTTTGTGACAATGTACTTTGAGCTTAGGTTGGTTGTTACAGTATCTGGGGTTGATTGTCACAAATTTTAAATATTGAGCTTATTAATGAAGTGTCGATTAATTATGAAAATATTATCTTTACTGTTGACAGTGTTACATACATAAGTGGCTTTTATAAATGTTACACAGTCTTCAACACAAAATCAGACTTGTGAACATTTATATGAATACCTATTTGCAACCTCATTTTGTTGATATGATTACGCACTATAAAACATAAAATCAAATAAAAATTGTTTAGCAATTACTTATTCCATACAGAGGACAATTTATGAGTCAATAGTCTTAATCAGAATCATTAAATTGATTTAAATCATTAGGTTCTCAGATGTGACAATTAACCCCGATTGTACTGTGGCAACATCCCAGCAGTTGTTAAATTATACGTGCTGTTTGAATAATTGATAATAACTTTAACGTTAATTGCACGTCCAAAACTATTATTTACCGTAACTTCTTTCCTTATTATTTTTTTCAAAGAATACTTTAGCACAACTTAGCACAATAGAGAAAATTACAAAAAATGAAAAGTGAGTACTGTAAAAATTGTTTTTCTCTGTTTTTTATTCGAGCACAATATAGCACCAACTTAAGGGAACATATTCAGTTGATACAAGTCGATTTTTATGAAACTTATGAGATATAGCTTTTCGAAGAATATTTGACACGTGTTTCTTTTTATCGGCAACCATCCACCTTGAAGGGGTGAAACAGCCATCAAAGTTGAGGATCAAGACCACATTTTTTGAGATACATACCTCGGAAACCAGAGGTCGTAAAAGAATGAATTTTTTGAGATATCTCAGAAACCAGAGATCGAAATAAAATGAATTGTTTAAAAAAAATGGTGTGCTTTTTAATGGGAAATGTATTCGCGCAAGAAAATTTTAACAAACGTCGTTTGTTTAAACAAAATATTAAAAATTTCCAACCATGAGTGAAGGAAATGTCATCAAAAGGCTACAGAAATGCAACAAAGTGTTAATATGTTATTTTTGCAATTGAAATTATCGGGGAAAGATCGAGTGGCCCCGACACTTCTTTGGCCGCCTGTATAATCAGCAGGGAAACGAATCGAACATCGGTTCTTCCAGGGGACGCTAAACAGAAAAACCTTTCACGGGGAAGGATCGTCTCTCGAAGCGACAAAACGATACGCAAATAATTCATGGAACGGGAGGACGAATCCCAGAGAATCGAACGTTATCTGTCGGATACAAAGACGGGAGCGATATAAACGAGGAATCCTCGTCGAGGCAGTTGTTCAGAGGAACGAGGCGGAAGAGCCTGTTCTCGGCCGGCAAAAAGAACACGCTGCCCCGGGAAAATAGAGAAGGCGACTACGCTGTGAAGGGCGAAGCTCGCGGGGGTTGGGGCACGGCTGTATTAAGACGAGAGAAACGCCGCGTATCGCCATCGGTTTCGTTCGCCCCGAGAAACTGCGAAATTTCCCTCGATGCTTTTAACGATAAACGCGACGCGCCCCCGCCGTGAATGTTATCTCGCCACCTGTCAACCCTCATACCCACCGCGAGCACCGCCTTATATTCAGCCTTAACGTTGCACTTACCGGGCTATCAGATGTTACGCCCGAGACGTTAAGGCGCCGTCGTGCACAGATAATTTGCGTGTAGAAACGCGAACTGAAATTCACGCCTCTGCGAGACGCGCCTCTGTGCACGTGTCGCGGCGGCAACGATTGACTCTCTCCCTGAACTATGAAACAACCTGATCATCTTTTGTTTTACGTCCGCGATGATGTACAGTCCAGTCAACGAAAAGTTATAGAGGGAAATGGAAGGAACACAATTTTTAACTTTGGACCTTTGTTTGGATTAGTTAGGAGGTAAATATACTAAAAGTCTCCACTCCTTGGAGGTGAGTGGGGTGCAGGAGGCACGCAGAACGTCCTCTTTTTCGGTTTTCCGCTTATATCTCGGAAACTATGTGTCCTAGCGATAAAACCATTCTATATAAAATTAAAGATGACAAACAGTGCCATAAGATTGATTTCATTCAGTTTTTCGCTATCTCGCGTAGTTTCCGAGATATCCGCGCTCAAAGTTCACTAATTGCGCTGAAAAGTTAGCTAGTCAAATAAGGCAAAAATTTTCTTTTTCACAATTAGTGAACTTTGAGCGCGGACATCTCGGTCTCGGTCGCGGACATCAAGCTCCACGAAGTGGATATTCAAACTATGTACCTATGTATGGAGTGCAATGTACAAACGAAACGCATTCATGAGGTGCACTATTTTTGGCATGCATTTATAAGCCTGCGATAGCGCGTTCAGGAATGTTGGTGGAATATTTCCTGTAGATGAACCCACCACGCATCCAGATAGCGGGGGATCATCCTAAAAATTACCCTGGTTAAAAAATGGGATTTTATGAAGAAGCGACTGCTGCGGTCATAAATCATTCAGTTACTCGGGGCAGAAAGAGTCTCGTAATGGGAATTCCTTAAAATGGTACCTTTGAGAAACAGCATGACCCGCGAAACCAAAGTGCAGTCGCAGCTATGTGCTGGTTCTATGCATTTCCGAAGCGTGCATCAGCGTAAAGTAAATAGCTTTATAAAATAACACGACCACATTTTTCGTCCGAGCGCAATTAATTAATTCTACGGTCTTTTGATGTGCCCATATAAATTATGGCTCCATTCCGCGGGCTCTCAGCCGGACGGAGAGACCGACAGCTCTTTTAATGCATCAGAAATATAATAACCACGAGAAAGAGGAGAACATTTTTTGTAGTAACATTAGTTCTTGTCTGTATAGGTCGTTGCTTGCTCGCAATCTAAACTACTCCCTGGCTAAGTTTCAGGCTTTCAAACAATTGTTTAACGATGTCGGTACAGCAATTTTTGACGGAGTTATGATCACGTAAAGTGCACGCAATTTTTCGGGTTCGCAGAAGTGATCCCTGAATTCTTTTGAGGAGTGTATATTGTTTTTATGGAACTTTTATTACACACATTGTAACATGTCTGTTGCATGAAAATATTATTTGAAGATATTACGTTTGTGTGTATAAAAATTCCACAGGAATTATTTTACGTATTGTAGAATCAAACAATAACTGTTTGCTTTGATCTCTGGTATTTATCCATTAATTACTCTGTTGGGAAACACAGTGAGATAATATTAATATTGAGCAGGTATTTATAAGAAAAATGCATAAAATCAAAGAATAAAAGGCATGAAAAAAGAAATCGATACTGGAACCGCCTTCTAGAGTGGCATATTTTCCTCAGTGGTGGTGCAAGAGTTAAAAGAATGGTTAATTTTGCGTGAAGATAGTTCATGTCAAAGACAGAGCGCGACACATTATAAATGTAAATTGAGAGGGAATGCCAGCTTCTTCCCTTGCTTTTATATCTTATGCGCATTAATCTTCCCCGCTATTTGGACCGTGTAAAAGAAAACAAGATGGATGAGCACCTTCGCTTAATTAATGTAACGCTTCTGCTGCTATCTCGAGGATTCGAGTCAAAGCTGAATCAGGCCAGCTTAATTCATATTTACTACGGTTAATCTAGCCTATATTGTCGCCAATCGTTCATTCCGCTGTTTCGGGTTGACAGTAATCTTCACGAAATATGCATTTGGATAATGTTTGTTGACCATTTTTAGCAATTCAGTAAAATAGAATTCGTAGCATAGAAACGGAGTTCAAAATTAAACAACGTTCAAACTTAAAAATCCTACGTTTCGTTTTAAATCTTACAAGTATTTTCATAGCTATTCAAAATTCACAATTACAAATTTTCAGGACTATCTGTACAGGGTTAGGAATCTGTATATGGGGCAAGAAAAAATTATTTTATATTTTTTAGTCCGTTTTTTAAACGTGGCATTTCTTAAAAATTTATTTTATACTTCTTAGTCCGTTTTTTATAAATTTAATTTATACTTTTTACTCCGTTTTAAAAACGTGGTATTTTTACAAAATTTGTTTTTATTTAAATAATTATTTTTTGCAAATAAAGAAATAAAATTGTATTTAAATAAAAAGTTTAGTTATTATTTGCAATAATTCACACGCGTTTATTTATTATTTTCATAATTTTAATAATTTGTAAAACCCAAGGTGGTCTCGATTTCGCCATGAAAACAAACTGTTTTCGAAATTTTTTTACTGATATCTATTGTGCGCTCCAAACCCTGCAACTCTTGTTGTAAACTTTTTTTTTGTCAGACGGCTGGAAGTGGTTGAAAAATCGTACGTCGCGTCAAAGGGAACACCCCGTATATGTATAGCACATTCAACTTTATTAAGAATTAGTCAAATTTATACGATAGAAACCTCGTAATTAATAATCTTAGATTTCCGTCACTTTAAGATCGACACCTTTATGAACGTAAAAAGTTAAAACTATAAATGAAAGAAAAATTTGCATTTCACAATCCAGTTTTGGATTTTATCTTCTTAGGCGGAAAATTTGATCTGTCTCTGTTGAGATAATTAAATTTGGAAACGATAATGTGTATACGATGACGTAATAACATAACTTCATGAAGCTACGCAATTTTGTATCCCCTGTATCTTGTATGTTCTACCGCAGAACACATTTTATATGTGTTACGACAACTTATGTTGTTATATTCAATATACTCGTTTTGTTGAAACACGAACGTGCATACATACACAAATAAACGTCATATGGAAATTTGAATAATAAATTCTGTAATTAAAGAGAGTGGTAGCTCGTTATACCTACCAGGACGTGGTTAGTATATCGATTCCATCGGGGTTCTGTTTTTCCATCTTGTTTAAACGAAACGCGATAGAATAGCTGAATAAAGAACCCCGAACATGATACAATGAAAATTGAATGCAAATATCGTTGACCCAAAACGAGGGGGAGCAATCAGTTCGTCGATGAAAACCGTGAATGGAATTGCGAGTATCCACGAAAGGAAGCTACCGAAATATAAACGGGTTATGGAAGACGGACACGAAAATCGCTGGCTTCGTCCCAATAAAAATACATCGATAGAACCGCTCGTGTACTCGTGTTTGCAGTATCATTTCTCAGTATCCGCGACAATTCTGATTATGATCCCGTAAATCATTGTTCAAGCATCGCTCTGTCTCGTTTCTCGTTTATAGACACTCCTGTAACCTTGGAAACTGTATACGGGGTGTCCCAGAAATGTTGCATCTTCTCCAGGGAGCTGATTCCTGAGGTTATTTGGAGTAACTTTTTCCTTTGAGAATATGTTCTCCTAGGTTTTGTTATGGAGTTATTAGCGAGAAACACAGACCAATCAATGCGCGACTACAGCAGGCGGATTTCAACTTGGAACATTACTTGTAAAATACAAGCAATAAAGTATTTAAAATAGTGAGGTGCGAGACAGGAACGGGAACGATTTTTGGGATCGGAACTGGATCTTGAAACTTTCGGGATTCCTGAAAATGTTCGGGGTTTCTTACTAAAAAACAATATTAACCCTTCGAGGGTGGGGCTGGTGCACTGAGTGCGCCAACGATCGAATTTTAACGAGAAGAAAATTATTTTCACTTTATTACCTCTGATTTATTTTGTGCTCATTTTCAATAAAACATCCTTCTTTTGATAACGTCTGAATTATATTTAGTAATGTACCTACATGGATTTGTCTGAATACCTGATGATATAAAGTCAAAACTGAGTAAAACTGACCCAAAACAGTCTGGCGCACCGAGTGCACCGCCCCACCCGAATAAGGACGCGAGATCACCCCACCCACGAAGGGTTAAAAAAAAGATTCCGTACAGTATCAGAAATCCCGAAGATTCGCGGGAAACCTGATCACTAAGGTGGACCTTAGCTATACTTGATGAAAATTATTTACGACCTGGAATAATTTGGGGCCGATTGGATCATGGGAAACCGGGGCGCAACGAATTTGAAATTTTTTAAAAAATCTTGACATAAATATACGTTGGAATATATCGTTGAATTTGTATTTTTTTTCTCTCGGTAAGAATCCATATATAGCATAATCAGTTGTTAATAGAAAAAACATCCGTAATCTTGAAAACTTGGAAAAACGTCCTTCAAAAAAAAAAATTTTTTCTTTGATGCTATATTCACCTCCTTATATACAAGAACTTGATTTTTTGGAAGTTTAAAGCCAGAATACTCCTTAAGGCACGTCGACGGTTAACAAGAATACGAGAAACACGATCAAATAGTATTTGACAAATATCCATTATTATAGTCGACAAAAAGGCAAGGCGTTAGACAATGGCTGCTACTGACATGACCGTAAACATTCAGTCCCAATGGGCTCACCGGTAAATGTAGAACCGTTGTAGCCTTCCAAGGAGAATAAGTTAATCGGTAAAGTAGTTGCAGCATTAACCAGGCGACCGCCACGCCCACCGGCATTAACGCCAATAACGAATTCACCCCGGAGTGCCGGGGTGCCGGAGTGCCAGTGTTTAAAGGGAGCACGCGAGAACGGATAACGCAAAGCGGCCAATTTATCGCGCGATAAAACTTTCACCGGCGTACCGATGAACAAGCGGGGGGGGTTTCTGATCCGGTCAGGCTCGTACTTATTACCGTGGACAACATAATACCGGCATGCCAGACCAGCGAAGTCTCGAATGCGGAGGGTAGAACGGGCGCACGCCGCGCTGCGGGAACGCCTACCCAAGAACAGACGGGTTAACAGGGCCCCGATGCCAAGAATCCGGGACATGGTGAATGTACCATGGGTTCCGCCAACAATTTATTTGGACCATGCACCGAAAAGAGTAGCCTGGATTACCCGGAACGCGCCGTCTTAGCTAGGAACTCCGAGTCAGCCAGACTCGATCCCCTTTCTAACACAATCCCCTTCGAGCCAGTCCTTACAACACTCGGTAATGTCTCCTAATGGTTTTACAAGAAAATCCAGAAACACCCTATATATGTATGACTAGAATGACACTTTTATTTCTCATCTCCGCAGCGTGTTTAGAAGCAAAATGTAAACAAACGCCGTACCGGGACAGGCTTACGTTACTGCGGAGCGTGCAGCAATACGAAAAGTTAAATACTGTATAAGCGATAATTTTTTGCAAATATCTCGAAAACTAAAATCGAACGGCGGTAACATGTATAGGAAAATATTGTTCAAAACGTAGAAATCTATAACATATTTAAATTTCATCAAAATCTGAGAGGAGACCCTCTTTCTAAACAATTACCATAGTTACTTGTTAGTACATTGTTCACCCTACAGAGTCACCTAAGACAAGCCACTTGAATAATTTCTACATTTTTTGAGATAAGAAGAACCTTGCATGACCTTGAATGTCACTGTCATACATACGCTTTCATGTGACATCAACAAATATAGCATTAAAATACAGCATTCCATTTAAAGAATTAAAGATCATCTTCATATCTAACAATATGATATAAACACAAAAGAATTACATACGCCATTGCGTTCCGCATAAAAAACAGTACTACTTTTCCCTCTTTCGTTTTTGACTAAAATTTACTATTTACAAGAAAAACGCTGGCTAGTAATAGTGTGGACACCCTGTATATGTATAAGTTTCACAAACGTATTTGGATTACTTGGATAGTTTGGATTATTAGAATTAAGAAGAAAGAAAAATAAGATAAATGTTCCCGATTGTTAACCTAAACACACAATAAATAGGAAATTTTAATTTTGCATAAAGATCTATTAAAAGATATTAAAGAATTATTAACACTTTACCTACCGGAAGCCTATTACATAATAGGCAATAAATAATTGCACATTTGCTGTATTTTTATAATTGATCGAACTTGGCGCCGAAATCATAAATGCTTATACCTATTAATAGGGTTTTCAATAATTGTGCTGTAATAAAAGAAAGTATAGAAATTTTATTTTACATTGCAATCTTAAATGAGACTATTAGATGAAGTTATTGAGGGTGACTTGTTAGTTTACAATGAAAATTGCTGTTGCTATTGAAGGTTCCATTAAAAAGTATTTAGCCATGTACCATAGATTTTTCAAAATGCAATAACCACTGGTCGGTAATGTGTTAATTAACATTCTGAATGTGGTTTCTTCGTATCATTTACGCAAGTAACTCATCATTTAAATCTTGCTAATGTGTCTCTTAGGGATCTCTTTTTAACAAGTATTTTTAAATAACTTGTATTCGTGTAACTTTTATTATGCGGACTAGAAAACATTTACTCCACGGGACATTTTTTCAAGATATTTTTCTAGTTCTTTCTTAAACGACCTTATGATGACCTTGACAACATAATGAAAAATCATCGATATGGGAAGGTGGTATCTTTTTGTAAATTTTTATTGTTATCGGCGGGTTCGATTACAGGGCGACTTAACGTTCGCTCGTGTCAAGGATTAATCCACCAGCACATAGTTGTTGTAAATTGTAATCACCAGACAGTGAGGACAGCAGCATAGTTTTCGGGGGGGTTACCTCTTTAAAGTAACTTCGAGGTTTAGATTTATAAGTATCACACGGGAGCCCCACGAAAGCGGGTGCATCTACGCTCGGATGTTAATTATAGTTTAGGAGTTTCTCGGCTGTTTACTGAGGCTACGCCACGCAAAAACGGAGGCCGCGTAGATGCCTTTCGAAGTTTGATTACGTATGTCGACGCTTCCCGAGGCTCGCGAATTTTCGAGCGGGGCTGCGTCGTCGTAGTTTTATGCAATCAACCGGCCCGAAATTCGCCGTCGGCGCTGAAACAGTAATTTGAACTTTGCGCTTTTCGCGCCTGCGAAACGTGGTCGCCGCCGCGCTCGCGGCCGACGACACTCGGGCGGGGACGGATTAAATTAGAAATTATCTTGCACACTTGCTGCCATTTTCGAAAAAATTCGACCGGGCCGCATTAACCGTAAAATGGGAAAGTAAATTAATTACGGTCTCATCCTGACTGCATTAATTTATTAAGTTCAACGTTGCGCCCTTTCCTGTCCTTGGTAATTGGTTGAGAAGAGGAAGCTTGAAAATTCAAGGATAGACTGCAATGAGTATGGTTTAGAGTGATAATACCATTTATATATAGAGCACGCAGGTAGTTGAATTACGACACCAAAAACGGGAATAGCTCTCTGTCATTTTAGAAACTCGTTTAAAATGAGATGCCCGAGCTGTCGTCGCGTCGTAAAATATTTACCATACTCACTTTCCTGGGTTCGCGATTTTATAGATGGAAACCGTAAGTACATATCAATATATGGTGTCTACATTACCTGGCAGAAACGATTAAAATCGCTCAATTTTACCCACGAATAACATTGGAGCTAGTTAATTCCTAACATTAGAACTTGGATGTTCGGCATTTGCTCGTCAAAATTTACAGGATTTTTTGGTACCCCGAAGTGTAGCTTAGCCCTTTCGGCTAATGAAAATGCCAGATTGGTCAGAACCCCTGTTAAGTGCACTGTGAACCGATGCTAATTGGAAATAAGAGGTCCACCGTGGCGAAATCCTCTCACAGCGCGGGTGAAAATTATGTATCAACGGTGGTCACATATTTCACTAATGTAATAAACGTTCTGGATCAGAACAGGCGGCAAGATCGATGTCAGGACCGCGAAGAGGCCTCTAAAAAGCGTGCAGTAGCGGTGATACAGTGGCACGCGGTGGTGAGAAAAAGCGGTTACTGGGTTGCGGGCAACGTTCCGGGAGCTGGCACGGCTTTTTCTTCGAAGAATGCATTTCAGACTCGACAACTTACCTAACCGTAAAAACATTTGGCAGCGAGTCCGGTCGACGGCCGGTCGTTTGCCGCTAAAGTCACGGGAACTGCGCACGGCCATTGTAAACCGCGTCGCTAAACTTCCAGCGTCGAAGGTTACCCGTTCGCCGATTCGGCTGCCATAAAATGTCCACTGACAAAGGTGCGACGCCGTTCGTCAGTAATCGCGATGCAGAATGCGACCGACTTTAAGCCAAGAAATATCGCCGCCACGCCCGCGCCCGTGAATCTCAATATTCGTCGACGTCGACGGTGACCAGTCGCACACTTTGTTTGGTGAAAACGCTTGCTCCTTGCTTCGTATCGCGCTGAACGCCGGTTCATAATTCCGGAATAATTTACTTTCTGAGGGCGGCGGCCCATGGAAAAGATACGGGACTTTTCAGAAAAATCCTAGGGAATGTAAGTTGCGTAAATCTCTTCCCCACTCCCACGGCGGCGATTGTTCAACCAAGAAAAAGCTCTATCCCTCCGATACCTTTGGGACTTAGAAAACGGGTTTCCATCGTTTTACGTCCCCGATTACCATCGATTTTTCGGCACTAGTAGCATATTAGGTTGGTGCAAATATAATATATAATATAATATATATTATATATATAATATATTATATATAATATAATATAATTGTGGTTCTTCTTCTTGAATTTTAAAGCTATACAGGGTGGTCCACGTAACTTGTTCTCCCTCAATAACTTCTAAAGTATGCATTGTATGAAAAAACTTTTTCTAGAAAAGTTGTATGGTTTCAAAAGATACATTATGTAATTCATATACTTTTTGTCGTAAGTTTCGAGGAGGCGTTTCGGTGATTTGAAGGTCAACTTCGTTTTTTTTTTTAAATGGAATGCTATATTTTATATGCCAAAATATCGAAGAGCGTTAAATTTTGAATAGAAAAATACTGCCCTTTGCTAGCCGTGAACCTAATAGTTAACGAATAATTACACTTTGTTCCTTGAAAAGGGTCTGTGCATGATAGAAAATAATAGAGTCAATACCAGCAAAGATTTCAGTAAGGCCGCGGAGCTCACGTGACAATGTTTATCAACATCCAATCGTAATTGCCTATTCTGTTCGTGATTCACTATTGAAGTTATCATCAACGTTTATACGTGACTATCTCAGTAAGATAACAGCAAAAATGAAGGATGTTCATACGTGATTTACGGGACTAAAAATTGTTACCTTTCTGCTATAAATTATTATCTATTTGGTATGTAATCCAGTAGATTACAGCAAGTAAAGGTCAGTACTTTTTTTTGTTCAAAATTTAACGCTTAATGTTTGTGAATAAAAAATATAGCATTCCATTTTTAAAAAACTCCACTTACAAAAAAAACGTATACGAATATAAAAATGAATGAAAAGTATATGTGAATCAAATTACTTCTAACCATTATAATTTAAACGCTTCGTTAGCCAGAGTGAAATTTATTATAGACAGTACTTGTGAGTGTGGTGCTGAATCCCAAGATCTAGATCACGTCATTTGGCAATGTCCAAAATATGAAGATGAACGTGATACACTCCTATCAGCTCTTTTCCGTTGCAAGTACTGCCTCCCGACTTGTATGAAATGCTTCCTATGTGGCCCAGATATAAAACGCCTGTCAATTATCTTCGGTTTTATTAAGCGATGTGCAATTAAAATCTAATCTCATTAAATTAATGTAACCAAGTAGACGCTATATAAACTAGTTGTAAGTTAAGTTATTATGCTATTATATGTATTATTAAGAGAGATGTTATGTGATATGTTAATATGTTCATATGTATATGTATTGTATATGCTACATAAACCATACTTGGTTTAAAGCATTAAATAAATAATAGTAATTACATAATGTGTCCCTTCATTCCCTTCAAACCATACAACTTTTCTAGAAAAAGTCTTTTTCATACAATGCATACTTTGGAAGTTATTTAGTGGACCATCCTGTATATTGTGCTTTATTTGCTTTAACTTTAACGTCGAAAGACTTTCGTACACTCCACGACACACCCCGCGTCTTCAAACAATAAAAATGTTGGTGTTCCAGACCCGCCCCGATTTTAATTTCGAACCCGAATTTCCGGGTACCCGCCCGGGTACTTACTTACCGGGTAATAGTGAATACTGTCACCGTGCTCACGCGAACTTTGAGTAGATATTTTTGAATGCTTTGTCCTTCGACACGAATTCCATTATACATCTTCGGGGTGAATTATGCATGAAAAGTTTATAACAAAGGCAAACAGTAAAATTCAGTTATCACGTTTATAATTGTTAAATGTGCTATTCAGTGTTTTGAACTCGGACCGTTAATTGCTTTTCTAAACCACGGAAATTTTGAACAACTCCCGAAACACACGAGATGAAAATAGAATTTGTTAATATATCATTCCGGCTTCAGCGGAAGGTAAACTGCTCGGGAAACATTTTACCCCAAATAAGGGAAAAACTATGCGAGAAAAACTGTTGTACACGGAAATTTAGACAGTATGACGTTCTACCTCGCTCGTGGCGGGGTCAGAGCGGAGCGTGCCAAAGCGTTCCTCCGCGTTGCCTCCATTCAAATAAAGCGCGTATTTTTCTAAGAGGACGTCAGACGTAAGCGTAATACGAGTTTTTTTTTACCGTTTCCCTTCGACGATTCTTCCTAACGTCGACGTTTCGACAGGATTTTCCTTTCATCCGTGCCTGTGTCGCGACTAGCGCGGATGTTTTCTTTGCAACTCACTCAATTCCAACGCGGGCAAACAGACTCGCACACAGTCTAAAAGGGAGCCGTCGCCTTCTGCTCATTTATGTGGAAGTGGATATGCGCAAGAAATTCCACCCGTGGAACACGGTTGAGCATTCTACATTTTGTATCGATATTTTGTGACGCTGCCGACAGCCTCGACTAACCATATCTTACGAGCGCATAAAAATTTGATGCTTTCTAAAAGCACTCGGCTACCGGCGCACAACATAAGACTATTCGATGACGACATAAGATTATTCCCGACCGGTATTTTCATAATTTAAACGTCTCTGACATTACGATTTAACTCGATCCACCGTAAAACCCGTTGCCGTACAGAAACCTCCAGATCGCTATCATCGTAGTTCACCTGATTACTATTGTACGAAATACCAAGCTAATATTTATAATTCCTATTTTCTTTTATCGCTTTTTGTAAACGTCCGGGATTAGGATAATCGCGCGACTAGCACGGAACCGTTCTTTTTTTTGCCCACCGGACAAATTGTAAAATGTTTCTTGCCCCTGCAATCACGAGATAGGGGTAAAAATATACCTAACCCGAGTTCCTCGGGACACTGGTCACGCGCGCCACGCTTTATTGGCCAAAAAAGGAGCGCGTGCTTCTTTTATTTTTTCTTTTGTTTTTCGAGCAAGCACGGTGACTTATTGCACCGCCCAAAGCTTTTAAAGTCCCCTCTAATCGCCGGCTCGATGTACGAGTTTCCTCGTTTCTCTTACTTACCCTACATCCGATAGCCTCGCGCGCGATTTTTCGAAAAGTCAAAGGTTCAAATTGTGCATTTTCCGCACACCCTGTCACATCGTACCCGCGCTACTTCCTCCTTAATATATTTTAATATTCGAGTCACGTAAAATAGGGTTTCCTATTTAGTCGCTGCAAACTACGAACCGCTTTCCTTAAGCTTTTAACTGGGCACGACGAGTTAATTTGTCATTCGAGTTCGCTACGTTTTAGAAACTAGTCAGGGTCTGTAATATTCTTTTCATCTGCATTATTCTTTTTAGAAATGAAGATGACCTTTTTCATTTTTTACATGGAATGCTATGTATCTTTTTATTATCATATGAAAGCATGTGCCAGAATGAATTCATTTTGTTTGCCGTTAATCCCATGTCGATATTTTTTCTCGTTTTAGAGCAAATTGAATTTAAGTGCGGCGGAATTTACCTCAATATCACTCCTATCAGTGGGGGTAGACATTTGAAATTTTACACAATGTTTTTTTAGACATAAAACGATGTTTTAAGACAGGAATCAGGAAAATTGGAGCGGGGGCCGCTGGCCCATGCTTATCCAGCTATACGTATTACTATTACGGGCAAGATATTTATTTTCACGTAGTTTAATCCCATTGGGAAAAACTACGGCAGTAAAACGTACACCAGCAGTAATAGGAACATTTATCCTAGCTGTCAAAAGTATTGTGGGGATATTCGTCGAAAACGCGGAACTCTTCACTGCAGGAACTTCCAAGACGGTTCTCTTAAGATACGAGCTGGGTTTGGTTACAGAGGCAAGACTCCAATCTGTTTTATATCCCATAAAATGAAACATAATAATTATATTGAATTCTTGGACAACATTCTTACTGATTTTAGAGACAATTTATGGGGAGACAATTAGACATTTCAATATGATAATGCACCCAGCTTCAAATGCAAAAAATTGTTTAAGGTCAAGAAATATATATCTCTACTACGAATTAGAATGCATGGGGCATTTTGTCACAACCATTTTATACAGATGGTCGTCAACTTGAAACGCTGTGTCAGCTCATAAAGGCAATTTAAGAAGAATGGGAAATATAGCTAACACAACTGTCCTCTCTCAATCATTAAGTAATTCAATGCCCCAACGTTCAATGGATGTTATAAAACAGAGAGGAGGACACACAAATTATTAATCATAACTTTAAATAATAATCATTATAAAATGAAATGTATTTTAACTAAGTTATTACTTCGTCTGGTATAATTATTTTATCCATTGTTTCAAAACATTCAGTTTTTAATTAACATAAAACTTCAATGAGTAACAGTAATGATACCATTAATTGTGTTTTTATAATAGGAATTTAATAAATGGACCATTTTTTTTAAGCCAATATTTTATTGCTAACTTATTTAATTATTGCTCTTGTTCGATATAATTATTTTGAATACTGTACTTATTTTTACCGCACGTGCATCAATTCGTTAGTCTAGCAATTACTATTATCCAATAATGCCTAAATATTTCACGCGATGTAATTCTGGAATGCCGTCCCCCAAGATAGAAATAATTAAAACGTTTTACGGCAATTAAATTAGCCCGAAGGTCATACACCCGAGCCTATTAGTCGTGCTGTTATATCTCGAAGGCGCAGTATGTATATATACACGTTCATGCATTGTACTCTCAAGAAGAAGCTTACCGTCGCATTCTGGAGTTTTGCCACGGATGCATCGCACAGATGCATTGTACCATTAAACACCAAGATTCACCGTTTATGCGCCACTACCGACTGGTATTAATGGCCGACCGGTTCAGCATTATCCCGCCGCGAATCAACGTAGGCAATAGAGTAAGTTTTTAAAATGCTCCTTCACCCACATCCTTAAGTCTTAAGTCAATGGGCCCAACTGAGGACCGAATGAGTAATTAATCTCTGCTGATCCGCTTATCTGCATAAGCCCAGATTACCGACTGCCTGGCGAACGAGACATCGATGAAGCTTAGTTCGACTAAGCCACTGGCTAGAAACAAGACTATACTTACCCACCTATCCATGTTTTCCGAATACATATATTAAGGGATTAAATTGCTTGTACATCGACGATCAAAATGGCGGAAAATGTGCCACGAGTATATGGTCCTCTAATTAACGTGTTGACTACGAGACGAGCAACTAGACAAATCCCATAAAGCCAAAGCACATTATTTAACGAGACCGATTTGTGATTTATGGTTTACTTTGAATTTGTTCAACTCCGATTTGGTATATATGACGTGTACTATCTATATATGACTTTCGGGTATGCGGATGATGTGACTCAGGTTAGCATTGAACGAGCCTTTTCTGCTCTAAAATTAACGCTAGATGATTTGCCCGTTTTTTTACTATAGATATTACTATAGAAACTTACTATAGAAACTTTCTATTGTTGTCCACTGTATGTACAGGTTAAAATCAGATATTTTGTAGGTCCTGCAGTCAAAACGATAATTTTAGGTTTAATATTTAGCGACTCGTTGTTAGTATCAAATGTGCATGGCCGTTAGTGTTGTTAAGAGAAAATCATCGAGCGATCTCCTCAAATTAAATAAACGAAACTTCTATTTGTTTCCGTTCGGCGCTCTCGGAGACCGGAAATTCTTGCGACGGTCGGTTGCACAACTGTTGCAACGCGATAAGAAATTGCGTTTTCGGTCGAGAAACTCGGGATAAAATCGCGTTTCGAGTTTTCAGCGTCTTTAACTTCGCGACAGCTTCTTAGGAGGACATCGTTAAATACTGTTGCCAGCCGTTTCGCCACTGGAATTGCAATTCAAATACAATAGCGGCGAGTCCGCGATACGAGAGTACGCTGCGGGTTTTAAGTAGCAGTGATTATGATTATTGCAATCTTACTGGGAAACTTTCACGGGGGAAAAAAATCGACCATATGCAAATGTAATGTCTCTGTAAAACTCGCAACTTCGAACATTCCCGGACGGTCGCATGGCAGATTCTTACGTGTTTTTGAAAATGTTATCTAAACAACGGTCAAAGTTCTACTAGAGAATCCCGTGCTCTTGAAAATCCCCAAAAGCTCGACATTCATTCTCTAATACAAACACGTTAACTGCGAGTTTTTTAAGTTTGCTCCGACCATGAAACTTGTATTGTTATAAGCGTATAATCGTATAACATTGTGTAATACTAAAAATAATAATCAGTCATAATGAAGATAAGTACATCTGTAATTATAACGGAGGTGGTTCGGTTGTGAGACGGGTTGGGTTGTGAAACTGTCGTTTTTATCCATCGCGCAATAGCGATAATTCCAATCTGTCAGCTGTCAAAGTTTTGTTGTGACGTCTGCTAGTTTTTGTGCTAGCACCGAGGTGTATACAGGGTGTCTCAAACTTACCTCCGGAGCCGAAAATGGGAGGTTCCCGAGATCATTTCAAGCGACATTTTCCTTTGAAAAAATGTCGTCCGCGGCTTCGTTAACGAGTTATTAACGAAAAACACGGACCAATCAGAGCGCGAGCTAGACGCGTGCAGCCCGGCGAGCCGGCAGCCGAGTGTCGGTGGCACGTCACGCCGCGATGTCGCAACGAACTAAAGTTTCTCGATGATGTGAATCCTCGCCAATTTCGATAAGCTTTGGATATGTTGTCAATGCCATGATTCTGAACAACATTTCCCTTTACAGTTTCTGTCGATCGGCTTTAGTTTACGATATTATTGTAAAAACTTGTATGTAATTGTAAATCGATCGATGTACTATTTCCTATTCGATTCCGATTAGCTTTATTTCAAAGGAAAAAGATATTTAAAACATCGAATGTATAAGATATGTCAAGGTCGTCGAAATCAGTGTGGGACCACATCATCGGCAACTTTACCCGAACGAGAGAAGAAGCAGAAACTGATTCAATTAAAAACTCACTTATTCAGCCGTAAATCCATTTGCTTGTTACACCAGTGAAATAGGAAACACCACACTTTCACACAATTACTGAACACTACACGTAGCACACTTTTCGAATTCGAGGTTATAGCGAACGAGAAGAAATTAGAGATACTCCGACGCGGAAAGAGAGCCATGGCGAAACTGGGCTCTCCCAGCCCAGCCTATGGTGCCAGATGGGGTATGAAACCATGTCCAAATTTTCGGAAATATTCTCCTCCTTTTCCCCTTTCACTATCCTATTCCATCGCCATCTAACCGAGAATTGAGTGGGGCGAATGGGAGACAAGTTGCGCGTGCGCGATGGGGACGCAACAATGTCATGACATTTCGCAGGTTTTAGGTTATTGCCACGTAAAATTCACCCATTTACTTATTTCACATACCATGTAATTATTAATTATTTCTTTAACATGTGACGTTGCAAATAAAACATAATTGGCCAATTTATCGTGTAGAAGAAAAATGGGAACGATCCATATGATTCATTTCATTAAGTAGGTACAAATACATAATAGGTACGATACGATACGCGGCAATAACCTAAAACCTGCGAAATGTCAGTCATTGTTGCGTCCCCATCGCGCACGTGCAACGTGTCTCCCATTCGCCCCACTCACGGTGTATTATACAGGGTTTCCCAAAATTCCTTCAACAGCCAGAAATGGGAGGTTCCTGAGATCATTTGAAGTAACATTTTCCTTTGCGAAAATGGTATCCGCGGCTTTGTTTAGGAATTATTGACGAAAAACACGGACCAATCAGAGCGCGACCTAGACGCGAGTTGCCACAGTCGGCCCGGTGCGGCGCGCCAACTGTCTATTGGCTGCTATTGGCCGACTGTGGCAACTCGCGTCTAGGCAGTGCTTCGATTGTGCTCAACATTTTTCGTACGATGGATAGCCGCTAGAGGCGCTGCGCGGAAAAACAGATTTGGACATGGTTTCATACACCATCTAGCACCATAGGCTGGGCTGGGAGAGCATAGTTTCCCGCGGAATCGCGAAGAGCACGGCCATCTTTCCGTGTCGGAGTATCTCTAATTTCTTCTCGTTCGCTATAACCACGAATTCGAAAGTGTGCTACGGTAGTGTTCAGTAATTGTGTGAATGTGTGGTGTTTGCTGTTTCACTGGTGTAACAAGAAAATGGATTTATGGCTGAATAAGTGAGTTTTTAATTCAATAAGTTTGTGCTTCTTCTATCGTTCGGGTAAAGTTGCCGATGATGTGGGTCCTCACCGATTTCGATGACTGAAATATGTTATAAATTCGAAATAATCGAAAAACAAATAAATAATGGAATAAATATTTTAGGTTCCGTAGTTGATAATCCACACATTTGTATACGCGAAATCACCAGACAGTCAAATCTTAGTCAGAGAAGCGTGTTAACCCGGCGTTAGTAGTGTGGGAAAATGTATTGTAAGTGGTAAGGTGGGGTCTTACAGACCCATCGAAATAATATATTATATTATAGAAATAAATACCTTTTTCATAATGATAAGATTAGGTATTGCTTAAAAGGCTTGCAATTTATCAGAGTAAAAACGCAGATCCACGAGAATAAATTTTTATTATTCAAAAATACTTAACTAATGAAACATCTTTACAATGTTACAATCAATCTAAAATGTCTGGGGTCTGTGAGACTCCACCTAACTAACGCCGGGTTAAGAATTCTACACCGGCATATAACACTGCTATGCAAAAGAGAGAAGCATCCGGCCATATTTAATAGAAAAGCGTAAAAAATCAAATAAGAACACAGTAAGCTTTGAAAAAGGATTCCGCTGTTTAATTTAATAGTTCTGAGAATATATGTATTGTACATTGTAATAGTGTATGTGTGTGTCTGTATACGCGGTGCGCCAAAAGAAGTATTCACTTAAAAAAAATCAGTCGTCTGATTTCTTTACGAAAGTTTCCAGACACAAGGTATACAAAATGACGTTCTGGACCACAATAGCCCCTTAATCCGATTCAACGACAAACAAGCCGGAATCGGTGCAATGTTTCGTGCGCCCGACTGCATCGGAGTGCGTTACGATGCGACGCGACGCGACATGGCACGGGGAGCGTTGCATCCCGCGGAAACGCGCGCTTTTTGCGGCCGCTCATTGTTTCCCGTCCATAAATGTCACCGATGACAGCGGACGTTTCGTTTGCGCTCGGTGTACGCCACGCATTTTAAACTCTCATTTATTTTTCGCGCGTTTTTCGACGCGCGAACATCTCCCGGTTGCCAATAAATTGTCGACCGCGCCATAAAGCAATGGACACCCGGCTGCCGCCGACCACGTGCCAAGTCCCCCGGTGATCATCGCCAGTCAGTTCGTCGTCCGGAGATTAATAATGGGCTGCACGGTATCGCGGACATCCAGCGAACCCTAATTCGATCCGGATGAGTGACGGTTTCGCTCTTAATACCGTGGACAGGCGACAAGAGGCGGCCGCGAATTCATATCGAGCGTGAACGTAACTTGCCCGAACGCCAATACAATCTGCGAACGTTGCGTTGATCTTTGTTGCCGTGGAAATTGCTGCCGCGATGAATAATGCCAGGAATGCTCTTTCATACAGTCAACCAAAAAAGTTACAACGCTTCAGTCCTCTGTTCATAACCAGGTACCAGTCTGGGAATTTGAACTGGAAATTTTGTATGGTCCTGATCAAATATCTTTGAAACCATTCAAATCTTCGTTACTTAACACTTTACTTACCGCAAGCCAATTAATAGGATTTTCAATAGAAGCGCTGTACCAAACCGAAGCATAGAATTTTTCTTTTACATTACAATCTTAAATGAAACTATTAGTTGACGTCATTGAGGCTGACTTGTTAGTTCACAACGAAAATTGCTATCACTGTTAAAGGTTCCATTAAAAAATGTTTAGACGTGAACAATACATTTTTCGATGGGCAAATTTGGCGATGGGCAGTGGTAATCGAATCAGAAACTTTCTTCCAGCTGATCTATTAATCGGGAACTTTTTTTCCGTGTAACATTTTGTTTATTTTCTCGTTTCTTTGTTAGAATAAATGGAAGCTTATGTTATTTTGTTATCTTTCATTTTTCAATTAGCCCCTTTTCATTACCCATCAGTTTTAACTCCATAAAGTAATATTTTATACTTCTAAATTGTGAATGTTTTCTCTAAAATCCGTATCAATGCTTCCGATCGGAAACATTCTGCCAGGGGTTGTACTTGTCAACGGGCCGCGTGTTTGACATGTCTGAACTAAGGGATGCGCGGTCAAGTCAACGATCCGGACTTAAGAACGGCAACATCTATTCAACGAGAACACTTTTTGAAGGAAGTTCATAAAGGTGAAACTTTTTCCACAAGATTTCCGCAGAGACAGACTTTTGTTAAACAAAACGAAAATATTTGAACAGAATTTTTTTTAAAGACGGTGGATTTTACTTTCTGTTTATTTCCAGCTCTGGAATAAAACTTCCTCAAGATTTTCTTTGAAAACGTCCGAAGAAATGAGGTTGAAATAATCTCGAAAAAAGCTGCGCTCATCATAGCAGCTTCCATGTTCCCTCGGGAATGTGCAGTGACCTAAAAAAACACTTCAAAGAAACCCTTCGAGGCCCTTAATCGTCCTTAAAATATCGAATTTCCATGGTAAACGTATTCAAGCAGGAGTAATCATTCATTATCTTCGTTAACAGTTTTAAAAACTTTGGTTATGGAGAAATAAGTACAGTAAAGTATTGATCTAAGACAACGGGAGCTTGAGGATCTAAGAAAATTGCCTATCCTCTTCGCTGCGAGGCATAATTGAGAGTATGCAGTAAGTTTAAGGCCACGCTGTCCTTTTCTACGTTCGGCGTGGTCGGCGAAATCCCAAAAAATAGTAGAACTACACGATCCAGCACACAGCACGAACCCGAGGGTCTTTTTTAGATCAAAACTTTACTATACTTTCCAACGGTTCTCGTTTCGCGTTAACGAGTAGATACGAGCGAATGAAAACGCGAAGAGACCACTCCCTGTGTATTAAAATACAATATTATGAAACGAATTTCTCACGCAATTGTATTTCCTAATTATTTATTTCATATTCATCCAGCAGGGGAAAAATCCCGGGGTACAACGACGACGACGCGAACAAATTGGTACGCAGCATGCTTCAAACGGCTGGTCCATTTACGCTTTCAATTAAATCCCCGAACAAAGGTTAGTTTAATTCGCAGGCGAAATATAATAATGCGCTCGCGTCTGTGTTTCGGTGTGCGAAAAAGTCGGATTTTCTCACGGGGGACGAACGGAACGCGTTCCGTAAACGCATTAGAGAATGCGGCGGAGGACGGGGGTGGGGAAGAAAAGAGAATTCACTTGCGGACTCGATTTTTTTCGCAACGCCACGAAGACAAACCCGGCGCGCATAGAAGCGCTCCGAAAGGTTTGATTGGAACGCTGCTGCTGGGAACGCGTGGTCGGCCGATGCGGGGGTGGAAAGGGACGAACGGGGGTGCAAGACTGTGCGAACGAGCAAACGAACGAGCGGAATCATTGAATATTCAGGCGGACAGATGAAGCGAACAGATCTGCCCGTGAATATTCAAACGTCCACAGCGACGATAAAAATTATTCCTGATCGTGGAAGCGTCATACCACGGAGATCAGCGTTACCAAGACACCCGGAGCCGGCGCGGCGGCTGCGGCATTGATTGCGTGATAACACCGGGCAAGCGTCTTCCCTGCGTCCTCGATCTATTCGAATAAGAATGATTCATAAGCTACTGCTGATTGGATTCGGGAACAAAACCGCCTCGTTTAGCGTTCCCGTTTTTGCTCCAGATTCGAGTACCTGAATCCGATTTCTGTTTCTGGTTAGATCGTCTACCGGCATGGCACTCCCTTTGATGCCGAAACTATGATCTGTAGACCATCGACCTCTATGCAAATCGGACTCTGCGCGGTAATTCCGTCAAATTAAAACGGAAGGTTTCCAGACTATGGATGAGAAAGTTCGCCAGGGATTCCTTCGCGCGTTTCTGACAAAGGGAAGTTATCGAACCCGTAAATTCAAAAAACTATGAATCTTTTCGCACAAGAAGGGTGAGAATTAAAGGGTGAAATCAGCCCTTGAGAGAATTTCAATATTTTCTTGAATATTTATTAAGAAAATATTGACATATGGTGACATAAGGGTACGTAATGCTCTGATGACCTTCATCTACCTATATGTTGTCAAGGTCAACATTGCGAACAACTTTTCCTTATACATGTACCTTATATATATATTAAAATGACATATGGTGGCGTTCCCCTTCAGTATTTAATTTATCGAAACTAATCGAGTAATACGCAACTCTGATAGAATGACTATCTGTTAGGCAAGCATGACCCGAACAAATCTCTGTGTCCCCATATTTCCTAAATCCTCGGAACATGCTTTCAGATTCCACGTACAGAAGACGGGGTGAGGGGGGGGGGGGGGTAGGATTGATTCGATACAGAAGACCGGAGGGGACCACTCCGGTAATATCGGAACGATTGGCCAAACCACTCACAATGGAGCAATTGAAAGAGAAGGAACGGACAAAGGGTAGCCGGGAAGATTTTTTACGTTAACCGGCATGGCGTGGCGCGGCCTGGTGTAGCAGCGTGATCGACGGGGAAGACGTACGAGAAGCCCGAGCATCCCCAAGTGGCACGGGAGGTTCGAGCAAACACCTTAAGGGCATTTCGCCTTTGGCGATCGCAGGATTAGGGGGTGTTTGAGATGCCGAGGGGAGCCGGTGTTCGTGGGTCGACGTAATCAAGTGAATGAGCAAGTGACTCTAGAGAACCGCGTAAGCCCGCCGGTAGCTACGGGTTTGGTCCTCTCCAGTGTGGTCATCTGAATAAACCATGAGTGCTGCCTTAATGACGGAATCGAAGCTACAAACGGCTCGGTACCGTGCTTGAATCACCGGAGCTGGACGACATAGGTGGCAGAGATAAATTGCGGTACGTTCTACGACGTGTTACCCCGAGGAAGCTGAGCTTACCCCGGTCTGACTCGACGCAGCGCACCGCGTAAGCGTGACTGCTTCGATTCGCGTGACACCACGAGAATTATCGTCCGGGGACGTAAGCCCCTGTTCACTCCGCCGCCGCGCTGCCGATCATTTTCCCTGCGTATTTATGTTCGTGTCGAGGAACCGATTATTAAGGATCGTTACCGATCGCTGCCGACTTCCTGTCGTGTAGACTTTTCCGAGACGGTAGCCAACTTATCGCTCTCATCGGGAAAGTGCCATCGACTTCCTCCTGCAAGCGTCACTCGTTACTTTCAGTTTGTTACAACAGCAGGGGAGGACCGGGCCTACTAGACTGATTTTTTAAGTGAAAACTTTGTAGCAACTCGGCTGTTGCCACGCCGCTCCCTTTGTTATAACAAAGGATGCCAAGGTAGTCGCAAATATCGGCGCGACCTTGGTATGGACATACCTGGGACCTACACTTGCGCGGACTTAATAAGGAACTTCGCACCATAAGGTAGAAATTTTCTCTCTCACTCTAGCAGGACTCTTTTGTCCTCGTAAAGACAATATAAATAGCGCCCAAAAAGTCGGCTGGGCACTAGTTGCTTTATCGCCGTCCAGGACGCTCCTGCTAGCTGTGGCGTTCTCTTTCTAACTCTCGCGTTCTCTTGCTAACTCTCGCCTGCTGTATTTATTGCGAACAGAATAAATCTCTGTGTGTTAGACGAGATAAACTTCTACTGTGTTTTCTTATCACCTCAACTCCTTTAGGCGAACCGCGTACACAATTGCTAAGCAGTGAATGAGTCTGATCCGTCACGTTCCGAGATGAAACGCTATTTGGTTAAGCAAGCGAGCAAGAAACGGATAGATGTATTTAGGATAATTTTTTTGTTTAGTATTGGTTTTTTGGTATTGTGATACCTCACATTAAACTCAATAGAATTTGGATACTTGAACGTTTTTTATTATTGAGCGTACTTACTAGAGCTGTGACGTACGAGGTAACTGTTACGTCACAGGGGTACTGGTACGGGTACTGGGGTAAGCCATGATAGTGCGGATTAGGTTTAGGTTAGATTTAGATAAGGTGTGAATTAGGTTTAAAGATGTTTTGGAAGATATTATTTAACTAAATACAAATTGCGAAGTTATTTTTATTGATTCACAAGTCTGTTAGAGATATCGATTTACATTATGTGGCAATAATTTTATTATTTAAACATTTTGTGGTTACATTAAGAATGATAACAGACTTGTCAATCAATTAAATAACTTCACAATTTATATTTTTGTATATTTAGTTAAATAATACCGTCCAAAACATCTTTGCTAAGGAGACAGATACCTCAAGTCATCTCAGAGATCATCTCTTAAACGATGTTATATTTTTCCTGGAACATTCTGTATAAAAATCACCTACAATATTCGAAAATCTTTCATAGTCATGTTCTATCGTTTAAACTTTCACTGTGTTGATCGTTTACAAGGTATTCCTTCCGGGGTTATTTGCCGATTCGTTTGTAAACATGACGCGAATTATCGGAGCTCATGTTTACAAATATGGAATATCTGCTTTATAGGGCATTACATCGTGTATGCTTCGAAAGCATCAGCATTATTGCGACTAGCATCCTATGCCAAATATTGCATGTTAAATATTTTGCAGGTTTCTTTTGGCGTATCAAACTATTTCGTTTTCTATTTTCAAGTATTGTTGCCGCTCTTCAATTCAATTTATCTTTCTGATAATTGGTTTGTTGTTCCATCCGTAACATTATTCGATTAAACTACTCCATTTTTTTTATAAAATTGTAAATGTTACAAAAGGGTGCAATACACTTAGATTTTACTGCTATAAACGTATAAAAAGGCAAATTTATAACATATAAAGAAGTGTAGCCATAACGATAGGAATAATCGGGAAATATGCTGGACACACAA
>CM052298.1:12938221-12967321 GCA_028455765.1 Lasioglossum oenotherae | reverse complement strand
AGCTTGTCGATTCCGAATTTCTTCTAGATTATTCTATACATGCTACAGAAGTTATTTTAAAAAGACTAAATTATGCTTATCACCCCATAACTAATTCAGAATTTGGAATATGTACTTTGATGAATTTATATTATTGTAGCATTACCAAACTGCAGATTGTGCAGAACAATCTGTGACTACACAAATGCAGTGGAACAATAATAATAATGATTAGATTGTAGATCTTTATGCAAAAGAAAAATTTGTTCAATCAATTGCAACGAATAGGTGCTAAATAAAAGTCCATTTCCATTTTTAGTAATTATAAGTTGAGAATGATACATCGATACCTTAAATTGCTCTAATCCTTCTACTGTTATTTTAGCCCAGTCATTTCTATCATTGGGCAGCGGATCTTTATGGAAAATAAAAATGTTGTACCTGAATTGCAATCATCTGAAGTGAAATAGAAATGTTAATACAATTAATATTATAGGTTGAGAATAATATAACAGTATTTTAAAATTCTTCTAATGTTTTACTGTTTTAAATTACACATTACTGTTTTAAATTACAAATTCATTTTGGTCATATATGTATACGTAAAATCCGCTGTCTATCTATCACAGATGTGTACCGGGTGTATAAAAAGTAATGATCATCCGTTGTAGGGATAAATCTACACCTCTGGATCGGTGGACCTTCGTAAAAGAAACTTGCTGCAAAAGTGTTTATAATAAAGAAAATTCTTCTGCACGAGTGGAAGGTATTGATGTAAAAAACAACTTTATCATCAATTTTCTTAGTTATAAACAATTTTGCGGCAAGTTTCCCTTACAAATGTCCACTGATTCAGAAGTGTAGATTCACCCACTAGAACGGATGACCATTACTTTTTATACACCCTGTACAATCTGCAGTTTGGTAATGATACAATAATAAATTTGGAATTTGCAAATGAGCGTAAATTTTTGAAATTTATGAGAGTGTTGAGCAAAACATACTCTAATTTCATATTATTATTATTATTATTATTGGATTGGCAAATAAGTTCGTTCGGTTTTTGTGATTTATTCCAGTCTAAAAAAATCGAACGAACTTATTTGCCAACCCAATTGTAATTTCTGTAATTACCCAATTGTAACATTTCTGTAATTTCGTTAATTAAGTTATTACTATGATCTATGACTGTGCATAAGGTAAATTCTTTAATGCTTAAAAGCTACTGTGGGTGAAACTGTATCCTACGTAAATTTTTGTAATGCTATTAAAAAATGCAACGGCTAACAACGCAAATTTTTGAGGCATTCGTTTAGATTCCAGGCAATGATAGCGTTATCATGTAATGGACCAGCTTTCCTCTACTAACAAGTTCGCCGGAAAGTTCTGCGTAATTTCAAAAACTGTGTTTAATAGAAATTACTACACGGAGGGTTTTCATGGAAAATAAAACGTTGCTGCATTAATTGCCAGAAACGCAAATTGAACAAAAATGTGTATATTTTTAGTTCTAACAATCTTCTTAAATTGGAAGTGGTCTAACAATACTCTACTTATCAACTTCTATAGTAATAGCTTCGAAATTTTTATAGAAACGGAAATACAAAGATACCGGTATGACATCTTATCGCTATACATATAAAAATGCTGGCATGACATCTTACCGATATTTAAAAATACCGAGTTAAATTGAGAATCTAATTTGTTTTTAGAGAAAGGAATGGAGCGTGTACGTATTTCTAGATTGTTGCACTTTCTTCATTAACTTAATCGTTGTGGCTTGTTTATTGTGTGGTTGATTATTATTTTATCTCTTTACTTTAAATAACAAAACCAAAGTTTTCTACATAAGGAGTATAGCTGTCATTAACAAAACGATTGCCATAATTGAATGACGAATATATTCGATATACACATAGAAACAGTTATGTATAGAAACTTATGTAACACTTTACTATAAACGTAACAAATTCAATTAACTTAACGTTTAATTTTTAAGAACTACATTGTGTAATCAGCAGATCTAAGCAACAGAAGACCTCGTCACCAAATTAACATTTTAAACAGAATCTAACAAGGAACATCAGGATGAGAACATTCCCTGGAGGTAAATAGATGTTAGTCCATTTCCGTATACAGGGTGTGACTACTAATTGTTATCCAAATTATAACTCGGTTAGATTTACATATTAAAAAGTTACATAAAGTTAAAAAGCCCATATTTACTTCAATGTTGAATAACTCGAATAAAAAAAATCGCACAATATTCAACAACCACAAAATTTACACAGATAAGATAGCCCTTCCAAATGATATTAACGCGATTTATCAAACGTTGCTCCCCGTATGATGGTCCATAGTTGCACAAATTTTTGTTAACCGTCAACGGTGTCTTCATCTCGCTATAACTTTGTAAAAAACCATCACAGCAACAAGTTGAAACAGAGCATTATAAACTAGAGGTTTCAGGCTTTCAATCTATTGATTGACGATATCAATACAGCCATTTTTGACGGAGTCATGATCACGTAAAGTGGGAGCAATTTTTCGTGTTCGCAGAAGTTATCCCTGAATTCTTTTGAGGACTGTAGTATTCAATTAAAAAATTTCAAGGTCACCTTCATTTCTAAAAAGATACAGCAAATAAAAAAGGTGCATACATCATTACAATGCACATTTTTTCTAGTGTTTACTATTTTCAAGAAGAACGCTGGTTAGTGTTAGCGTGAACACCCTGTGTGTTCTCGAGTTGTCAATATTTTGACAAAGTTATTTCAAATGATTATTTGTATAAGAATATAAGAACGATTTATTTCATGAATCCATTAAAAATGACTGCCTGGTCAAGAACTAGTTGTTTAACGGCAAGTGAAACCTAAGTAAGTCGGGTTGTCGATGGGATGTTAACCTACAAGAAAAATAACCCATTCCGACCAACCTCGCCAGTTTATTGCATTTTGCTCTGCCACTTCAATAAACAAGATTCAGTTTTAGTGGCTCGTGTACCGATAGGTTTCCGGAAGCTCGTAAGTGTCGCTGCCGTCGTAAGAACAAAGTGAAACAACCTCGTAAATCGACGGTGGGCGGGGCGGGCTGATCCTGTAACAGATAAACACGGCTACGGTGTAAAAGATCCTCATTTAAATACATTTCTTTCGCGATGGATACGCGCACCCGTTCGCCCGGCTGTAATTTATCGCCGGTCGTTGCAATTCTCATTAACTGCGAAAGTTCATATTGCTTAAATTACCGGCTTAATTGTCTTACATCGGTCCGCTTTAAAACATCAACGGCGGCAGTTCACTAAAGCACAGACTTGTTCGGAACTTCATCCCGCTACGAAATAATTAAAATACTTCAATTAGTCAGCTTCCGCCCACCCTCGGTCCACCTTCACCCCCAACCCCATCACCGCTCAGGTTTCCGTCGTCTTCAGCCGGCGTACCTCGAGTTCATCTCGTTCGGAATCAGAAGAGGAACGGTGCTGTGGAGAAACGGGTTCCCTTGCAGAGATGTGCAAGAACCCGAAAATTTAGGGTACCCAATACTCGGGTCGGATCGGATCAGGATTCCCGAAAGACTGACCCAAAAGTTCTTTAATTTTCATTTGAGAACTATTTTATGCCAAATGATTACGAATATCAACATACGAATCGGTACAAATTTTCACGTTCAGTTGAGAATTATTTTCTCAGACATCAGAGGTTACACGTTAACGTATCTCTCCTAATTTAAATTCGTTATTGAAAATTGGAGATTCCTGGAAACAGTTTTTGAATTAATGAACTTTGATCTGATTGTTAGCCCTTAACAATCGTGGGGTGACTCAGAGAATCACCACTAAACATTGCTTTATCATGAGAGTCCGCACAAAAAGGCATCTATTGTATAGTGTGGAAAGTAACGCTTGTTGCAAAGTTTGTGTGTCAGAGCATCTGTATTATTATCATAGATCGGGCATTGCCATAACACGTGATTAGGATCCTGTACCAGACAACCACATAGGCAACTTGTGTCAGCAGCGAGTTTAAGTATTTCGAGTATTTCGTCGCAAGTTCTATAACCAGCCTAGCTATAATCCATTTACACGGATGGGATCGACTGCACTCACCGGTTGCGCAAATATAAACAACTGATCCAACTCTCTCTCTCTCTCGCCACGGTACACAATAGAGTCGGGAACAGTCGGCGACGGCCGGGCAGGTTTCTTTCGCCTGGTAAACAATTCCGTCGATGGTAAATTGCAATGAATTGCAACGGACAGCAGTCGGCGCAGATTCGCCGTTCGACACGCGCCGGCACCTTGCAAAACAAATTTGCATCGTAAATTACGGAACAGAAATTGCTCGAGATACGAGCCGCTTGTCTTAATCAGAGGCAATTAATTATGGTTACTAATTTCGTTTCGGGTAACGATTCTCTGGCCCGGCCGTGCTGTTTGTGTAAGCACACACATGCACGGGTGCGCGGATGGTGTGGTCTTCTCCGTTCGTAAACTTCAGTTACAAAACAGTTTTGTTTACGCTGATACGCAAATCATTATACAGGTTGAATCACAAATCGTGATCACTAGAGATTACTCTGTTATTAGCAGTCCGCGCGATCGAAAATGTTTTTATCAGGTATGGCATGCTTTCAAGAGAACTTTCACGTGATTATAACAAATTTTTCGTCAAGTATTGTTTTATGTTTTTTCAAGGTCGCCTTCGATTTTTTGCAAAAACACCTATAATTTTTTATGCTTATTTGTTACAGGATTTCAAGGAGATTTCGAAAACGTATCATAACATTTAAAAAATTTAAAAAAAAAATTGCTTTCTTAATTTTTTTACAAAAAATTTGCTATAATCACGTAAAAGTTCTTTTGAAATCATGTATACGTGATACGTTCTCTCCCTCAGCTGGGAAATTTAAGGTACGGGCGGATGAAGTATCGGAGTTATTGGGCTTTGTAGATAAGGATTCTTGATTGTGACAGTTAATGATTTTCACGCAGCACGTCATCAAAGTATAGTCCTTTACGAACATTTTTAAAAAAATTCCAATTGAATCGATGAAAAACTGAGTTGTCGGTAGATTTATGTCCAAAAAGATCGGTTTCTGGCCCACTGTGCGGCGCGCCAACTATCTATTGGCCGACTGTGCCAACTCGTGTCTAAGTCGCACTCTGGTTGGTCCGTGTTTTTCGTTAATAACTCTAAAAACTAAAATTAATAACTATAATGTCGCTTCAAATGACGTCAGGAACCTCCCATTTCCGGCTGTTAAAGAAATTTTGGAACACCCTGTAGACTACAAAACATAACAAAATTGTACTATAATTACACAAATATCAAGTAATGAAATTAAAGCGACATGAACAATGAACTCAAACCTGTCGTTCAACACGGACTGTCGATGAAAACATATGTCTACGGTTTCACCGAGTCGATGAGAACACAGTATCGGTCGACTCATGTCGATGAAGACATTTGCCGACGATTTGACCATGCAAATGAAAAAGTAGTGTCGACGAAAGTTAATGTCGGTCAAATCGTGTCGATGAAAACAGTGTCGGTGAAATGAGTCGTCGACGATTCCAGGGTAACTCCCCTGGTCTAGGGGGTCGGAATTTGGGCAGCTCACCCACTTTTTTCGCCGGCGTGGTACAATTAACCGGGTGGTGGAGGTTTCGCGGTGGCCGCGATTCCTCCGCTTGCATCGTTAGCCCCAGACAATGGTATTCGCCGGACTCGTGGGCGCGGGCGTATATTACGGGCCAACTCAAACATAATATCCCGAAAAGCACTCGTAACTCCATTTCGCGCTGGGCCGCAGGGATGCTCGTACATCGTTCGCCCCGACCCTCTCGTTGCCGGCCGCTTGGCCGCAGTTTGACAGGTGTTTAATATTACTTGAAAGTTTTCCGTTGGCCCGCGCCCGCGTCCAAGCCCGAGCCCGAGCCCGATACTCTCGTCCGTAACGAATGCGCGCTCGATCCTCTACGCGAACCACTTTCTCGTGCCAGGGAAAGGTGGCGCCATTTGACCGCGGGACCAGCTGAATATTTTCGGCACATGCATCACCGGTGACCCGGGGACCGGGGTTTTCGCGTGACCGATTTAAGTCCGGCTTTTTACCCCGACGCCGCGGCAGCCCATCCCCGCGAACAGCGCCGTTCTCTCTCCTTTGATCGTTGATTAATCGGCGATTTATGTTGCGTTGCCGCCGCAGGAAACCCGCCGCACAACGTTCCGCTAATACCCCTCGGCCGCTTGTGCACTATTCGACGCAGCGTATTTTCGGTTCCGCGATTTTTCTGCCCGGGCGCTCTAGGCCAGCGAATTTTTTCAGTGAGCACGGGAAACTTTTCGTCGGCCTGGCGGCTGGCTTTTCCCGGCCAGAAATCTTTTTCCAAAATATTTTGAACACGTTCGAGACCGACCGATTTTCAAGGCTGTCTATACCGCATAGCAACGTTTTTTCAATTACAGTAAAAGCAACAACAACTGAACGGCTCAGACAATCAGTGAAAGTTTAATCCTTTTAAAAAATTTTTTTTAAAATACTAATGAACGAAACCACGTCTATCTATCCCAGCTGGTAACAACTAAAAATTCAATCGACATCGATCAAACAAACGTGAAAACTAGTGAAACTATGGAAATTTCGCAGGCTGTATTTTTTAGGAGTGTGTGAGGATTAAAGGGAACGGAACGTGTGTCCGAAATTCGGTGGTAGTACTGTCGATAAGGATAAGTCACACAGCAGCAGCGGATTTTGACTTCGACCGTGGTTGCCAAATTTAATCTGCGGCCAACGGCAACGCTGTTGCTCAGCTGACGTAATTGGCAAGCAACCACGATACGACTTTGTCGAACGAAGTTCGGCGACTTCGGGTCTCCGGCTCGCCTGCATAAATAATGCGTCGGAGCTCGCAACTTTTCAAATCACGACGACGAAACGTGGCGCGGAAAGCGGGAGAGCACGAACGGAACTAATGCGTAATTTATGAAAATGCATAGCGTCTTCGACCGATACGGCAATAAAAGATAAAGGAAAGACCGGACCGATAGACGTTGCACCAGCCCGGCGAAATTCATGCCTTTAAATGCACGTCGACAGAACGATTTATGCGTCGAGGGATTTACGACTTGTACACGCGTTCGCTTTTCATGATCTTGAACGGTAAACACTGCCACTGAGCCGGAGTTATGAGCCTTCGGCTTTGTAAATCGATTCGGAAAGCACGAAGTCTTTAAATTTCACGAATGTCGGGGCGAGGTGAAGCATCGGCTTGTCGGGAAACTTTTAACAGGCGTGGATATGAAAAATAATTGTTCAAATAATGTACAGATTGAGTCACCTAACGTTTTCACCTCAAATATTTGTGTTGTTTTTAAAACTACATTAAAAGTCTTAAGGGAGTGGACTCGTTTTTTCACGATTGCACGGTGCAGAATGCGCGTACTCATTTCTCGATATGTAATACAAAAATGGCGTTTTTCAGTTGTTAAAAACGCTAGATAAAAGATCGATCCAGGGCGCTAAAAATGTCATTTTGAGAAACATATCCTAATTTTGAACACCTGTATCTCGGTACCTATTAGGTCAAAAAATACGTTGGACAGGGAAATTTGAAGGAAATTTAATGCTCTTTTCAAAAATGAAAAGGAAAAGTTCGTTGGACCTATAGTTTTTGAGTTATAGGCGGAATACCAAAAACAGGTTACAAAATCGTGGTCCCACCCCCCCCCCCCACTTAGTACAAGGTTCTCGAGGTCAAAAACTCAGATTCGACTCCCCAGAGCGCCCCCAAATGACGTGCCAAAATTTCATTAAGTTCAGAATACTTCCCAGGTAGATGCTCTTTTTTCGACTGGACTATAACAAAACGCTGCTTCCACTCGCGCAAAGGAGATTCCACCTTTAAGGAGATCATGCGTTGTTACCCAGGCATCACCATAACACAGCAAAATTCGATTTCCAGGGTGTATACTAGAAATTTCGGTAAGATTTTATAGAGTTTTACAATATTACGTATGCAGACGATACCGTTGGTGACTCTTGACCCTTCCGGAGATATGTGTCGAAACAGAGGGTCTATTTAAGAACAAAGGGCTCACTCAAAATCGGATCATAGTGGGGCTCTTGCAAGCGATGCAGCAAGTTATATAATTTCTAAGAATTCAGTTCTAATCGGAAGTAGCACGTGGCCCTCGCCGTCGCTTAGGCCCGATTTTGGATACTATACAAGGGCATTGATCCCTCCTATTAGTTGGGTTGATTCAAGTGAACACGCGCAGTACGTATCGTTCCACGACGAAAGCCATTTCGAGCAGGATCGGGTGTTAAAGTCCTTGTCGAGCACTCTGTAGTAGATCGCCCCCGCATTTCTCAGTGCGTCAAAAGTCAAAACTGAGAGCGTTTAGTCCGCGAAACCGCGACACATTACTCTAAACATTTGTATCTATCATTTATTATCAAGAATATACTATTTGTATTAATCCATTCGGACTTCATTTCCATTAGGCATATTCCTTTTCGATTTTCTAGTAGCTAGTATCCTATGGCGATACACCTTTGCCGCTCGAGGTGTATCTATTCAAATCAATAAGTTATGAGACAGTGGAACCACGACCCTATGCTTCATAGTGGCGACCCGGTGGTGAGATAGACACCGGCTAGTCCACTCCTATTTTCCACACGAGGCGACCCAGTGGTGAAATAGACATTGGCTAGTCCTATGTGTACTCTTCCTACCTAGACCCAAAATATCTCTAAATCCAAACTCCTCTCGGTTCCCGCATCGCTGCCAGAACCTCGGCTCGTAACAACAATAAGTAAATTTATCATACCACGTTTTGTTTTAGACCGTCGTTATGATTCAATCTATATCCACGATCTTGAAACTTGAATCGTTAGGAGTTGGTAGAAGACTCGAGTGTTGATGAAAATTGACGAAGAAACGTTCGAAAGGGCAATTCTTGAATGCTTATTTAGCAACAAGAGGTACGGTCGTTATGATTATTAATAATTTCATGATAAATCGATCACTCTGCCCCGGGCACATATCGAACTGTTTACCGCTGGTCTCTCAAAGTTTACGCTTTGTTATGGTTTACGCTGGCCCAACTTACTTGACCACGTCAGTGTACACGGGCTGTTTCGTTTAACTTTAGGGCATTTTGTAAATACAGCGAAAATCAGAATTTGGAAGCGCACTTTGCATAGAGTATCTCGACCCTGTTATCTTTGCAATATTCATGATAAAGGCTAAATATTAGCACTGCTAAGTGATTCAGATTACTTGTATCTAAAATGTATGAATAGATTTGCATTCGTTCTTAAATAATGAAATTCATGCGATTACTAAGACTTTGCGCTTACTAATTAATTACCAGACTGTATGCTGTGCATGTTAATGCATTTCTAGCATTTCTTCATTTACAAAACGCGGTAAAAAATGAAAATATTTTTGAATGCTAAATATGTCGTTTCCACGATGCAATTTAATACATTAATTTCTGTTTTCACAAATCGGTGTGTAGAAATTAAGAGAATTTGCATGAAAATTACAATCTATTAAATGAATCAATGTTTCTTTGAACCTACGAGGCATAAGAAAAATACGAAAGTAATTGCTATAATAAATATTGTGTATTTTCTATTCTTGTACTATTAAATAAGTTGCTCTGATATATTATAAAATGCACTAAAAAGGAGAAAATAAAAATAAAAAGTGGGCTGTGGGATGAAATTTCACATCGGAATGAAATTTCCATTAAAATTGATAAAAATTTCTCTCTACTTTATTAGCGAAAAATGTGTCTTTTTTAACTGGCGGAACTTATTTCTTTTTAATTGTAGATTATTTTGCAGGATATTCCATATAAGGTGGAGTGGGTAAGTCCGTCTACGGGGCAAGTCCGTTAATTGGTTATTTTTATTATAATATGAACTAAATTTCTCTAGCTAGTATTTATTTATTTAGTATAATTTAGTATGAACTATTCTACATAGATGTCGCCCAAGAATAAAGGCGTTTTCCTCGCGTATATAAATCAATCAATGACAAACAGTCACGTGCGAGGTACACGTACAACTTTGAGGTTACCCTGAACGTGCAATAGTTTACAAGTTATTAATATATTCTGTGTTGTTATTTTAGGTAAGTACAACAAATACTGATATTGATTTACATTAAATAAACCGTTTTTATTGTATTTTTTAAAATATATTGAGAAGAACACTAAAACGATCTTGCCCCGTAAATATTACTACATGGGGCAAGTCCGTACTGTCACGGTGGGGTAAGTCCGTACTGTATGCGTAACTATAAAACTAAACAATATATTTAATGCAATAAAAAGCATTTTCTAGCAGGCTTGATAATAATTCTTTTCTTGCTCCGTAGCACTTGAAACAAGATTCAGAAGCATTTTTAACTCTCAGAGACAGACTCGCCCCTTTTTGGGGGCGATATATATCCATATCAGTATTTTTATATTTCGATTTTTATAAGGGTTACAAAGAAAAACCAGTATAATCCTGTATAAGTCCCTGGTACTAAAGGGGTTGACTGTATAGCAGTGTTAAACCGTTATTTTCGGCCATTTCGAGCTCCTGCCTTGCACAATTGCTATAATGTATGTACATTCGCCGCGGATGTTGGGATTCCGCGGAGTTTTGCGAGACGAAACGGATCCGCGGCGGGTGTCCTCACGGTCGCAAAACGCAAAACTTCGCAGACGAACCGCGCCATGTTAATTCCGGATTCCTGTTCGCCGCTTTGAAGATCGTCTTGTCTACGGAGCGGTACACGCGCCTCGCCGAATACCAGCCTAGGTAATCTACTTCCGGAAAGTTCCATCGAGCTCAGGTTAAGTCGGTTGCACTGGGTAAGCTTGGGTGTTACCACGGCTGATGAATCCGAAGTACCTCTAGAGCGGGGTTAGCGAAAGGTAACGCTGTACACCGAGGAAGACACGTACAGCCATTCCTGGCGTGACACCTTCTTCGGTATCTCTCGATTGTTGCTGAACTCGCCGTACGTTATTCCTTTTTGTGAAGTCATTTATGAAATCCTCTAAAGGGATAATCACGATAAACTAACCACCTAAATATCTCGATACCTATTTGATACTTTTCTGAACCCCTTTTAACCCGTTATCTTAAATAGATAATATAATAACCCCTTCTCTTAAACGCCTTTCTATTTGCAACGGAAGAAATATGTGCCAAGAAAAGAATAACTATTTCAAAAGTTATTTTGATGAAAAACCAGTTGTGTTCCTTTTTAAATTCTACTTCTGAGGAACACAGCATACAAGAACAACTCCGTGTGGAATTGACAACACAAATGAACAAATATTTCAGCGACCTTGAAACAAATGGAACGTATGGCATCGCTGCGTTACTGCATCCAGGATTTCGTGAGTTATTCTTTTCAAATGATGAGAATTTCGCAGCATTACGGAATAATGTAACACGTTTGGTAAATTTTGATGATCCACGTTTTTCTTTTTCGTCAACATTGTCACCTACATTTGAATTCAATTCAGTCTCATCCTCCGAAACGGCGACGACCGGACCGAAGAAGATGAATGAAACTGGACTGCTTTTGATTATTCCGTAGAAATGAAAGATAGCATAGCCTCACAATCAGTAGTAAATATGTAGTATAACTGCAGAAACTGACAATTATTTAAAAGAACCCCTTTTGGGAAGAAAACAAGATCCCCTTATTTATTGGAAAGAAAACACGAACAAGTATAGTAAAATGTCAGTTTTTGCGAGAAAATATTTTTCTATGATGGCAACTTTAGTAGCGGAACGGGTATTTTCTAAAGCCGGAGCATTAATAAGCCAAAAGAGGAATTATGGAAAAGCAATTTTATTGAATTTAATATGTATTATGCAAATAAAAAATTTATGGGCCTTTCACAAAAGTGAGGGTTGCATGGTTCTCTAACAAAAATCATACAAAATCGACGTTTGCTATCTATTCTTACAGAACGGTCTACAAGTAGCATAATTTACCAACGAATTTCAGAAGTGATTCCACAAGTGGAATGGTCGCTAAAAGAAAGTTGTGGCTTTCAAAGGAGAGTAGGTACATTGATGGGAACATCATTCTTATAGGCCAAGTACCAACCCTTATCCTTGTTACATCACAAAAAAAAGATAGTTTACGGGCAGACCTCGTATGTTCGTCTGAGGAAAGAGAGAAAAAAGAGATAGCCTCCTTGTAGAAAATGTCTGTGACTATAGGTGCTTGATGTGCTGTTGTCCACGTTCATGGTCATTTGGTCGCGTTAGAAGCGGTTCAAGCGACTGATGCTCGTCGCGGGCCACAGCTTTCTCCGTTCGATCACAGCATAGGCAACGTCGATATAGATAACAGGAGGAAAACGACGACCTGATCCTCGTTGGGATTCAAGGGAGAGATGGAACACCATCGAAAGCAATGGCTAATACGATTAATACAGTAGAAACGAAATCTTTGCTGCGAGGTTGAAGAAACGACAATATTGTTGCGGTCAGAACCAAACACCATTCCGAGGTAATGTGTAGATCTTTTAGTTGTAGCGATCTTATAAAACTATATCACTGGGAGGAAGGTAAACTTATCTCGGATGCTTTGAACAGATTCTATTAAATAACCTTAAGGCTCAATCGCCTTTTTTCTGGAGATCTAGAAATTCTTCCGTAGAAAACTCTTAGATTGTTATCGTTGAATTTGTTGCTTTTTTTAGCAACATAACAATAAGCCTGGTATTATATGTAGGATTTTAGGAAAAAGCCTTCAGAAGACCTTGAAAACGACAAGAATATAAACATTTTTTTTATATAACCATATTTCTCCTCCTTTAACGGTACAACTTTTCTCTCTAATATTTTCTTCTATCTTCAAACCTAACGAAGCTATTTAGGTGGCTTGTTTCTCGTGAATCATCCGGTATATGTACAAAGTATAAAATATAAAATGATACACTTAATAATAAGTAGACTGCGGATCTTTATGGAAAATAAAAATTTCTTACCTGAATTACAACAAACTGGAGAGAAATAAAAATTTATTTACTTTCCTATTATGTTTAGTAGGTTGACAATAATATAATAGCATGTTTAAATTTTTCTAATATTTTCGCTATTTTAAATTACACCTACTATAAATAAATAGCAGGGTCGTGGAAGGAGGTGAAAGGTAACGACACTAGAACGGTTAGCTTAGTTTTTTTAACAGCGAGAGTCAATGTGTCCAGTTTATTTAAAACTTGAAGCTAACTTATTTAAATTAAAGAAACCCGACACCGCTTAACACTAATCGAACGCAAAGGAAAGAACTAGAATTAAGAGAAAACGAAAGATAACGAGAATTAAGAAAAGAAAGAGAAAAGAGAAAGCACAAGAAGCGCAAGGGTCTTAATCTTCGAGGTAGCGAGGTTTAGCTAAAGCAAAGCTGTAGCGTTAAACAAAGATTCACGGCTCAAGCAAAGCGAGAATGGAAAGAAACTACAGTAATTTTAATCGCTTAAGCAAAGCGGTAGTTTTAAGCGCAAAGATTAACCGCTCAAGTAAAGCGGGATTTCGAAAAGCAACTGACTCTTCGGGTAATCAGCTCTGCCCGAAGAGTCAGAACGGCGGGGGGAGAGGTGAAGATGAGCCTCTCTATGGTAGCGAATCATTGTTATGGTTTTGGCAACCCCGTCACCTCTCGCTTCGCTGTTCTAGCTCGCGCTATCCGCAACACCTACTCATTTTTGTTATAAATGTATAAAATCCGTAGTCTAATAATAAGTCTGGTTAAATTCATAATTAACGCTTTCAAAAAAAATTTTTATCTTATAACGTTTATACGTTTCGAGTCAGGTAAAATCTGATTATTAATTCGAATTCTGAACATCAAAATCTATGAAATTACGTGTTTGTACTAATTTCGACTTAATAAAAAAATATATATAAAAAAATCTTTTTAAAACCATGCTTATATTAAAATGCACTAAAAAGGAGAAAATAAACTTTTTAGACATTAGTGACTATAAATAAAAGCGAGGAGCGCTAAACTATATTGACGTAATCTTCGTCACTAATGTCTAAAAAGATCATTTTCTCCTTTTTAGTGCATTTTAATATAAACGTGGTTTTTAAAAAGATTTTTTAATATATTATTTATACTTTTTAGTCTTTTTTAAATGGATACGCGAGATAGAATGAGGGGATGACTCCGAGAGACGACGTCTCTTGATGGTGTCTGAAATTGTCCGAAATGGAAGTGAATGAACGGAATACCACAACCACACTGAGCTCCTTCGGTGCGAAATGGGTCAGTGGAGTGGGGATGAGTCGGAGTGGGAACACGTAGTGGAGTAGGGAGCACTGGCGCGCGGAGTGGGGATCGCTGAACGCGATGTCGTACTACTGAGCGTCGCGCGGCGAGGTGCGACGGTTAATATAAAATTTTTTTTTCTCCTAGACGCACAGTTCTTTTTTAAGATTTGTTTTTTAATATTACATTGTCATCCAGTTCTGAGCTATGTTTAAAGTTTCAAGTTCCTAGCTCATCGGAAAGTAGTTGAAAATTCGATTACAAGATTTGATGCATACAACAACGACAACTTGGCCAGCTAATATAAGCGTGGTAAAAATGACTTCGTTATTTTCATTATTGGTCTATATATATATATTGGCCTATAACTTTGAGAATATATATTCGAAATGTTTTAGAACTGATTTATTTATATACTATTTTAATTTTCCGATCGATTTATAGGGTGTTCTTAAAAACATCGTGTTGACAATGCAGAACCAGTTCTTGTACGCAATTCGAGTTTGTCGCACCGTGATATTTTTCCGGAATATAACCGGCACGGTGCGCGACACGAGATTTAGCTGCGAGTTGATTTGCGATTCATCAGCGTGTGTTTTACTCGGGGCACCGCTGGTTAAGTATTCACGACACTTGCCGCGATCAAAGCAACGGAATTTCCCATTCGCGCTCGAAGCGATTAAAACGTCACCGGCTTGGATTGCGTTGAACCACATTCCCAACGAAGTCGGAAGGAAACAAATAATACGACAAAAGCGGGATGAGGAGTCGAGTGTCTCGGGCGAAAGCAAGAAACGGTTTAAGAAGAGGACGAGGGGTGAAAAGTGGCGGACCGATGTGTGCGCTCCCGGCGTTTCGTGCTCAAGGAAGTTTCGTCTTTGCTTTAACGGCGTTGCGTAATGCATTATGCAGGGTGCTGGGACTCTAAGGGAAGGGGAGAAATCATCGGTGTTCCGTCTGCTATCCGTTCCGCTGCGTTCGTTCCCGACGATCGTTGAATCGAGCCCTGTGTCGTGTCGTGTCGCGTCGCGTCGCGTCGTTCCACGGAGAAAGTTGTTTCGCTGTTCCATGGGGGGAATTGACGGAGGTATGCATAATAATTTCAAGTGTCTGGAGATCAAGAAGGAATTCTCACCTTCGAAGAACGGACTTCGAAACGGATTATACACTTCGGGACACAATGATAGCACATGTGTGCTATATCTGCAGGATCTCCCGGAAATGTTGTACTTCTTGGAAAGTTATGATACCTGAGGTCATTTGAAGTAGTTTTTTTCCTTTGCGACAATATTCTCCGCAGTTTTGTGAAGGAGTTATTAACGAAAAACACCAGGCTTTATTCTCGTCAATTCAGTGTCAGTGTCAAAATTGTTTTTGAAGCGGAACTTCTTTTGGCAGGGTGTAAGCCTAATTTCGCGTCACGGAATTCGCGATACGAAAATGCGTAACGGAAGTGGTGGGGATGGCCACACTCGACCAAGTAGTGCGAAGGGTTTTTATGTTAAGGTCTTCGAACGTAATTTTGGTATTTCCACTTTCATTGTATTGTAATTCCGTAATCGTAACAGTAATACTTTCATCTAAACAGTTAGATATCATAGTATGGAGTCTTTCTGTTTCTCCTTTTCAATTTAGTTAATTCTTGTTTCTATGTTATCCTTGACTTCGTTCTAGATTAGAAACGAGATCGTTTCATTATTTCTTCTTTACCTTTCATCTTCTTCCTGCATCTCATTTTAGTGTCATTTTAATCCAATTCGGTCTAATTTCAGCAAACACAAACTCTATTTGCTTTACATAGACTATAATAATTTAAATTCTGTTTGTGTTGCCTGTTGAATATCTCTTTTTTGCTCGACCTGTGAAAACACGGAGAACAATGGGAACGGATCGAATTTCGCTAGGAATTTGCTTGACGAGAGGAATTCGTACACGACAAACCAGGTTGCGGGGCAAGTGCCCGGACATCCGATCAAAAATGCATAGTGGCACCTCCCTCGATGCGCCGATCGCGTCGCATACTATGCAGCCGGCTGCATCGGATGCCTCCGAGGGGTGCAGAACGCAAGACACGCGTGACACGCGACACGTCTCACGATCGCATATTAATCGGTACCTAACGGAATGTGTCCAATAAATTGGCGATTATGTTCGAGCAATGAGGTATGACATAATTGTACAATGGTAATTACGCGTTTAACAACATCCAATCAAACAAACAATATTAGAAATTGCAATTCCAATGGAACCGTGCCTGTAAATAAATCATTATCGGTATAAAGAGGGCGGGGGCACTGTTTTAAGAGGTACACAGCGAACAAAGGTTTAAAAAACGTAATTAACAATCGCCAGTGTTAACGCAATATCCATGTTCTAACGGCGATCCACGTTCGCTATCTACGCGCACTAAATGTGTTTCCTACAAATTGGATCGTTGCGTTTGTTTATGGGGGACGAAACGCTTTGCCGAAACCACGATAAAATGTTTACTCGCTGAAATTGCTGTGGTGCGTGCTTTTCATTTGCATAGCCGGCAAAGTGCTGCCGCTGGAACCGGTCAGGCAAGACATCTGATCAAATTAAAACGCATAAAAATGCTCTGTGGCCTTTGAAAAGTGATCTAATGTAACTATAGTCTGTCCAACGAGACCAGGCAGTTAAGCACCAGCTGCGAGACAAGAACACGAGTGGGTGGAGCCCGAGACATCAGCACAGTCGGGAGAAATGTAAACAGCGGTGCCCCGACTGTCCTACATGGGCAAGAAGAATGAGAGGTCAGGGCCTATGGTCTTAGATGAGCGGTTTTTTAGTGGGTTTGGGGAGACCGAACATCCGTCTCCCTCGAGTCCCACATTACCCCCTTCAGGGGTATACGTAAAAGTATCTTTTCCGCTCATCTTTAAACTACACTGAGAAAAAAATCCTGTCGAAACAAAAAAATATATGTTGATTCAATAACATGTACTATTGAATAGTGCCAATATCATATGAACTTATTTTAATATTTCATACTATTGAATTTCAATAGCAAAACTCATTTCCGCCAATCATATAAGCCAATAGCTTGACCATCAATGTTTTCAAAAAAATAAGATATAGCCTCAAACCAATTCCAGTATAAATCGATACATTTCTCAAATGTTTTTAACAACATATCTGATTGAAGGAAAAAAAGAAATATTACGAATAATAATATACGGTACTGAATCAAATAATATTTTCAATCATTTCATGATAGACAATTCAAATACAGTGGTCGAAATTTCTATAAAGTCATCTTGTTTTTCATAGATATTTTAAAAATATCACCATTTTTGTTGATTTATCGTATCTGGTCTTCTGCCTTGTAGACACTCGGATAGAAGGACTGCGTACTCTACACCGCTATGTTTATTATTTACGTTTTTCTTAATTTTTTTCTGTGTGGTGCAGAACACAAGTGCGAAGTTTCTATACAATCACTTAATGTTTCTCTGTATTCTGAGCAGAGAATTACGGAAAACTGCAAATATTCTAAAAGTATTAGTTTTAGAACTCACAGAAATCCTGTTTGTTATAATTTGATTCACGTGTATGAGAATGTCGAGAGGAAAAGTACTAACAAGTGAAGAAAACGCATCAATCGATGCTTATAAAGATATGGCCTGCTCTAATCACGCAATTGCTAAGAAAACTAATCGGTCATATACTGTGATTAATAATTATATCAATTTACGTGAAAATTACGGGAAAAAATCATCATAAAGGTTGTAATAAAAAATAGTCAAAGTGACAACATTCAATATTAATGAGGTCTGCAGCTAAGGAAAGGAAAAATGCAGCACAATTTCGAGCTGAATTAGAACTCCCAGTAACAACAAGACGTGTGCAACAACTTTTAAATTCTTCTGGACAAAAATACAACGTAAACCAGGCCTTAAAGAAGTACATAAACCGGCCCGCATTGATTTCGCACGGGCACAAAACACAGTGACTTTATAGAAATTTCGACCACTGTACATCACGATTTGCTTCTAAATTTCATACTATTGGAAAGAATACATTGATATTCATCGAAGTAAATAAATTACAATAACACGCGTGTTTTTGAAGTAACTACTTTTTTTTCTCAGTGTACAAAAAAAAAGGCAGTTAAGCACCAGCAGGCGTCTTTTGCTAACTACATATGTACCTGTGAAGAGTAACAGCCACTGTGTCGCAGTGGAGTGGCTCTTTACGTTGATTGTCTCGTCTTTTTGATAGGCTATAGCAGTGCTGGACACATTTGTCTCAATTGAGACAAAACCGTCCCCACCGTAGCGCTCACTGTCCCCTTCCAGTAAGCGCCGTTACGGTGGGACAACTAAGACACGAAACTCAGAGCTGTTACTTACGAGATACCCGTGAGATACCCGGGTAAACAGAAATTACCCGCGTATTCGGGTAAACAAAAATTACCCGAGTGCCTGGGTAAATACCTCATGAATAGACTGCGGATCTTTATGCAAAAAAAAAATCGTTTGCATCAATTGCATGAAGCAAAAGATATATTGGGTTGGCAAATAAGTTCGTTCGGTTTTTTAGAGTGGAATAAATCATATAAACCGAACGAACTTATTTGCCATCCCAATATTACGATTACTTATTTCCTTGAACGATTTTAATAAATTTAAATTATTATATCAACGTTCTTAGATTCTTTTAATTTCTATACTGTTTTAAATTGCACCAAATCATTTATGCCATAAATGTATAATATCCACTGTATACTCACGAGATACCCGAGTAAATGAGATAGTTTTTATTACTTTTACATGAAATAATTTACAGTAAATTTTCTTAATGTTTACGAAGCAACTCGTGCGTTTTTAAGATGGCCGCGCGCCTGTGTAACGTACGCAACGTGCACCTCTGTTGAAAAGTGGCCGCATTTTGGGCAGATTTTTAACTGTTAATAACGAAATAACGAAGCCGAAATCGCAATTTTTTATTCTTCATTTTCGTCTTATATTATCGTCGTGAACCACCCCGTATCGTATATTTGCTGCATCTTCGAAATCGGTTTTCCCGAAAACGAGAAGTTAAACGAAAAAAAAAAGTTATTTCTTCTTTTCGATTTATGTTTACATGTAGAATCATTCCCTGCCTGGTTGTACCACCCACACCCTGTATTCCGAAAAGTACAATATCGTTATTTCTTTTGCGCTCTTAGTTGTATTTTTCCCAAATAAAACCGTGAAAGAAGAAAGTTGCCACAATCTAACATTCTTAATACTGACGCAGCGGTGTATACAAGCGTCGCAGTATACACGATAAAGAAAATATACGCGAAATCTGGGAACAGTCGCGCGAAATCCAATGCAATTTAGGATAGGGCGGACGAAATAATTTAGGGAGTTTCCACCGCGGTGTTTGTTGCACAGATTCCACCTCCAAAGTGCTTAATTCACGATGCGCAGATTTACACAGCGTGCAATGAAAAGAAGTGGGCCGAAAGTTAAGCTGAAAATGGCGCCGTACGCTGTAACGGATTACGGTAAAGTGAGCGTGTATCGTATACAGTGGAATGAAACTCACGGTATTGTCTTTGATGATATGTATAAATGTTCAGGACATGACGATCTTCAGAAAAGAACGTCTGTCGTTTCGAGGGATTGAAGCGTCCGTTACGCACGTTTCGAGCGTTCTTCATCGTTGGGGTAACTATCGCAGACATTTCCACATCTCGTCTTCCTCAAAACGCTATAACGTATAATTACCTGTAATTGTACGTTTAGAATTCCAATTGCATTCATTTAATAAGTAATAATAGAGTTAAATTACGTAATATGTGAGGCTCATGGTTAGAAAATTCGGGAAATATGTCAATTTCATTGGGATAGTTCTGATTGATGGATTAATTTGCATAATAATAATAATTTTATTTGGATAATTCGCGAAAAGAAGAACTGCTTGAACTGTTTGAAAGTTTCGAGTAAATGAAGATTCCAAATGAAATTGGGGAGACCGGGACTGAAAGTTCCTGGGGTAGGTTGTTCCGATCATTATTTATAAAATAGGAGAAGAAGGCGCGATTTTTTTCAGTTATTTTTGTTATAAAAGTGGGTAAAGACACTCTGTCGTCGAGTTTTGTGGCGTTCGCGGTAGTGTAGCGTGTGTTTTTAACGAAGTTAGTTAGGTACCAGATAAGTAAATATTATTCGATCCTCACTTTCTAATCTATTTCGATTACTTAATATCGATGTCACTGATTCTTTTATCCTTATGAAATCCTCAGATGAAATATCATCTATATGATAATACATGTTGTAATTGGTTTTCTTAGTTATTTCATACCTATAACGAAAATATTGTTGTGGATTTCGAAGTTGTTACTGTGACTTGGAGCACATTGTTCCGTAACAACTTGCCCCGCCGTAAATCATATGCATACGTGTATAATTCTTGTTGCATTATATAGTTAGTGTTTTATTTGAAATAAAAACAAAAACAATAGTTGTCCAGATTTATTAAAAAACTAAAAGATGGACGAGAGGCTACAATAGGATATAGGAAAAAAGAGAATCGTCCTGAATAAGCATGAAGAAAAAATTATGGAAAAATTCCTTTTGGAATGTTTGTCTATTTATTTTGGTCTTTTTCCACAAGAAGCCAGAAAACTAGCTTCTGAATGTTTAAGAAAAATTTACACTATCTTCTTAGTAGCTAAATAAACGAATGCAGTATATGCCAAAGTAATTTCATACCAAAAATAATATTGAGTTATTACATTGTTTTGATGTTCTGTTAATCATAGCATTTTATAAATAAATCAATATTATTTACATAATAGTATTGCATTTCATCAACAAGTAAAATATTTCATTATAGTTTTAATTATTAGCAAATTTTATTCCTTAGTAACAACTTGCTCCAACACGGGGCAGAAACTTCCAATTCGCCCAACGATAAATAATTGAGAAAAAATAAAAAAACCCCCCCTTAACAATATCTTAGTTTTAAGGTTAGAATTTTAAAATATGATAAATGTAACAATAAATTGCTTGTTAAAGATGCGAATATCTATACTATTTCTACGTCATTTTATGTGTTTCTTCAAAATCGGAACTTTTAGTCTGATCTCTCCGAATCATATTTTACAACAGATTTTACAATGTATTGCTGAACAATTTAAAGTTTTAGTAATAATCAGTGGAAACTGTCAGCGTATCACGATTGTATAACTCTTTTAATGCTCTGGCAGCTACATCAATTTTCACAAATTGGAACAATGCATCATTTATTGGTGGGTGAACGAAGCGTAAATGTCCATATCGAGGACCGTTCGACAACGAGCCCACTTTTAAATACTTTCGACAGCTCGCTGACCCCGTGCGACTATAACCAATCATCGAGTATACACGTTTGTACGTGGCTTCGAGAGGGCGCAGGCGATGCGTATTGTATCACTGAATCTGTTAATTAAATAACGTTTCGCAGGCTGAAGAGTTCACTTTCGAGCATGGGATACATCAGTGAAACATTATCGAGATGATCCCACTGAAGCAAGGTGTGCCCTTCGTTTCCGTATGGCCGGAGAACCGAAATAAATCACCACTTAAACTGCGAACGTGCTCGCTTCGCTCGGCGGGACGAAATCCTCGTCGATTCCAATTAACCCTGACCTAACGTACTAAACCAAACGAAACGTCACGAATGAGCAGCGTACATCGAATCGCTGTGGTTAAAATATATAGTCATAGTGTGTAAATGGTTATGTTAAAAAACGGGTATTCCCACCTTTCTGTCGTATTACGTCATGAGTCGTGACATTTTTCTCTCGTTGTGATTGCTGACGTTAGGGGAGTTCCCCTATTCCGGAGGACACTTAATACCAGATAATATTGTAGCTACATCTTCAGACTTTGTAACTGGAACAAAAAACAAGATTGATCGCATTCCAACCTCGTTTACAGATAAGGAGATGCATTGATTGTTGCGGCTAACAAGAATCGGGTGGATCATACAGATTATAAACTATTATGTTTATTAATCTTCATGGTCAAAAGACGTATGAGTTGTGTTATCATATCGCAATCTTGTGACAATTATCCCATTAAAAATATTACTTCGTAATTCATAAAGACTTATTAACTTAACTTTATTGTTTAGCTGCCAGGTGGAATTTGTGTCGTTCAACAATAAAACAACAACTCATATCAGTTCTGTGTGGATCAGATACAAATAAAAAACGTCACAAATCAAAAGGGTTGTAAGGCTAAAATAACAAAAATTATAATTGTTCTTTACTTCAAGATTATATCTTGTCTAACAATAGCTTTTGGCGCCTTTACAATATTCTATTGTGTTAGAAACAGTTTTTTCGCTGTTCCTGAAACACGGAGTTGTTTAGCTTGTAATTTTCGTCGCGAGGAGTGCGATATGTGTATTGGTTTTAATAAATAAATTTTTCTTCGAATTGTCCCATTGTGGACAGAACATTTTCCACTATTGTCGGACAGTGCAGATCTTAGTACTTGTACGTGCTTTTTGTACTACTACACTCCTCAATTGAATTAAGGGATCGCTTGTGCAAACCCGAAAAATTGCTCCCACTTTACGTGATCATAACTCCGTCAAAAATTGCTGTATTGATATCGTCAATCAATAGATTGAAAGCCTGAAACCTCTAGTTTATAATGCTCTGTTTCAAATTGTTACTATGTTAGTTTCTTACAAAGTTATAGCGAGATGAAGACAACATTGACGGTTAACAAAAATTTTGTGCACCTTTGAAACATCACACGGGGAGCAATAATTTCTTTAGATAAATCGCGTTAATATCATTCAGAAGGGCTATCTTTCCTGTGTAAATTTTGTGGTTGTTGAATATTGCGCGATTTTTTTTATTCGAGTTATTCAACATTAAAGTAAATATGGGTTTTTTAACTTTAACTGGCTCCAGAAAGCGAAAAAATTATCGTAGAATCTTGTGCAAAAAAGCAATAGAAAGAGCGTTTCTTTCTCTTCAAGGCACTCCTTTCGTTTTCTCAATTCCATTAACATTTCGATGTACCAGGTGTTTCTGAAAATATGCTTAAAAAATGCACAATTTCCATGTTTTCTTTAACTCGCTGTATTTCGGCGAGAAATGATCGCAGTGCTATGATCCGAACGTCATATTGAAGCAGAGGTTCTGCCGATTCGATTGTGTACCCCATGAACTCGCTGCGACAATTTTTTACCTATGGCAGCTGTGTTTGAAGTTAGTGCTTCGCAGAAATTACCGCGTTATGTACAGCGGCTGCCTGACATGCCTGACAACGGGACTTATATCCCTGCCTATACCCACTAAAAACCCATCGCCCAGGGCCTAGCCCTTCTCCACTATGCCCGATATACCACCAGCCGTGGTCCTACCCTTTTTCATCGACGATTTGACCGACAGAAACTTTCGTCGATACTATATTTTTATCTACACGGTCAAATCGTCGACAAATGTCTTCATCGACACGGTTTGACCGACACTAACACGGTCAAATCGTCGCTGAAAGCATTGTCGGCGAAATGAGTTGTCGACCAACCGAGGGTAACCCAATCCTTCTCCGTAACGCAGTTCGAAAGGCGCAGAAGCCTGCTGCAAAACAAACACTGGGCCGACCCACATTCCCAGCGGATAAAATTCGTTGTTAGACAAAGGATCTAATTCCATTAGCCTACTAAAAGGTTCGCCTAAGCAATTTTCACGGGGAACAGTCGAGGCGTTCGCGTGGCCCTTCGCCCAGAAATTGGTAGGTTAGCAGACGATTGGGTAGCGTTCCCTGCGCCCCGGCGCCGCTCATCGCAACCCTTGTTTCCAATCTACGCTTTACAAGTTACACGCTGACGGCAGCGAATGTCTATGACGGTGGATGAGCGATCGAGAGCCGACGTACGAAGCGTGAACGTTGAATATCCCGCCGGCTCCTCCGCGAAGTTTCCCAATCACTTACGAAGCCGGATTACTCGTGTCTGCTTCATGGTTGAAGACGCCTCTCTCATATTGCCATAGCGCGCTCACGGGAGCCAGTTCGACGTTGTAAACGAATCCATTCTCAACGGCGCAGCCGGCCTCACCTGATACAAAAACGTTTGCCGTTCAAGATTTTTGAAAGCTTATAGAACCTCCATCGCATTACTCATCCGCCTCTATCCAGTGCAGCGAAGTGAGCCATCCGGGAAAAATATGAACCCAACTGAATTATTGCTCACACACATAGCCGCGTAAAATACTATTTCTAGCAGTAAATGGGGAACAGTTTACTTTAAATCGCACGTCTACTTCTCAAAATCAAATTGCTTTGTTTGCGAGACTTTCTTCCAGACATAGTACTTCATTCAAGGAATATTGAACACACGTACGCTTATAAGATAATTCGGGGAAAGATGCCTAGGTGTTTCTATCAAATATACTGTATGTATAACAAATTTAATATGTACAATTGCTACCAAATTAACAGATTTCAGTTGTTATGTAAAGCATATGCTATGAAAGAACGTAATTAAATTAACAAAAATTAACAGAAATCTAGAAAATCAAAAATTATTTTTGTACACAATCTGGTATCTTATTCATACACATATACCCATATACCCTTTTATGCGTTAGTATAAAACGCCTATACATTGACAATGTAAAGAGGTATTATTAGATGGTAACAAAGTAAAACTGAATATTGTAGAACAAAAAGAAACAAAACCACATATTGTTGCCAAATTCTCACTTGCATTTCTAGATCCTCTAACGTTAATCCTTTGCACTTCTTTGTCGAGTGTGACTCGACATCAGAGAAAGAAAAATGTACATAAAACGGATTTTTATGTGTATTTAGTTCTCCCTTTCTTTATTTGTCTTATATTTTAGAAAAAACAAATACAAGTTCCACAAATATAAATTACTATAATGTTTAAGAGTGTCACGTCCGGTGGTTCAGCCAATACTAACAATTGATGGAATCAATTATTGCATGATATATATTTTCTGAATTAAATACTTACTCTAATAATGATGTACGAGAAATATCAAATATCAAATATTATAATTGAAAATTAATGTCGAACTATCGCATATTACACTCCATTGCATGCGATAGAATTAAGAAAACTCATTTTGAATTTAAATCTTCATTGAACGAATTAAAAATGTAGCGAAATTTGTTTTATTAAATGATTGTCATTTCCAAATATAAATTGCGAGCGAATATTTGGTGCAACCTGTTCATCACTGAAGATCGCGAAGATTTTTCAGAAGAATCAAGGAGCGATGGATTATTCCTCGATCTATGAGATGCGCAGAGTAATATGATCCAGCCAAGAGGATGATAAAAGATTCAATGTACACGGTTAAGAAGAGAGTAACTAAGAAGAATCGATGAGCAATGAATTGTTCCTTGATCTATGAGATGCGCAGAGTAATATTATCCAGCCAAGACCAGGATAAAGACTGCAATGTACACGATTAAGAAGAGAGTGACTAAGAAGAATGCGATTAAGAAGAAATCGATTAAAAGGAATCGGTGATGATGTAAATTCCTTATGAAAATTATGAAGATTAAGCCTAGAACAATGGATTGGCAAATCTATAAAAGGGATGGTTCCTCATCAGGACCAATTCAGCCAATATTAAAAATTCTATCAATCACCATCGTACATCAATTAAAAGCTCAGTACACAATACACAGTCAACAGTTCAGTCTACATTATAAATTGATCAAATATTTCCAAGCCTCACTAGCATATTTAAAGTTCAGTGATCAGTTTAGTGAAGTTAATCAACACAAAAAAAGAAAAGGCGTGTTAACGTGCCGGAGCATCAGCAAATTCCAACATCATCCAATCCAGCACAGAAGCGATTGTTCAAACGAAAGGCGAAATCTACCTAGCGGTAATTACTAACAAATTATAATAAGATTTCGATAACATTATGTATCCGGAATTTGGTGCTTAGAATATATTCTTGTTTATTTCTATTCGAATTAAAATATGAAATCATTTTTAAAGAGTTTACACAACTTCAATTTCCACGTTCCAATTCCAAGATCAAAGCCATAGAATTTAAGAAATCCTCAATTACCCGAACCGAAGCCGGTGAATGCAGCTAGGTTCAAAACTGCGTTGTATCTCAATTCTAACCTTTCAAATTAAACTTCAATTAAACTATCAAATAATACGTCCAAATTAGGACGTAACAAGAGCTACGTTCAATAATTAGTGAACAAAATAGTTTAAAATAAGTAGCCGCAGCCTTGCACACGCAGTGATTTCTACAGTGCGACGCAGGGGAATCTGCGAGACCCCACTCTTGATGCCAGACTGCGGACTCCATTGTTACGTTTAGTTTCTTTCAGGCGGGAACGGTCAACATAGGAGACTAGCGTCACCACATCGCTCAATCGAAGAACGATTAATACATGGAAATAACGTAGGCAGCTTTTGCGATGCGTGTCTAGTGCTTCAGAATTTATTCGATAGAAGGTAGTAGAGGCCCGTTCTAATTCACCGCTTTTAATTTACCGCACCTAGCTCGGTGACTTCGAGGATTAGCACATCGAAGTGCTAATCGCTTATCATACTTGCGGAATTGTACTTGGCGATTGTTTCCCCCCGGACAACCACACTCTTTTCATTGTCTTCTAATAATGTGGAGAGGTCGTCATACTTCATTATCTTTTTTAATTCACGGATGTGTACGTGTGTGTGTGTGTGTGTGTGTGTGTGTATGTGTGAGAGAGAGTCTCTCTTTTTCTATGTAACAGTTTTTCTCGAGATAAAGAAGAGTGGTAGGGATGTAGATTTATTATAAATTGCTTTTCACACGCTCAACACGAATAACATTGTGCTACAAATATAAATCGTGATCGTGCTAAGTACTAAGTGCATTTTGTTTCCGTAGCGAGTTCACTCTATTCGGCATTTTAACGACTGTGAATTTTTATTTCACTCTATTCAACGGTACGTAAAAAATAAAAATTATTTCTTAATTTTTTAACAGTTCATTTATTATTTTCTTTAGATGTCTCACATCACTCATATAATGGATATGAACGGATTTTATGTCGCGGGAAAATTTTTATGCAAGGAATTGGCTATAATAAGAGTTCGCGGTGGTTCCTCTGTCTTGGCAGAATTTCGTTTGGGCAAAACAATGAATAATTTATCTGACGTAGATAGAAGAACCGTATCGCAGGCTACCGATTCTATACATGGGATTCCTTTTACTAATCTTGGTTCCGAAAGATACAAACAGGGTGATGAAAGGAAAGTCATTAAACATTTTATTCGTAATTATAAGAATCCTGTTATAGCGTATAAAGGTGGGAGTTCGGAAGCAGATATCCTACGAAAGATGGGCATACGCTACGTGGATTTAGAAACCTTGGGTTGTCCAAGTTACGACAAGCTAATTAAAAATCCTATGTATAAAACTTACGAGCCATGTTGTCTTCATGCTTCGTCATCATCAAAAGGACATTGTGCCTTGAACGAAGTGAGGACATTTAGAACATGGTTGGATAATTATAAAAAAATGTAATGTATCGAATAGAATATTTCTCAGTGATTGATTGTTTACTAACTTTATAATTCTTCTTTTTAGATGCTAGATGATTGAAAATTTAATGAGAAATTCCAGAACTGGTATCTTCCATAGGTAATTTCGGGAGAGATGCACCACATTTTGTTTTCTGCTTATAAAAATTCATTAAAAAGAATTGAAAATGTAGACAGGCATAGTTGAATTCTTTATTTAAATCTGTTTAATAAAATATAACGTTACATGATTAAAACTCTTGTATTAATATATTAGCGTGCACAAATACGGAAAATTCAATTCAGTACTAGCAATAGTTTTTTGCGAATATCTCGAAAACTAAAAGAGATCTCCTCATATATGAACAGGTAAAAGTCGTTCAAAATCTCGAAATCTATAACAAATTTAAATTTCATCAAACTCGGAGAGGAGTACCTCTTTCTAAATAATTACCAATAGTAATTAATTAAAGTGTATGATGTTAACAATTAGTGTGTCAAACAACAAGTCTCAGTTTTAATTTGTCGCTTTGTAATTAATTGAAAAAGGAATGCTCCTGACGAAAACGACTGCTAGTATACTTATATAAATTACTGGCGCGTCTATCCCTAAATCGAGGGAGAGACGCACCTATACAAAAGCAAAAACCAATACAAAAAATGTTGCCATAACAGGATGAAAAATCGTAAAGGAGAAACCATTGTCTCTATTCAAGTCGATACTGATTAGGCATATGCGGGCCGCCCGATATTCGGGTTCGGGTCGGGTCGCAGAAAGTCTGGCGGGCTCGAGATTTTCGGGCGGCCCGAGCGCTTCGGGCTATCCAAGAGGTTCGGGCAGCCTGAGAGTGACGCGACTTCGTCGGGTGGGTTCGCAAAGAATCGGACTAGATGGGGCGAGCGAATCTCGGATCGCGATAACTCACTCGCCCGAACTTGTCCGATTCTTTCCGAACCTACCCGATAAAGTCGAGTCACTCTCAGGCAGCCCGAAACGCTCGGGCCGGGGCCGCACGGTGTGTCATGAAGTATCGCGCGAGTATTTTTACTTTCAGGGTGAAAACAAACCAACATTCGTGACAACATTTCGACACATACTAATGAAAAAGTACATATGTATTTTCTTTATTTTTCTTTTTTTTCACCGCACAGCTCACCTCGCTGCTCCACTATAAATCCATACTTAGACTGTATCCCTTTTGATTATCTTCTAATGATGTGGAGAGATTATTATATCTTATCATTATATTATTATATTATATTATATTATATCTTATCTTTTCTAA
>CM052298.1:12923441-12938121 GCA_028455765.1 Lasioglossum oenotherae | reverse complement strand
TTAGAAAAGATAAGATATAATATAATATAATATAATAATATAATGATGAGATATAATAATCTCTCCACATCATTAGAAGATAATCAAAAGGGATACAGTCTAAGTATGGATTTATAGTGGAGTCTCTTTCGGGATTTTCACGAATTTTGGGACACCCTGTACAAACATCAGTATGAGTGTGAGTAACTGTTATTAATCGAAAGACGTTGCAATGAACTCCATAATCCGCACCGGACGCAGTCGATTGTGCGTTGATACCTCAGTTATCTGAAATTTAGTTTTAGAATTTATGGAGCCAGGCAGTTTTAATGAATTCATTTAACTGGACAGTGATAGCCATGGGAAATAACCGTACAAAGAGTCACGCGATCCGTGCGCGGCTATTTCCGTCCGGTCGTTCGATCCCAGAAACATCGGCGCCGGCCGGAAATACACAGGTCCGCCGATACTCTCTGGGAATTGAACGGGACTGTGGAAAGTTTAGATAAATATGAGACAGAAGCAATTTTAACGAGGCGCGGCGCTAATCGTCAATGGTGCCGCCGCGCCGCGCCGCGCCATGTCCAATTCAGGAATATTACGGTAGGTAGGAACGAGGGTCGCCCGGCGGTACATCAAATGTAATTTACCGGCGTATATAATGTTGGAGCCCCTGACATTAATGGTCGTCGCAGTGGTGAGGTTAATGAAATTTTATTACAAATAATATTACGCAATATTACATAGATACACCGGGGGATGTTTTAGGTGTGACGGCCCGGTGGAAATTCGGCGGGGCACCGCGGTTTTGAATATAAAATCGGCCACGGAAAATCCTCTCGCGGTTCCCTCCAGTAGACCGAGCCGACTATCTACTGTAATTAATTCACTCCTCCGCCGTTACACTTTACGTGCCTTCGGCGAACGCCATTGCGATCTCGTGCGTTACGCGCTGTAGATACATGGTGTAACGGGTGCTCGATAGAGAGAGCCTCGATCTCCTGAACCTGAACGAACCACGGTTCATCAATACGTAGGAGAAAGGCAGGTAGCCCTGGACAGTTGTATGAATGTGTCACAAATGATTAAGTGTGCAAATAAGTTCCATCCCCTTTTTACCACGCTAATCGAATTTTAAACCACTTCCCGATGGGCTAGAGACTTGAAACTTTGATCATAGCTCAGAACTGGATGACAATGCAATATTAAAAACCAAATTGAGAAAAAAACTTGTGCGTTCGGGGGAAAAAAAATTTTAATATTAACTGTCACACCTCGTCGCGCGACACTCGGTAGTACGTCATCGCATTCAGCGATCCCCACTCCACGCGCCAGCGCTCCCTACTCCGCTACACGTTCGCGCTCCGACTCATCCCCACTTGACTGGTCCACTTCTCATCGAAGGAGCTTAGTGTGGTTGTGGTGTTCCGTTCATTCAGTTCCATTTCGGACAATTTCGGACTCCATCAAGAGACGTCGTCTCTCGGAGTCATCCCCTCATTCTATCTCGCGTATTTCCATATATTGCGTTTCTATATTTTACTATTTCATACCAGTATTACTATATCTTGCGTTCCATTTAAAAATACTAAAAAGTAGAAAATACGCTTTTATTTATAGTGCATTTTAATATAAGTGTGGTTTTTACAAAAGTTCTTTTTTTTCTACGATCATAACTTCTGACTGAATTCGAATCACTTCCCGATTTTGGTGCCATCTGAAAGAGCGTACTTCTAGTTTTAAGAAGAATCGTGATGAGCGCTCCAAGAGTTTCCAGTCATATGCAACAATTTCAAGCAACATGGCGTGCGAGAAGCATCATTTGCGTCACTGCTTACTCTTTGCATTCCAGCTTAGGAAATCAGCTGTTGAAGCGACTGAAATGCTCTGTGCGGCACAGGGAGAGAACGCTGCGTCTTACAGAACATGCAAAAAGTGGTACCAAAGATTGCAACTTTTCTAAGTTTTTATTCTTTTTTATTGAATCTTTGACTATCGTATTCATCTCTTCTTTCTGATTAGAACGATTCCAAACACAATATAAGTACATTCATAATTACTTGTAAAAAGCGATTGAAGTTTTAAACTTTACATTTATGATAACGATACGAACTCTGTAAATGTGAAGTTCGAAACTTTAATCGTTTGTCTCACAAGTAATTATGAATTTCAGGTTGATCCTCGTATGATACTTCGTAATCTGAATAAATAAACAATGTATCACTTAAAGCAGCGTTGGGAACAGTTGGACCCACCCAAACGCTTGTTTCCCACACCAATCTTTGTTTCATGCAGCGCATACCTTTGTCGCGTTTGCTGCTGTCTCGTGTCCTCATTGCCCCACTTCGTAGCTATTCGCGACAGGCGGAGCGCGTCCTTTCTCCATGGTAACGGCGCTTGAACTGGAAGGGGACAGAGCGCTATGGTGAGGTCAGTTTTGTCTTAATTGAGGCAAACGTGCCCAACCCTGACATAAAGGTTAAGTTGAATCCATCTTTAGAACATCTTCCAATACCTTTTTACTCATATAACTCATACAAGTATCGATATTTACATTTTCACGAAACATTGATTTTATAACCAATATTTATACAGGGTGTCCCACATAACAGTTTTCACGATTTTTCAAGTACTTGTGATAATCTGACAAGAAAATATACACAATATGGCGCTATGTAACACGGTACTTCCACAGCACACGTTTTTGAATTCTGATCAAATCTACATATTAGGTGAAATAAAAATACCTAATATTATTAAATGCATTCTCTAATAAGTGGGTGAACACCCACTCTAATAGATTGTAGCAGTCTACGTGTATTAAACGTGCTACTCGGAGCAATCTTCTTCTACGTTGACTGATTTACGAGTCATTTGTGATCCCCCTGTATGAACAGCATTACTGTGAACTATAGTTTAAGGTATTGTTTATTAAGGCTGACTCCCATTTGGGGATCCAAATGTAGCTTAATTTCGTGTAGGCCCCATAAATACCAAGGTGAAACAGTCGAGTAGTTCTCTGTAGCCCTGTCTATGAATATTACATCCTGACCCTTGTTCATATTTTATGTTAGGCATTGTCCGCTGATGAGTGGCAAGTAACGTCGGTTAGGCGGAGTCTGCTGAAGAATCGAGGGCTGGTCTGGCGAAATGTCGACAACGGTGGGTGGCTGGGTAGACGACCTTTCTTACCCAGGACGCAAACCGTGGAGCGTTCCAAATGAGAAGCTGCCGGCGAAGAACGCAAGGGTTGAGCTGTAATTATACCTACATGCATCGTTCCTGCATGCATTATAAATGGTCCTGCATTATGTACGAACCGCCGGACGAATCCGCCGACTTATTTCTCCGAAAGAATAGCCACCCCCTCCAACCCTCTGTAAATCATACCCAGAGGCGTCGTTTCATTTCCACATTGCTATCTTGCCAACGCTGCTACTGGAACTCGCTGCAGTCGCAGGAGCATACGTGGCTAATTTTCTTGTAGTTTATGTCTTTGCGGTCGTCTTGCAGACTATGGACTCGCTTGATTGCTAGTCTCCTGGATAACTGTTTATTAAAAATTCTAGCAGGCTAATAATGCGCAAGCATTTTGCGAAAGTAGAACGCTGAGCGTGAGGCAACCACACGATATTTTTAAAGCTCAGCGTATATAGAGTTTCTCTGATATCTCGAGTACCACCAAGATTTTTCGTAGAGCTTATTTAAACCGGTTACTTAAACCGCAGAAGAATAGGCCAACGACTACTGCGCTATCATGCTTCGACCGTACTTTATTTTAATATTATTCCTAATTCATCCTGGAATAATAATAATATGTGTAAGCATTTTATGGAAGAACGATGTGTTCCGAATACAAAAAAATTGACGGCTTCAAAACCTCTAGTACAATATAAGAAAATATTAAAAAATAAAATCGACAACATCTTGTATAAATTACGGTGGACGAAAAAGAGCCATGTACCAATTACTGTGGATTATAACTCGAAATATATGAACGTTTCCGAACGTCTGTTTCCACAAACTACGTATCTAGGCGTTAATTTAAATAAATCCTGAGTACAGTAACAAATAATGTTTTTTATTTATTACATTTCAAATGAATTAGCTTTTAAAAAATATTTCAGCCATATTTATCACCTTTAATGTGAAGGTGTTTTAAATTAAAAGCATTGTGAAGTTTAAAACACTTCACAATTGCATGTACAATACAGGGTGTTTCGTAAATGGTGGACAAAACTTTAGAACAGATTCCTAATGATTAGAAAAGGCAAAAAAGTTATATTAACATAGGTCTGGAAATTATTATTTTGAGTTATATATATATATATATATATATATATATATATATATATATATATATATTAAAGCTTTTGTGCCACAATTCTCGTCACATCGTCTTAGAGGAAATGTTCAATATGTCCACCTCAGTATGTGAAAAAACTAATCTTTTCCGGACCTATTTTGATATAACATTTTTTTCTTCTCTAAGCATTAGGAATCTATTTTAAAGTTTTGCCCACCATTTACGAAACACCCTGTATAAACTCATTTGTTTTTTCCAAATCTGTATTCTTTCTTTGTTATCCTTATGTTTTCAGTTCCATAAGTAGATCTTTTCGTGCGCGTCACTTTACTTCGTATTTTATTTGTGTCACAGTTTCCTTCAGTGCTTTTCGATTTAATTCAATTCCGAACTTGTTTCTCAAGATAAAAGTCTGCTCTATCGCGTGGTATAGTTCGATTTTCCGCTGGACCTTTATTTTTCGAGATAAATTGAGAAATATCCTCAAAAATTGATGCAAAAGTGGTGTCTCTCCGTCTTTAATCATTGTTTAAACAATCATAATGTATTAATATTGGATACCACTGTATTCGGGAAAGTCTACAGAATCTTTTGCTGCAAAGAACAAGTCAATATCTCTTATAATAACATCACAATATTTGTTTAAAGTTGAAAAAATATGTTTTTTTTCAAAGCCATGTTCCTCAAAAACTGTGCGTATAGGAGAAAAATTAAGGACAGATTTGCAATCAGCGCAAGAAACTCTATAAGAAGGACCCAACAGTAATTAGGGAACATGAAGAAAGTTAAAATTTGTTGGACAGTGTAATCTGTTCTCACATATTTTCAACTGTCATCGATGGTTTGCGATGAACTTCATTTCTTAGTAATCCTCAAAGGAAATAATCAAGAGGATAGCACTGCGTGAGATTGGTCAAGTACTGATACGTGGATTGTGGATAATAGATGCTAAGACATAGGTGAGGTATTCTTCATAGGATTTTTACAACTTCTGAATTAAATGGACTTTGAGATACTAAGGTGTCTCATGCTGATAACGTCTAACAACTAATAACAAAAATTGTGTTCAGAGAAATGACTTATCGTCATAAATAAGATTGTTTTTAGTTACGTTGTTCTAATGCAAAATTATTGTTATGAGAATATCCTAATAAATGTTCAGCTGACACTGTATTATTATTCATATTCAATATGAAATATTTTGCATTCCACTTATCAAAAAATGGAGATGACTTTCATATCTTAATAAAAAAACAAAGTAACAATAAAGCGATTGCAGTATTGCATGCGAGGTTGTATGTTGAATCCGTACAACTTTCGTTGGACCATCTATCTCTATGTTGAGACTAATTTGCAAGTTATCTAGCATTGTCGGTCAAGTAGACATTACCCAGATAGCACACGACGTCATATAGACGTCCTTTTTACGTCTATTTACGCCAGAACGTCTTACGTCACAAAAAGACGTCTTGAGGACCTTTTTAGAGATTTATTTAAAGACGTTTTTACGTATGAAATAAGACTTAATGACTTCAATTGTTTGGTTATGAGATGTTATTTTATATACCTAATACAATCACTAAAATACTTTTGTAATTTTGCTATTTCTTGGAATGACAAAAAAATAGTGGATGGAAGAAATATGTCTTAACGCACGCTTATCGCATTTTATTTATTATTTATTATTACATATATTATTTATTTATTATTATATATTTATTTTTTATTTATTATTTTAAAAATAAAATTAAAATGAATATTAAGATATACAGTATAACCATTTCGTGTGTTGTGATGTGATTTAGCAACCTCCTAACATAAAATATATACATATCATAGTCTGGATGCAGACCTAATGTTTTACATTGATTACGACCATCGCATATAATATTCTCATGAAGTCTTGCTTTTTTCTTATTATTTTGATTTAATTTAACGTGAAGTTCAAGACTCGGCCGTTGTAATAGATGGCTGTTCGTGCTACTAGATTCTGCCTTTTCGTATATCTTTACAGCAGTATTTAGTTCTTCAGTGTTCGTTATCCTAATTTCATCGCCTTCTTCGTCTATGTATAAAAATAAAACTTGTTTTGAAGATCACACGTTTAAATCAGTAACTTTTAAAGGATTAGTATGATACTCTCCTCATTAAACATAAATTCATAAATTTTAACATCATTTTATAAATATATAATAATTACCTGTCCATGATACCGTGAAGTTCTTGTCCCATAATTCAGGAAATATATCCTTTAATTTCTTACAAGCAGATTCAAAGGTGAGCTCATGTAGGTTCTGACTATGAAATCTTCGAATTTCTATTGTAGAGCCATCATCATTTCTTAAAACAACTTTATAAGGTCTATCAGAATTAAAAATTGGCATGTTTAAACTATGTACTTTAACGGTGTCAAATAAAAAAAATTCGTATGTTACAAATTATACTAGCACTGATCACACTTGCACAGTTTAAACGAATACTTTTCCTGATGTCTGGTTGTCTCTGCCAAGACGCTTTTATGTGTATACAAACAGTTTATGTCAGTGCACAGGTATCGTGCAAAATTTCACACGCATGCGCGGCCAAAACAGTAACGTATCTATCTTACGATGATGAGGTAACAGAGCTCTGAGGCAAACAAGGACAAAAAGACTCTAGGACGTGTTCTAATTGATTTCGATGTTGTCGCCGACTCTAACAAGGAGAGTGTAAGGCCTTCGGGTCACCGATTTAGTTGAGATTTTGTATACTTATAGATCTCGATCTCCCTTTTACGAATATATACCATTATAGGGGCAAACACTCGATAATTGTTGAGATATTCATAAACAAAGTTTTTTCATAAACATTAGTATAAATATGCTATTGTAGAGAAGGCGTACAACGAATAATTATCTTGGGTAGTGGCAACGTACTAGACTTACAAACCCGGTGGGCTTAGGGTTCGATTCCTATCCGGGAAATAATAAATTACAAATAAATTAACCGAAATGAATAAAATAGTAAATTACCCTCTCGTGTCTGGAAACAGAAGAATATAGGAAGAGAAAATATGGTATACGATAAATTTAATAATATTGTACTTACATAATTTATTAATTCATTATTTCCCGAACGGGAATCGAACCCTAAGCCCACCGGGTTGTTGTAAGTCTAGTAAGTTGCCACTATACCAGGATATTATTCGTTGTACACCTCCTCTACAATAGCATATTTATACTAATGTTTATGAAAAAACTTTGTTTATGAATATCTCAACAATTATTGGCCTTGCACTCTCCTTGTAAGTCCAACTCTGACTCCAACTGTAGCTGTAGCCGTAGCTCCAACTGCAACTGCAACTGTAATTGTAATCGTAATTGTAATTTTTATTATTTTATTGTGATTTCAATTGTCCGGGATTCTCGTTCGCGATTCATGATTTACCACAACATCTTTTACGCTACAGCTCAGCGTGTCTGGCACCCGAATTTCGTTTATCGTTCTCGATATTTCGCGACAACCGAATCTTTTCTCCTGGGTGGACACCGCGTATCGCGCGGTCGAGCGTGACGCGGCTTTGAGGCCTGTAAGAGGCCTGTTTAAGGCGATGTCGCGTAAGTTTCCGTCCTTCCGACGGGAACGTTAAACTAGGCTACATGACCGTTTATACTTATTCAACTATAATTTTCTTTAACGTTAATTAATGAAAGTGATGAAATGTATAGCGAAAAGTATCAAATATAAACGGTTTTTGAATAATTGTTGTTTCTAAGAGGTTCACACTATCCGGTTTCACAGTTCTCATTTTACGATTACGGAAATTACAAAGATTAGAAATTATTCAATAAATTTCTTCATTCAAAGACGTATTCTAATCGTAAGTCTTCTAATTTTTATAAAACAATGTTAGCAGTTACGTTTTGTGTCTGGTATGAAATACGAATAGGTTGGTATTAATAGTCAAAATGAGAAATATAGAATTTCGAAGTGATTAAAGGATGATACAGTTAGAGGTGATTCGGAGGTTACTTCGTTACTATTGTAAATTCGTTATTTTACCGTATCACGATATCGTATTTCTACAATTCTGCATTTTACCCGTCAATCGAGAGAACCGAGATGCTTGACAAAATCCCGATTGCGGGAGAGTCCTCGCTGAGGCGTTTCATTATTCAGTTTATTGGACAGTTTAATAAGGAAGGTGATACAGTCTGCGCGATGCCTCAGAAGTATAGCGCATCCTCGTAGAAGCGAGGTAAAGCAGACGGGAGAGGAAAATCCAAATTGCGGCACAAAGCTCCGGTGCAATCAGGTCCGCGGTAATCCTCGCACCTTCAAGGACTTCGGAACAATCGTGGAAGCCAATTATGTATCTCCGATGTGTCTTGTGTTTCCGTCGCTGCAACTACAACGGGCTTTGCCGAAAGAGCGGATACGTTGAGGGAATTTCAACTCCGCACGCCTCTGGAATCACACAATTCACGTTACCGTCAAAGAAATTGGTATTTAATTCGTTCTTTTAAAAACGCGGCGAATTCTCGCGAGGTGAAACAACTTCCGCGGTCAGAGATTATTCGCAACGGTCGGCTGTATGTAGGGATGGATCAAGTTCAATATGTTCCCCCCCGAATCCGAGTCAAGTTCAATAATCAAGTTTCATTTCATGGGTTTCGATTACTACTTAAAAGCAATAAAAGTTTCAACGATTATACTTGAAAGGTATTCATTGCATACAAGTAGTTATCGAACCTCGGAATGAGTACTTACAAGTTTCGAAAATATACTTATAAGTACTTCTATGTAGAAAGTAATCGAAACTTCCACAAGTAGTAAGTACTCGAATCTTGGAAATCAAAACTGCATAGTAGGTTTTAAGCACTTTCTTTATTAAATTCGTCACTATTTAAGAATAATATTTCATCTACAATACTTCGTTTCAACCTATTTCTTTTTTTATCCATGATATTTCCTGCTTTTGAAAAAACTCTTTCTGGAGGTACAGAAATGGCCATTAATATGTGTAATATAAAATAAATAAAAGTATAAGATCATTTCAAAAACATATTTGAACTACGGCTGTAGCCTCTGCCGGGACGAGCGTAGGGTGATTTCAGTGATTTCAAGGTGTCGCGGTTCAGAGTATTACAAAACGTATCTCCCCAATCTTTCCGGTTCCGGGCATGGATGTGTGGGTGTGACTTATTCCACTGATAAATTGCGGGCCGACAAGGGCCGTGGAAATTGCATACGACTCGGCGTATGTCCCGGGCGTACAGTAATCACGCTCGAAACCTTGGACATCGGCGAGTGGAAGTTGGGGTTTGCTCGATAAACGAGAACGTATTGGAGAAAAGGAAGAGCCTGGTTGGATCAAAGATAACGGCAGGTGGAATGAGATAGGAGACGATGAACCGAAAGGTGGAGTAGATACTGTGGCGAGGTTGGCTCCAGCAGGAAGAGAGCAAGGGAAACAGGAAACGGAGGACGCTGGACAGATAGCAGGGGGCAAGCGGAAGGAACTTGAGGGGGCAGGGGCACGGAGAGATGGTGGCTCGGACGGCTGCTCGAAGAATTCTCTCAGGATGAGACTCGTTAGTCCTTTCACGGCAGACTTACGGCAACCGACTCGCTCTCACCTCGGTCACACATCATGCCACGAAAACGAAGCGGACCAGTACGCCACGCCGCGCCGGCAAGACCGTTCTCTTCCTTCCGTTCGAATTGCGCTGACCGTCCCTTTGTCCACCGGATCTACCAGCTCTCCAAGCTGTTGGAGAATTCAGAGGATGTCGCGCCGACACCCACGATCTCTCGCACTCGCGCCGATACCGATAACGATCCCGTTGCCGGGCCGATACTAATATCTGCCGCAGCTCTCGATCTAGCGAACCGATGCTCGTTTCGATCCCACGCGTGCATCGCACGATCATCCGGAAAAAAGATCGGAAACGCGGATACAGAATCCCGGAGATGAAATCGCAGCTGCCCAACGACGCGTGCGGATGTTGCGAACCGAGACAAATTGAACGTTTTGTTGGACAATGCACAGTAGACAGTCGTACCAAATCAGGATTTAGCTGTTCAGAATCAGTATACGGTGATGACCAAACTGAACACGCTTTTAACAGTTTTGGAAATATTTTAATTTATTTTAAAATTACAAGATTGCAGCATACGTATAGTCCTCGACAAAATAATAAGGTACCTAGCGTATTTTTAAATTTCTTATATTTAATGGTAGGAAATGTACACTCCGTTGTGTCCTGTATATAATATAAGAAATTTAAAAATATACTAAGTGTCTTATTATTTTGTCGAGGATTGTAATTTGGGCGTACCAAAGTTATATGTCACGACAATAAATAGGTAGAGATGGTATTATGATATCATATTCGAACTAAAGCTACCACTTTCCAGAATTTTTCTTTATGCATTCTTATTGGAACTTATAATATAAGGACGTTTTTCAAAAGTTTTACGGTCCATGTCTTAAACAGAACCCTCTAGAAAGTTCCACAACTTTTTCGAACCCTGTATAGCACGTTCCATGCCGAGCCGCTTTTGCTCAACTTTTCATTCAGTCCATGTAAAGTTCTGAGTAAAGACTAATGTATTACATACATAAATTATTTCATTCTATCATCCACCGACAAAAAATTAATTTGAGCAATTGTACATACAGTGTTGTTTTTGTTATAAAACTGGGTAAAGACACTATGTCGTCCATTTGTGTGGCGTCCGCAGTATACATTTGCAGTTCCTTGTTGTGTTTTAGTTTTAAAAATGTATTGGGTTGGCAAATAAGTTCGTTCGGTTTTTTACATTGGAATAAATCACAAAAACCGAACGAACTTATTTGCCAACCCAATATTATATAGTGTACTAGTATACGCAATACTTAAATGTTTAGTAATTGATTAGATACTAACATATTCAGTAATGTAAACAACATTTTGAATATTGGTACAGCAATTTTTAGTGGCGCCTCAGAGTCACCACTCGAGTGCACGGGACCCCTCAAAATGGCGAGTTCAAATATTTGTAATTTATGCCACAAGGAGTTATGGAAAAATGGCTAACAATTTTCATGGACATTCTTGTTATTTTTATAAAGTAATGTAAAGTAGTCACTTTTAATGCTCGTGTAAACCTAATGTTAATTATCCTAATGTATGATCTATTATTTTATAAGATCATAAGGTGAATTTGAAATAATAAGCAAATAAGATAAATGATTGGTTTTGAATGGAAAACGAAAAACACGGTCTTGACGCTGTTCAAGCTAGTATTATAATGTTAGAAAGGGCAATATTTTCCGTTCGTTCATTTATTAAATCCCTTCTTCATTTAGCTTTCATGGCCGGAAGATTATTCTGCCAAACTCTGTAGTTGCCTTTGTTGCGATGAAATATTGTAAATGGTGGAGCACAGCGGCAGCCATTTTGAGTTTTTCCGATTACGCTGCATGAATGTGCAAAAAGGGAGTCACTGTCTATGGGGTTAGCTTAGTCGTTAAGTTGTTGCTTCCGTTTTTATAGCAATATAAATTGTCATTTTTAGTTTAACACTGGAAGATATATTAGATTTCAGTTTCACAGTAGTATTTTTATGTCGCACTTCTTATTCAAATTTAAAGGAGTCGTTCATGTATGTGAAATATGAAACTACACTGACTCACGAAAGTATTTGAACGCATTTTGAAACAGTATAACTGTTTTATAATGGGACCAAATGTCCTGACTTTTTTTGAAATATTACAAGAATTGGTTTATGAGATGACATGCAAAAAAGATTTTGGAAACATTGCAGTTGTCCAAGATTGGCGCGCCCGAGCGCCATGTTGTCTCGCCCGATAACGTGACCCGACAAGACCGTTGCGAGTTCAGCCAAGACGAGCGCTCGTCGTATGTCGTCGAGGCTTGCGCGGGCATTAGACCAAGCGTATGATTGGTTGACACCCATTCTCGATCCTTCTGGAATGTTCTCGAACGCTCAACCGGAACCACCGGTGCGTGACGAACTTCCAGAAGGATCGAGACAACAAAAGAGAGAGACAACCGTCGTCTCCCTCTCATTCGATACCGTTTGTCAAGCGATCAGCTGTCTACCGTTGTCAAACAAGATACTCTTTGCGATTTCACATCTTTTATTTCGATCACTTCGTACATCGTTCATTTACATAATTCATTGTCGCCGACAATTTGTACAGTATACAGGTGCAAAATACATTTATTTATTGTAGATCCGATTCTCTCAATCTTTCAATCCTTTATACAGTCCACTTGTCTCACATTCAAATTCATCCGTTACATTCACACACCCATCCCTTTCACTCAGCGATCCTTTCTCATACAAACTCAAAATCCATTCTTTCCTTCGCAGTCCAACATTCTTCCGGTCAATCAAAGATCGCTCCCGCACAGCAATTGATAGGAATTACAGGAGAAAATAAAAAAGACACTTCCTAATTCAAAAAGACATAAAAAGACACTTCCTCAAAACTTTTTTACTAGAGCCCGTAATGAAAATTTAAAATATGCGTTTTCTATTTGTGGATTTTAATCAGACTGACCAAAAGTCGCGAAAAACTATGATCCCCGCCACATTTACCAGATTTCGATGAAATTTTCAACATGTGTATAACTGATATACACATTCTTTCTTTCGATTCTTTCAACAAATTTGATGCATGCGATGAGCAGCGTAAAATACAACAATAAATGACATTAGACCTCGAAAATCATGATGAACGTCAATTTTGCGGCAAATTGTTTCAACATATCTCCACCGATCCAAAGATGTTGAATAATGCTGTAGTGGTCGTGACGTATTCATACATTTAAATGAATTACGTACAAAACAAACTATGTACAAAACAAGAGATGTAACAGGCCAAAACACAGCTCGTGTTGGCCAGAACGTACGATATAGAGTTTGAGATGATAACAGATGAGTTTCACTTTGTTAAGAGTAGTTAGATATTCACGTATAGCGCCGTGAATCCAGATCGGATCGACTTACTCGCGAAAACCGGTCAAGAGACGCGCGACGTTTTCGGTTAGAGAGAGCGAGAACGATTGAAGAACGTTGAGATCGGATTCGAACAGCTGGCAGTTTACCGTCACCGTCGAACTAATGATTGGCAGATCGATAGAGCGATCAGCCAATAGGAATCCCCCTTTTGGGGTCGATAATCGATCCTAATCGAAGTCCGACGGTGCTGATCTCAGCTACTGCGAGCTGCTTATCGACTCTCGATCTCGCGGTTACGTGCGGGTCCGCCAATAGTAATGAAAATGGTAATGAACTGATCGTCACCTGTCAAACGATGCACGTGGCGACAGTTCAGTTATAAAGTAAAGTGACACAAGTGTATTCACACAAACATATAAACAGTTGTTTTGTATGTTTACTGCTGTAAGAAATAATGGACAGTACGTACTTTTGACAAGGTGTGTACCTTACCATTCATATGTTGCATCCTTCTCTCGTCGAGTATGATCTTTGTTATTGTCTGCGCATTCCTATGTTTTAGCTAGATTTGATAAGCTGTACTTGAATTGCAGTTTCCTACGATTTTTGCAATTTCGTTGCTCATGGCAACGTCAATCGATTTCAATAAAATCTACGAAAGGTATGTTTTAAATTTTCATTATAGGTTCAAATAAAAAAGTTAAAAATCGTGATATTCACTTTTCTTTTCTTCATTTCGTCTAATAGTATTTTTTAATGATATTTGTACACATCATGTAACAAATTAATCTGTCAAACATATCCAAAAAAAACTCAATTCGTTTGGTCCACTTTTGAAAAACTTATTCCTTTCTAAAGGATGTGCAAATACTTTTATAAACTTATATATTTTTATACATTTATATACTTCGTAAACGGCTCAATAATAAGGTTTGACGTGTATTTCATGGAAATTCTGTTATTGTGCAATGGAAAAATTATCGGTAAGTTATCGATGATTTTTTAAGTAATTCTAAATCGCACAATGGCATCTTCCTAATATTTTTGCAATATCCTTCGAGCTGACTTCAAGCTGGCTTTAGTTTCATTTCGCTTCTTTCCACTAGTCTCTGTAAGTCACACATAATGTAATATTTATTATATTACGTTATTTATATTATATTACATTATTTAATTAACTCATGACTTACTCAAAGTTTTGTAGCATACAAACGACACCCAATCCCATAAGGTTGCTAGTTTTCTTTCTCGATGAAAGGGTATGCTGCTGTGAGGACGGCACGGCGGTTTGTTGCTGTGAGGAAGGCGCGGCGGTTTGTTGCTGTGAGGAAGACGCGGCGGTTTGTTGCTGTGACGACGGCGCGGCCGTTTCTTGCGGTGACGACGGCGCGATGGTTTGCTGCTGACACCAGTTTCTTGGTTGCGACGATTCAATCGACG
>CM052298.1:12907850-12923341 GCA_028455765.1 Lasioglossum oenotherae | reverse complement strand
CGATTAACGATAAGGAACGTTGACAATTTTACGATTCGCGCAACACGGTATTCTCTCGCTTCTACTACTCTGTATAATCGACTACTCTGTACGACTCTTATCATAGACTGCTCTACACAACTCTTTACATCAGACTGATCTCTTCGTTTTCATGGAGAAAAATTAAGGGCAGATCCGGAATCAGCGCAAAAAAATCTATAAGATCCATCCAACAGTATATTGGAAACATAAAAAAAGTTGAAATTTGTTGAACAGTGTTACCGAAACGGCTAACGACATTTTAGTAAAATAGGAACCTATTCTCAAAATTTCATCCAATTCTGAGCATGGACATCGTCAAAAGGTTTGCCCAGATTAACAACAGTTTATTCAGTTATCTAGCCAAACTTAACTCAGACTAATATAATTGCAGCATAGACTTTTCGGGTTATCCGCAGTCGTTAACCGTTTCTTCTCAGAAACACTGTGTTTTACGCCATAATAAGTGAAAATACGCTCTTGTAGCTGAGACAAAACAATAACATATTTTTAGATAGAATGTGTGTTGCCATCTTTATCTTGTACGACCTTCAGCATTCCTTTTGGCAGTTATTCGTATGCATTTTGTAACGCTTCTTGCTTTGTGAATTTCTCTATTGTTCGCCCACAAACCTTTACAAACCCTTGGCGTTATGAAAATTATTTTCTCTTTGAATGTACCTCTATAACTAAGATCCCCCAACAATCCGCAATGCCATTTAGGTCCAAAGACCTTGCGCATCATGGCTAAACATCTATTTTTTGAGACGTGAAGCAAGCTTTTACAACTTTTCAGGTATGCACACTAGAATTTTCTTGTTGACAGGTTTATCTTTGATTCGCTATGCGATGTGAATACTTTATTAATTGCTCGTTTATGATGTTAACAATTACTTTACTATTTGTTTTGCATGAAATAAACGTAATTCCCGGATATCCCATTGCCGTTTAAATCATTATATCACCATCACCATCACCACCATCACTACCGTAATTGTAAATCGCACAAAGGCCTCTTCCTAATATTCTTGCAATATCCTTCATGCTGACTTCAAGTCAACTTCAGTTTCATTCAGCTTCTTTGTGCTGGTTCCTGTAAGTCACACATAATTTAATATTTATTATATTACATTATTTAATTAACTCATGACTTACTCTATTGTTTGTATCACATGACCTGCGAACGTCACCCAATCCCCCAAGGATGGTGGTTCGTTGTCATTGCCCAAAACTGCCATCGGGGTTCGCTGACGGCGCATTGCTCTTGAGACCAGTTTGTTGGCTGTGATGACACTGATGACTGCTTTGATGTAACGATTCTCCATGATCCGTCGTTCGCTCTCGTGGTGGTTGTCTATTGTCAGATCCTCCAATTCTGATGAACTTCATCGAAGGCGTCAAAGATGTCCGTCAGACGTTTAAGTCTGTAGTTTAGTTCCGCGGTATTAGACGAGTTAGGGGATCCTCGCAGGTGCTCCTCGAACAGCGAGAGCTTTAGCTTGATGCCATTCCTTTTCGCGCAGAGAAAGTCGATTCTAGAGTCTATTATTATGGCCATTATTATGACTAGTGACGATGAATCAGGTCTTGAGAGACTGAGTTGGAATTTGTTGTGTCGAAGTCTGACCAGAGCTTATATGTCCAGTGTTTGGCTTCGAAGCGTCGCGTCGTCAGTCTAGCTGACTACGAAAGACTGACTGGGATGACTGAGGTGACTGAGAGTTAGATTGGATTGTCCTTGGCTTTTATATCTTTCGACAATGTATAACTAGAAGCTGGCTGGCTAGTGGTTTGATAGAGACGGGAGCGCGAAACGCGTTGGAGTGCAGATATTGTTTGTATTAAGCAGACATTGAGCAGATAAGGAAGTTAAAAATTGTGATATATGCTTTTGTCTTCTTAATATCGTTCAATAGAAATTTTTAAATAATATTTGTACACATTATCTAATAAATTAATCTGTCTAACATCTCCAACAAATCGTTTCATCTACTTTCTAAAGGATGCGCGAATACTTTTATACACTACTCCACTTGTAAACGGCTCAATAATAACGTTTAAAAAAAGAAAAAGCAAAAAGAAATTATCGATAACCTACCGATAAGTGACGTTATTTCTCGATAAATTATCGCTAACTTATCTGTCGAAAATAATTACTGTGAAGCAGTTGCCCAGTCAATGAATGCTCATAAGGGAGGTGTAGAGGTAAATGGACGGAACATGACAAAGGAAGTTGTGGAGCAATAAATTTCCTTCAACAATATATGATATTTTACTATTTTATCTTCAATCGTTCAAAAGCTAGAGCAATTTTAACGTTATGTGTAAATTCCGAGATTTTGCAGCAAAACTTAACTTTCGTATTTTCCGTTATTCCACTGCTCTAGCTCTATGTATATAAGCCAATATGTAGGTATTTATATGTATAAATAGTATATATATATATTACATTTAATTGAATAATATATTTACACCTTGTAGTACAATTATACAGTAATAAGTGTTATCAATTCCTGGCTCTCTTGGGGCGTGAGGGTCCTGGCTCGTCATGGGAACTTGGTCCTGGGGTGGGTTCTGCTTCGTTTTCTTCTTCATCTGTTGAGAAAGGGGATATATCTTCGAGGATGACTGGCAGAGGGTGAGGATCGACGTGGTTGAGCATGCATGGAAGCATACATTTCCAATGTTTTGACTTCATACATAATACGATGAACAAAAACCCAAATTCGTTAGAACATAGCATGCCCGATAGCAATGCGACATGTCTTTGTTTCTTTGACTCTTTTCCTTTTTTGTCATCATCACATCCTCCAGGAAAGTTAGTAAATAAAGTGCAGTGTTTCAACATTAAAGGATTACCAGTTCTTTACATTCTCCTCATTCCCCTTAATAAACTTGTACTCTCTATAAACTCGTAGTGCGCGTGTATGATATTGTAAATAGAGCTAGAGTATTTATTCCAGTATATTAAGTACGGTGTTATGAACAATTATAGTGCAGGATAAGAATTTGTGGATATGTGTAAGAATTTAAAAGAGTGAAGGGGCATTGACCCCTTCTACTCGATAATTCCATTGGGCGGATATTAGAAATTCCCTTGTGGATTTTAACGAGCAGGTAGGTCCAATGTCGTCCAACGATTTTTTTAACATTTTCACCTCGCTGGGGCCCCAAATGAGAACCAAGGTATGCATGCGTTTGTCACTTGATACGAGACTGTCGCGCGCCTGTGTGACGTACGCAACGTGCACCGCTGTTGAAAAGTTGCCGCTTTTTGGGAAGATTTTTAACTGTTAATAACAATAACGAGGCCGAAATCGCAATTTTTTTATTCTTCATTTTCATCTTATATTATCGTCGAGAACCACCCCTTAAATTTTCTCCCACCTGTAGCTAAACACCCTGTATAAGAAGGGCTGAAACGTTCCTCGAGGTTCATACTAAAGTTCATATAACGAGGTTCATATTAAAATTGCTCTAACTTTTGAACGATTGAAGATAAAATAGTAAAATATCATATATTCTTGAAGAAAATTTAATGCTCTATAACTTCCTTTGTCATGACTTTTCCGTAGGACGAAGGGCTAAAGAGTTAGGTAGTTAGGCAAAAAACGTGAGGCAAAAATTTTTTATTTCACAATTAGAGAACTTTGAGGGCGGATATCTCGGAAACTATGCGAGATAGCGAAAAACTGAATGCAATCAATCTTGTGGCACATTTTAATAGCTTTAATCTTGTATAGAACAGTCTTATCACTAGGGCGCATAGTTTCCGAAATATAAGCGAAAAACCGAAAAAGGGGACCTTCTACGTGCCCCCCCCCCCCGCCTCTGCAACCCGCTCACCTCCTAGGAGTGGGGACTTTTAGTATGTGTACCTCCTAACTAGTCCAAATAAAGTCCCAAAGTTAAAAATTGTGTTCCTTTCATTTTCGTCTACAACTTTTCGTTGACTGGATTATTGACGTGAATGTGCGGTATGAGTTGGTACATACGAGTGTGCGGTGTGGGTTGGTATAAATGTGCTATGTATGAAAAAGGCGGACAGAGTGCGGGAATCGACCTCTTCTGGTTTGGACCGTGTGCCGGGATGGTCGAGGTGCAGAGACAATAGAGACATTTAGTTTCAAGTTATAATTTGAGCCATTATGCTCACCTAAATTAAGATTAAATTTTCCGTTTTTTTTCAGTGAGTAAGTCCGCTTATCGAGAATTATCAGCATAGTCATCGATAATGCACGACCTGTCGACGATATTGATAACTTGTTGTACAGTTAGTAATACACTGGTCACGTTTGAGGGCTATATTTGAATAAGTGTGATATTATGCGGGAGACAATTTAAAATATGAGAAACATAAAAAACTGCTGGAACTAAAGATGTAGTAATCCTAAAAATTGAGAGTTTGCGACTTACTTGAATTGCAGTTTCCTACGATTTTTGCAATTTCGTTGCTCTCATGGCAACGTTAATCGACTTCGATGAAACTTTGTTCATGTGAAGAACTTGCCTAGACCTTCAAAAGGTATGTTTTAAATTTTCATTATAGGTTCAAATAAAAAAGTTAAAAATCGTGATATGCGCTTTTCTTTTCTTCATTTCGTTTAATAGTATCTTTTTATGATATTTGTACACATCATGTAACAAATTAATCTGTCTAACATATCCAAAAAAACTGAAATCGTTTGGTCCACTTTTAAAAAAGTTATTCCTTTCTAAAGGATGTGCAAATACTTTTATAAACTTATATACTTTTATACATTTATATACTTCGTAAACGGCTCAATAATAAGGTTTGACGTATATTTCATAGAAATTCTGTTTTTATGCAATGAAAAAATTATCGGTAAGCTATCGATGATTTTTTAAGTAATTCTAAATCGCACAATGGCCTCTTCCTAATATTTTTGCAATATCCTTCGAGCTGACTTCACGCTGGCTTTAGTTTCATTTCGCTTCTTTCCACTAGTCTCTGTAAGTCACACATAATGTAATATTTATTATATTACGTTATTTATATTATATTACATTATTTAATTAACTCATGACTTACTCAAAGTTTTGTAGCAAACAAACGACACCCAATCCCATAAGGTTGCTAGTTTTCTTTGTCCATGACAGGGTTTGTTGCTGGGAGGACGGCGCGGCGGTTTGTTGCTGTGAGGAAGGGGCGGCGGTTTGTTGCTGTGAGGAAGGGGCGGCGGTTTGTTGCTGTGAGGAAGGGGCGGCGGTTTGCTGCTGACACCAGTTTCTTGGTTGCGACGATTCAATCGACGTGACTCTTCTTTAAGATGCATCCTCCTCAGTTGTTTGTTCCTGATGCGGATCTCTTTTTTCAAAATTTCCAATTCTGCTTGAACATCATGAAAGGTGGAAAAGACGCCCGTCCGACGTTCAAGTTTGCAGTATAGTCCCATCAGGATATTAGGAGAGTCAGGGAATTCTCGCAGGAACTTCTCGAACAGCGAGAGCTGCGTCTTGATGCCATCCCTTTTCGCGCGGAGAATGTTAATCCGTTCATTAACTTTTCTAGAGTCCATTATGACTATTGATGATGAATCAGGTCCCGGAAGACCGACTTGGAATTTGTTGCGTCGAACTCTAACGTCTGATCAGCAGCTTGTATGTCCAGTGCTTAGCATCGAAGCGTCGCGTCGTCAGTCTAGCTGACTACGAAAGACTGACTGGGATCAGTGTCGCCAGATGAGCAGCGTCTCCACCGAGCAAAAATATATTTCGTACTAGAATATACAAGGAAAATGTACTAGTGTAGGATGTTGAGCGCGGGGTCGAAGACAACTATATGTTGTGTGTTGCGTGACGTATGAATGTGTGCGTATATGTGCGAGCTACAACAAACGGCAAGGTTGTCGCACGGTGTCGCGAACAGTGTCGCCAGATGAGGCGATTCACGGTGAAATGATGTACCCCTCTCTGATGACCAGAGTAATATTAGGTGAAGTAAAAAGTTCTGAGCGTTTTTCGCATTATAAATAAAGCTAAAAACGCTCAGAACTTTTTACTTCACCTAATATGTGACTCGTTGCGCGTGCGCGACGGGGATTTAGTGGGGCGAATGGGAGACACGTTGCGCGTGCGCGATGGGGATACAACAATGACATGACATTTAGCAAGTTTTAGGTTATTGCAGCGTATCGTAGTTGTGAAATGAATCATACGAATCGTTCTGCAGATTATGAACTTTCTTTATTATAAATGAAATGAATCGTAACATGGGAGTTTTAGTTGTAAAGTGGAGTATGAATATTGAAAAAAATGTTGAAATCTGTAGTACTATTAAAAGGTATATTAAAAAGTTTGGTATAGGGAAGATGAAAGAAATTGTAGAACTGAATACTTGCTTGAGATCGGATATGCGAATTTGAGATCGATCGTGAGTGAGAGAGGAGAACGCTAGAGTTTTGTTAACACACTGCTTAATGGACACATGTACAGAATATAATGATGCGAATGAGGTATGACGATGCACTGGTTAACGGCTAGACGAAAGCGGTGACACGAATGTAGTAAATGTAGACGCGGTTGCCGTTAAAGAGAGCGGTGTGAATGCGAAATGCAGTGTATCTTTATCGCAAGGATAGTGACGAGTACCAGAGTGAACAACGCAGGAGTATACCTGTGGTGTAACGCGAGAACTAGGTATACCCAGGCTTGCCATATTCCGTCCGTACCAGGCCCCTTACCGCTGCGCCCCTCGCCCATTTACTGGGCTAAGCCCACCTGGCTTGCCCCACTCCTCGCCAGTGGGAGCAGGTAGGGAACCTAACGGGCGTCCTTTTGTTCCGCGCGACGCCACGGACGGCTTGGCTTGGGTGAAAGTGAAGACAGCTATTCAGTTTATAGCAGTTTACAGACGCTTGGTGTGCAACTGTGCAGTGTGGCGAGGATCGAAGTATAGCAGTCTATTATAGCAGTATAGCCTACCTTTCCTAAATAAATCAGCTTACATAAGCATACGGTCTTTATGGGACACCCGTTAGCTTGCTCCACGCGCACGCGTGGCGAGGAGTGGGGCAAGCCAGGCGGGCTTAGCCCAGCAGATTGGCGAGGGACGCAGCGGTAAGGGGCCTGGTACGGACGGAATATGGCAAGCCTACTCGTAACGAATGGTACAAAACATATATACAAGAACGAAACGAGATTAACGAGACGCAGACGTGATTGAAGAGATCCGATCCGCTGACGAAATCACGCGTTTCGCGGATGCAAAGTGGCGGGTGCCGCGACGACGTAACGTCATCCGATCGCGGCCACGCGAAGTCGGTAAAGCGGATCGGATGCGCACCGGTTTGCCGGAACAATACTGAATGTAATAAATATATTATATGTACATAATACAATAAAATCGTAGGAAAATATAGTCTATCAGCTATATACAGGGTGTCCCAGACCACCCGTACCACCCATTTATAATCTAGAAAATAAGTTATTTTCAAAAATTAAAGGTGTTTCTTTTATAAATCAGATGCGCTCTATCAAATGGTGATATTTTTAATATTCTGTTTCGGCCGGAAATAGGTGATTGAGACCGGAAGTTACATTTTTCAAATAGAACATGGTATTTTTATTACGGATTCGGATTCTATGCGAGAAAACAAGAAACTTTTGTCTGAAACATTTTCTCAGAAAATGTCATTTTATATTTTTTTTTTTTACATTTTCAGTATATGCTCTTGGCATAACCCAGAAAGATGCCAGAAAGATGGCAAAAGTTCATTGAACAAAGTGGAAAACATTAAATTTTGTATCGAATGATCTAATCGCTAGGACGCATAGTTTCCGAGATATACGCGGAAAACCGAAAAAGGAGACCTTTTCTACGTACTCCCCTGCAGCCCGCTCACCTCCTAGGAATGGGGACTTTTAGTATATTTACCTCCTAACTAGTCCAAACAAAGACCCAAAGTTAAAAATTGTGTTCCTTCCATTTCCCTCCATAACTTTCCGTTGACTGGACTATTTGCAATATTTGGCTGCATGTTGCCCGTCGGTGAGGCTAGTACGCCGGCGTGACTGCAGCGCCATTTGACGGGCAACATGCGACGGGCATGCAACTCTATAAGAATCATCCAATCGTAATCGAATCGGAAACTTTCTTCCAGGGGTTATATTCGCTATCCGAACGATCTACGTTCGTTATGCAGGCAGCGTGGATAGTTCCAACGAAGTGAGAAACGTTTAAATTAGCTGTCAATTCGATTCGAAGCGGGTCGTGACGCGGGGACGATCTTATGCGGATGGGGAAGAGGGGGGTGTTGGCCGGCGTATTTTTGAAAAATCGAATCGCTCGGCGACGCGCGCGGAAACTAAATCGTACTTTGGCGCGGCGGGTACTTTCGCTAGGCCCCGACGCGATCCTTCGGGCGAGTTGAGCAAACTCTGCGCGAAAGTCGCCCGCTGTCGACAGCTCGACGATTCCCTCCACGCGACATATTCAATCAGGATATCAAGTTTGCCGAGTTCCTGCGCGTTGAACCTTGTATCCGGATGAGTTTCGGCTTCTCAGCCGAGGGCCGAAAGTTCGGCCCCCGAGCACTCTTCTCGAGGACGAGGGCGAGGACGAGCACGGACTGCCAGAGACACGTATCCGACCACGTGAACACGCGGCAAACGCCGACGGTGGAACGAGACGGTACGGATAGGCGCCGGGTGGAAACGTTAGGGGTTGCAGGGAACGGTCCGTCGGACGGAGATTTGATTTATATGTTAATCGGCAGCCGGCTGCCACCGGCCTATGTCGGAAAGTGCGCAGCCTGCCATCCTGCTCTCTTACTTGGTCGTAACAATCCTCGAAATATGCCGTATAAGTAGACACCGGTGTGTTCGGAGACGATATTGGTAAACGTTACGGGCCACTCCAAGCGCGAACATTGTCTGAGCTCTGCAAAAGTGGCGTACAGGGTGTAACAAACTGGTTAAATGTTCCAAACAAGAGTGCCATTTCTGATTTCGATGATTTTTTAAAAGCGTCTCGTGTAAACGCTGAAAAATTGCATAACTTCTATGAATTTTTTTAAAGTACGTCTTACGTTATAATTATTTTATAATTACTTTGACTACTCTCCCGTCATTCAGAATAATTTTTTATTCAGTTTTAATTGCATGTTTCTTGACTCTATTTTGAAATTGTTTGAAATTGTATCTTGCTGGCGTAGATGATTCGACGTCTGAGGGTGGACTAAGACAAGACAATTAACACGATTCTTAATCAGTATGATTGTTTTTATCGCCACTAGGAACAGAAACAATTTATTCCGAAACATACTTGTTTCAGTAATTTTTTAATCGTGAAAAGTATGATGAATTCAACGTAAAAATGTAATTTTGGTACCGATGATGGCGAGTTGTATGTGGAATAGCTCATTAAAATTTGAGAGCCTTAATCTACCATGTAGACTTTAAGGTTTATCTACACCAGGCGTTAAAAGGTATGTTTCCAGAAAAACACATTTAAAGTTCAAGGTTTGGCCCTGACACCGCTCCGTTGAAGGATCGTTCTTCTGAAATCGCTATAACGTTGTCATTTCAATGAATTTAAGTATAATACTTTGGGGAAGTATTTTTAAGCTTCTATATATTTTTAAAATGCAATAACAAAAAACTCTATTATTTCACCAGCTTACACGAAACAGTCCCCTTAATACCTGATCAAGGTTATTATCCTAACTAGTGTTGTGAAGGTTTTACTTGGAGGTGCTCGTGTCTTAAATACATATGTATTGAATGATTTCTGGATGTACGGTGTCGAGGATATTTCACTGAACAATTATTTCATATACAAGTAAAACTTGACCGACATTAGGATCCGAGATATTCGCCTTTTATCCACTCCAAATTAATCCTTTTGTAGAACGTATTCACCTTTTTCAGCTCCAAACTAATCTTTCCGCAGGTTTCATTCATTTGCAAATCAATTGACCATTACATAGATCAAATTCACCTTTTTGTACTTGTATTTTTCATGTTTCTAATGTAAGACCTAAGATCAGAGATCTTTCTCCATCTACGCGTTTTGTTCAAAATCCCACGAGCGGATTATACATAACACGCTTTTAGACTTTGAATACGAGTCGTCGGTGAAGCACAAGAACTGTCGCATTTCGGTAGTTTTTGCCTCTCACCGACGACATCAGCTGTTCGAGTTCGCATTTGTAAACCTCGCCGTGTTCGTAGACCATCGAACTCGTTATTTGTTGTCGCGTCGGCCATCGTATCCTTTTCCTTGTGTCAAATCCGTTACCTTAATTCCTTTGTCTTCCGAGCAGCATCGTTTGTTGGGTCATTGCCCTAACAAACGTTGGTGCGATCCTGGACATTCAATTTCAAAGTCCCCACTCCATGTTCCTTCCGAAACCGATGGTCTACAAAAGTATAAATAATAAAAACGTAGTAAATAGAGCGGCGTTTGCGTTCAACTTTTACTTATACTAGACTCATCATTAGACAGCGGAACTTTATGCAAAATAAAAATTTTCTACCCGATTTGTAACATTGCGACCAACTGGAGCGACATAGAAATTTATTTTCTCTCTTAATATGTTCAATGTGTGAACATATTGTGAACAATAACTTTTAGCGTCGACGTTAATTTTGTAACACAGAAGAGTGCACTTCATCGTAAACAAAAAAAATTAAGAGATATTAAGTGTTGTAATCAGGGCACCTCGAAGAAGAGAAGCAATTTTCTTGGTGAAAAGTACTGTCTCTAAATGTCTACGCTTTAAGTATTCGTCCTAATTATAATTCTTGGTAAAGTGCATTAATTTTTTTATTTTCGAGGTTGATTGACATTTAGAAAGCAATACAAAGTTAGAAATCGATACGAGAAAGTTGACTTTTTAGCTAAATGACACCAACTTCTTCGATCCGGACCATTGTGTGGCAGTGCGAAACTTGGAGGGATTACGTGATATCTCTACTTACGCGTCTTCCGCAATTGTCCGAATCGTTTGACGAAGACCCCAAGGAGCGCACAGTGTGTCCAAACGGCGAAATCGTGGTCAAAACATCAAAACGCACTCCAATGTGGACAAAATTGAACAAAAATTGGTACATGTGGGTTTTTGTGGTCGCTGATTACGAATCTGAACTTGAAAGTTTAAAAAACTTTCGGACACATGTATAGCAAAAAATTGTTTTTTCTTCTAAAAAATTTGTACAGTAATGCTCTTAGGTCTCTAATTATGAGTTGAAATCTATTTTTGAATATAGAATTTAAAAAATTTTTCAGATTTAAAAATTCAAATTTAATTCAATGTACAACTTACAAATCATGAGTTTATTTATTCACGGGTAAAAACCTGTAATACATAATTAGATTTAACATTACACTACAACAAAACATAGAAAGTTGCGTCAAATTTTGCCACAACCCTCAATCAAAACAGAAGAATATCGCTTATAAGAGAGACCTTATGTTTAAATTAAATAAATCATAAATAAAAATGTTTAAATTAAATATGCCAAAAAGAAATAAATATAAGAAAATAAAAAATAACAAACTATATGTTGAATCAGCTGAACTGTAATAATTATCATCATTTTCAATATCTCCGGTTTCTCGAGTGTTTCTCGGTAGAAAGACAAGTTTTAATACACATAATGACAGGTATGCACATTTGATAGTATGATGCAGGGTCTCCAGGATACTTTTGAATTTTCATTGTCCTTTCGTGAAAAATATGAAACAATAATTCAGTTGGAAGCTGCCATTTTTAAGATTAAATAAGTTAGATTAAATACTTCACTAAAAACCTATGATTAATTGTAAAAAAACAATCTGGATAATATTGTTTATGTGCCTTAATAACACATTGAAGTTAATAACAAACTGATACAAAACCATACAATATTTGTTTGAAGAATTTTTAAATATCGCCTACACTTCCCGAGAAAGCACGCACGAGGTTGTTTCATTCTGATTTTACAAAATGATCTTACAAAAAAATGGCACTTTGGGGCAGCCAATTTTTGCAAATACTGAAAGATGACAGTGCCTGTACATACAAGTTCCAACAAAAATTTTAGCCGCACCTTGTGGTGTATACAACTTTTACTCTACATGTTCAAAATTTGTCCTTAAAACTTTCCTGTTCCTGTCTTCGAATAAGAATTATACAACGTAACCATTAATATTTCAGATATACTAGTAGTCAGAGACATTCTACTTACTTCCACGAACAGCATCCATTTTACAGAATTGAAATTAAATAAACCGTTTTCGAATTATGCAGTTTTCACTTTTTGCTTTCACACAGTTCCTCACAACATGATTTCTGCACGACTAATGACCGAAAACTTCGAGCCCTCATCATTTTGTAGGTATAAGTAATAAAACCTTCGCACCTCACTAAAGAATTTAAAGTAGTACTTACCGTATCCCTATCGAAAAGTTCATTCTCGAGGTTTTGGCCACGTTTTCGCCGTTTGGACGCACTGTGCGAGCGGAGCGATGTAGCGACGCTGAGCTGCTCTCTGGATCGTTCTCGCCAGAACCTCAGCGTAAGAGTGGGGTCCGCAACCTGCCATCAAGAGTGGGGTCTCGCAGATCCCCCTGCGCCCTGATCAGTACAAACTTTCGATGCGGACGTTCGAAAGTATTCCTTCAAAGATCGGGCGCCCGTGAGCAGCGTCTCTATGGAATGTTTCAGCAGAGCTTCAACGGGCTACAAGATCACAAGTTTGGCTTCCGCCTCGTTCCTCGTTAAATAATTGCTGAAAGAATTTCTATTAGAGGAGGTCTCGCGGAATAGAGGACTCGGAAGGCCGCCGCGCCGTGGAGAAAAAGCGAACGAAGACGAGCACCGATTGGAAAGCCGGGTCCGGTCGAAAACTAATTAATTAGCAATGAGCCAGGGATGCCGGCGGAATTTCTGCCACTAGAACTATGAAACTCCAGCAATTTCTCCGGGACGTCGTTTTCGGTGATCCTGCTCGTGCAGAGGGGCCGTCGGAACGGCGAATTAAAAGTTTCCACGGCGCGAAACGTCAGCTGGAAAATTAATCGACCTTTGAGAGGAATGCCGCCTTAGAATTCCACAACGCAACGGTTCGAGTGTTGTCGAACGCGTGGAGCTCGTTCCCTTCGAAAGAACACCGATTAACGAGATATCGTTCGACTATTCTAATCTCGAACGCAATTAGATGGGAAATCTTATCGGATCACGAATACTTGACGTGTCCTAAATGCGTTAATCCGAAATTTTTCGTGATAAACGATTTATCTGCGACCGAATGCACCGACCGGATTGAACGCACTACGGTTTTAACAATGAGAGCTTCGATAGTTGATCGTAATCAACGGTAGTTGAACAAGCATGATGACTTGATAATTTGTTTAAAAGATTAAGTGATTAAGTGATTAAGGTGATAACGACACGAAGGCGAACACGATTGCAACATATACCTTTAACGTTGCTGTCATTTAGTCGAATCTTTCAACAGAACTCAATAAGTATGTTTGATTCGCATCTTGCGATTGAGTTTGACGGAATCGAACTAATTATTACATAGTTACATACTTATAGATCTTGAGTGCGAGATATGTCTGATAAATGGTGTAGGTATCTCTGATAACCAGCGGCGATTGCGATAAAGAGAATAAAAAGTGAATCCATGCAAAATGAACGGTAGATTAATCGGAAGGCAGTCGATTCAGGGATTAACGTGACGCAGAGCGTTAATCTAGTCGGTGGCTGTCCACGGTTGGGGAACGTGTCGAACGAAAATGGGATAGGATTCCTGAAAGCCTGATCCTGAGACAAAGGACACGGAACGGAGAATGTTACGTTCTGATGAGTCGTGCGCTTTGTACGTACCGCTGGGTATTCCTAGGGTAATTAAATCTTGTAGCTACGAAGAGAGGAAACACAATTTGGGAATGAGGCGGACGGTAATGTTTCTCGGTGTTTCGCCGAGCGGGTCTGATAAAAAGAGATGAAAAGAAACCTCGCAAAAGCGATGCGAAGGAAAGCCCGGAATTAAAAGGAAATTCGATTCAACGTCGGAATTGAAAGCAGCGTTTCTGCTCGCGCCGTATTTTCGGATTCGCATGGCTGAATGGAGAATAAAAATGTGTCATCGACCGACAGCGTTCGGCGGGTAACGATGATTTGTTTTCTATTTATAAACGAAAATCGTGTCGATCGTTCTTACGAAAGAGAGCGCGACGCTCGATTGCGATACAGATGAGAGTGATTAATAAAACGCGTGACTAAACCGGATCGGACGCAACAGACAGGGATTCGTTGACAATGGACAAAGCCCGGGAGACACATTACACAATTGACATTCAGAATTGTCGCGAGCTAATGCCTGTTGCCGATCTGTTTCGCTTTATTGCATTGAATTCGTACCGCAACATAAGCCGATCGCTGCTGATCCATATATTTCCTGACAAAATCTCTAAATCAGCGCAGCCGATTAACCCTCAAAACCCTTCTAACGGCCAATCGCCGAGGAATGATTGGTCCCTGGTTACTAATAATGTTCCGTTTAGATACACTAGCTCCGCTGCGAGTCGTAAATCTGTTTAAATTAGTCGTTTGAGCAGATATCTTGAAAAATATTTAAATATACAGTTAATCGAAAAAGTCTCCGTACACCCTGTAAATCAAAGATGAACTTGTAGAAAAGGGTCGTCCTCTCAGATTTCAATAGCGTTTAGATATTGTCAAGATCATAATTTTGAACAACATTTCCCTTTATAGTTTTTCACGGTTGCCTTTAGATTACGAGATATACGCAAAAAACTTTACTTTTAAATCCAGATTCCAGGTTTTTTCGAGCATGCGCGACGTTTCTCAGCCTCAGTAAAGTATGCTTCGCGAGAAAGTTGTGGCACCTTGAGCGCCATGCCGAATGTTGAGAAGTTGATATGATCTGATTATGAAAAACGAATGAATGACAAGTGTATTTGTATATATATATTCGTATATACATAGGCCCAGATAAAAAAGTTGGCAAAACATCATATTTAAAAATTTTGTATAATTCCCACCAATTGCAATCTAAGCCGGTCTAACATCTTTAAAAAATTCAAGTCCTTTGGACCAATTTCTAAAAAGTTATGCGATTTTTAAGCGTGTCCACTTATTATCGCCGCTGACTGTAGCTGCCTCAGGCAGTGATGGTAGATTCGTGGGCCGTGGGCCGTTCCCCTGAGTCGCTGGTTTCCCCTTCCCTGACGTACCGTCGTATCCGTGTCGGCCGCGCATGCCTGTGTTGGTGCCTGTTCGATTACGCGCGCGCTACACACACCAGCGTACCTCTACTCTGTCCGTGTTACTACCTGCTCGACTGATCGATGCTGACCGCTGACGCGTTCCTTGGGTTTTCACGTTACCGAAGTTTCGAAAGCATGAGGCGAAAAGTCGGAATCTGGAGACGGCGCGCATTTAAATCCCGGCACAGCGCGGCGCGACGCCGGCGCACATTTTGCTATAACTTTTGAT
>CM052298.1:12707864-12907750 GCA_028455765.1 Lasioglossum oenotherae | reverse complement strand
CGCCGTCTCCAGATTCCGACTTTTCGCCTCATGCTTTCGAAACTTCGATAACGTGAAAACCCAAGGAACGCGTCAGCGGTCAGCGTCGATCAGTCGAGCAGGTAGTAACACGGACAGAGTAGAGGTACGCTGGTGTGTGTAGCGCGCGCGTAATCGAACAGGCACCAACACAGGCATGCGCGGCCGACACGGATACGACGGTACGTCAGGGAAGGGGAAACCAGCGACTCAGGGGAACGGCCCACGGCCCACGAATCTACCATCACTGGCCTCAGGGCTCTGCTACATCATCGCATCGGCCGCATCATAGCTACGTTACTGTTTTTCGACGCGCATGCGCGAAAAATCCTGGAATCTGGGCACACTGATACGGCTTCCAATACAAGCTCTGCTTTTGCAAGTCTCACCCAGTGAGACAATGTCCAATTACTGGACGTTGGTGCGTGTCTCTAGCACATTGGAAAACATAGCACTACTTCCCTGTCACGTTCAACATCGTCGTCATTCAAGAAGAGGAACATCGCCGGAAGTCAACTAGGAACCATCGCCACTGTCACTGCCCTCCCTTGGAAACTGTAACTCCCCTTTCGTTATTCACTCATTGATCAACATTTAGAGTCTACACCTTATTTTCTCAACACTTAGAAGCATCCCCTTTCGTTTTAGAATCAACTATCCGTAATAGAGATTACCTTCATGAAAAAAGTCCTATGCCGGAATCATTTCTGACCCACACCAATATTTCACTAATACATATTGAGAGTCGGTAGAGCTTATCCCCACCGCTACCGCGACGGATCACCAATGACTCCGAAAGAACACACGGAAGATTAATGCAAATGGAAAAATACGTAGTGTCGATTTACGTCAGTCATATACGTGCAAAAAATTCCATTAAAATCGATCGATGCAAAAACAATTGACAATCACAGAAAGTTTTAAAGATACTAGAATGTACCATAATCATAAGACAGCATATTTTTAGCATATATAGAATTAACATAAATCTAGAAAATATTTTTTCAAAATTTCATTCCAAACGCAGAAAAAGTTGTAAAATCAATATTTACTATTTTTTTTCTAAACGTTTTTTTACACATGATGTAGTGAACTGACATTTTTACAATATGTTTTAGGGGAATTTAACTCGTTCATGTTACTTTGAACGATGTTACTATATTTTAAAGCGTCTATGGAGACCGTTATGACTGACTATATCTACATTCCTATTTGTAAGTCACGGGGCACAAATTTTTGCCCCAGACAGACGATCTTGATTATGATACAGTACTAACTGCAAGTGTGCAGGATGTACCACATAATTGTCGTCACGATCTTTCAAGAAGTTCCGATAGTTATTCAGTCGACCATAAATTACAATAAACAAAATTTTGAAGAATTGTTTTTTCGGTAATGAGCAAAGATTATCTTTACTTTCTAAAATGGCGCTACATATTTTGTGTCGCCTTAGTCTTGTGGCAGTTGCCAAAGCTTAGTTTGAATAATGCAATGTATTATATGACACTTAAATAATCTTGAATGCAAAGTTTTAAATAAATCGAAACAAACATTATCATACGAAATTATATCATTTCAATGAACTTACTTACGTGTTTGTAACGGTCACTTTTAATATATACTATGTTAACCATACACATGTAATAAATTAATAAGATAAATTGTTTAGTGTCCCTTCGAATTGTAATCCATTTTGCTGTAAACAGAGCTCAAATCGATGAAATATACTTGGACTTGTTGCTGCCGTAAATGTTGAATGTTCCCAAATGTGTCGACATTTTGAACGCGCAATTTCATTGGGATGATATCATTTCCCATTTTTTGTTTTTAATTATAAGCTGTCGTACTTTTTCTCTCTGTATATATAAATTCTTCTTTGCTTTCTACAATACATGTATATTAATTGTGAATTCTTCCATTATTTGTTTACTCTCCCCACCTTCACAATTTACTTTTCTTTTAGTTCATCAATAAAAATCATCTTTTATTTTATTTTCTATTGCCTAAACTATTTTTAAGAATCGTATGATAAGTGAGCATTATAACAACAGCTTATTTTGGGCAGCCCTTGTTCAGAAATGGTGAATAAATCATAAACCTCTGATCCGTGTTCGTGTTGGTCGTTTCTTAAAAACCGGTTTATATGTGATAATTTGAAAAATTTTGGAAGAACTGATTTTAAATACTCAAATTAATACGTAGAATTCTAGTCTGTTGTTTATAAAACACAACCAGAAAGCGTCAACGATTTGCTTCGTAGAATATTGTACAGAAATGTAGAGCTATTCCAACAGATACCTTCAAAAATGTTCGTTCAGAATTTGAGAGTCTGTATTATCGTTTAGAAAACAACAGAGAACATTTTGAAAATTTGTTATAGTTATAAAGAAATTACAAAGTTTCTCGCAGTATAAGTATGACTCGCTCTACATCTCTTTAAATATCTCCGAAACTAGTGCGCGGGTAAAAGAAAGTATCCTACGAAAATTGCTGGTCTTTTTACGTACAATACGATCTCATAATATTTCGACACTGTTTTAATTATAAGAGAACGAATTGTCTGAAAAGTCAGTTTTTGCATCTATCAGCCACTGTTCGAACGTTGCAAATAAACCATAAATGTCTGGTCCACATAGGGTATCAAGAATAATTCTGAATCTCTTCAATAGTGGCTTGCCGAAAAATCTCGCTCCTGCAGGATTATAGAATGCGTCAGGACGATAAACGTCGCTAAAAATTCCTTATCGACCGTAGAGTACTATCGCGCGCTTATTCAAAATCCCATCGCCACCAAGCTCGCTACGTCGTGATTTTTATCTCACGATATCGTTGCAATCGCGCTTGCGAAAAAGCTACGCTATTCTTTCCGTAGAGAAGATACGATATTACGAATGCCTGCACCACGTGCCGCTCGTGCAAAAGTGCATTGTCGTCAGATAAGGATTTTTCGCTGAATCAGAAGAACAAATCTCCCTATAAAAGCCCGGCACAACCATTCCCTAAGCATACACTCAAGATGTTCCGAACACTGTGTGTGATTGCGTGCCTTCTAATTGTTGGAGCATCTGGTGAGTGAAAACGAAAAATTATCAAGCTGAATCTTCTCTTTACATAACTTTCTCTACATTCAAACTAATTATCTACATTAAATTAAATTAATTAATCTACATTTAACTTCCCCTTCGGTTTTCGTCAAAAGCAAATTCAAGCCCTTACACTCTGTTGGCTATAGCGACATTTATAATCTGATTCTCTATACAGTAAGAGCTTTTGGACAACGAAGGAGCATTTACTGTATTAATATTAGACATTCTATTTTTCTTTACATTAAGAGAAACCAAATCAATTAAAGAAATCGAAATCAATAAATATACAAATATTTTCAATTTTCTTTTGACATTACAAAATTTTTGGTTTTTATGGGAGTACTCCCATTTAGAGTCGTGAATTTTAAATATCTTGTGAGACACAAAATAGTTGCGTTATGGCATGTAACACACGCATGTAACACACGTATGCCACACAATTATTATAAATTTATTTTCCCCAAAGCAAGCGAGTGAGTTTTTATGTACAATGTTCCTTATATTCAATCATTTAATAGTTTTTGAAATTATTATAACATATTTACTTTACAGACACGATTCAAATAAATCTTGGAAAGGATCCAAACTAGGATCGAAACGTTGATTTTGTATGATAATTAGCAAAATTGCTTCATAATTAGTGCTATATTGTTTAAAAAATCCGGTCCTAGGGATTAAATTAGGACATTAATTAATGAACGCTCGTAAGAATGATAGAGTGTCTAATATTTCATTTAACAATTTGAATGTTTCTATTTCAGCCTTGGAGCCGAAGGCAGGTCCTCCCCTTCTGGACAACAGAATCGTCGGAGGAGCCCCGGTGGATATCCAAAAGCATCCACATCAACTGAGCCTTCAAACTAGCGGACACATTTGCGGTGCCTCAATCATCAGCAGTAAATGGGCCGTCACGGCTGGCCATTGCGTAGGGTAATAACGCAAATGCGTAAAGCTAACAGTGCGCGGACACGGAATATCCTAGCCGGTTTCGCGTGTGTAGGAATTTGGGAATGGGGCGGACTAGCGAAACTGCGCTTCGGTCTTGTCGTCTCTTAATGCCTTCCGCTAGACGATGGGACTATTTCATTGGCCCATTGTAAAATTTAGTAGCCGGCGAAACGGACCGTTGCGACACCCGTTCACTTTCAATTGTGTGCCCAATTATGTATATGAATAATTGAAAGTGTGCGCATAATTGAAGTGATATGAATGATTTAATTGCGTGAGAAGACAGAGTGTCGTCAAATCGACACTAGTCATCGCGGAATTCCGTTATCAAATTAAATCGACGTCGGGCATAGCGTTCCATTTCGCTTGTCGGCCGTTGCATAATGAATAGAGGGTTTGCCGAATGCTGGCCGCATATTTTGGAACGGAAATAGCGCCCCGGTTTCGTTGGGGTGGGATAGTTAGTTGCTCGCGTCGCTCACAGGTCTACCCGGAATCATTGGCATTTTGATGTTCCATCGATTACAGATCGACGCCCAGTCGCTACAGTCTGAAAGCTGGCAACAATGACAAGAACAAAGGCGTCCGTCACACTGTGAAGAACATTATCCGCCACCCTCAATACAACCCGAGCACAGTCGATTATGACATTGCCCTTATCGAGGTAAATCAAACTTTCGTATACATCGAGAACTTCCTGAGCGACTTCCTGATTTCAAGAATAGGTTTTTGTCGACAAAACTACGGTGCTTAAATGAGGACTACTTCCCTGTGCTGGATTTTAATTGTATATTTAGCTTGTATTTTTGTGTGACACACCGAGAGACGCGTCGGAGTACGTCACTATAATAGCACGAGAATTGTTTATCGATATTCGCGACAGTTAACTGACTCCGCTCGGCTTGGAATATCAAATTCTTACGGTTAATATGACATCTGACAGTGCGCAAAGTAAGAAAATGGTGTCGCTATTACAGGTCAACGAACCGTTCGTATTTAGCGCATCTGTGAAACCTGTACAACTGGCTAGTGCGGAGCCTTCTACTGGCAAAGTGGTAGACATTACTGGATGGGGAGCACTCAGGGTAAGTCAAACGATTTAAGCATTCAAATTCCGGTTTAGCTTTCGCTGTCGTCAATTGTGATTACAGACCGAGGACTTCCTAATTAAATTAAATATCTTCTCTGAAAAATTGTTTAAGAGATTGCCCATTTTGTTTATTTAGAATTGTTTAAGAAAAGCCCATTGCGCTATTAACTGATTCTCTAAGTCAGAGTTTAGTATCAATACGAACAGCAACGTTCAGTCTTCCATTCGATATTTTGGATTTAGACATCTGAATCTGAATAAAACTTTGGCGATAAAATTAAGAACTATTTTCCAAATTCATCTTCCGAATTTATTTTTCAAATTGATTTTCTATATTTATTTTCCGAGATTATCATGCGGTATAGTGAAATAGGCCTACAAGGGATTCCATTGACGAAAAAAACGCATTGATAATAGTACAGTAAAGTCGCGATATTTTTCCGACGACTGTGATCTGCACGGAGACATTTCGTGTAGGGACATTATTTCTTTATGACTGCTTCTACAATCGGAGCCATTACTGACGGCGTTCACCACTACTAATTCAGTTACAAAACTTCTTTATTTTTCATTATTTTTTCATGGGACTTTCACCATCTTATTTCTAGCATTCTTCTGATTAAAATGACACCAAACACGATATAATTTCAACTGTATTTAGTGGTTTAATCGACGATGAAAGTTTCGAACGCAACGAAGAACAGCGTATGGGACATTCTTTGAACTGTGCCGGCGACGGAAAATCTTCGCGTCTCTTTCTTTCCCATACGCTGTCCTTCTGTGCGTCGAAAACTTTCATCGTTCGTTACGCAAGTAAATAGAATTGAATTATATCGTGTTTGGTGTCATTTTAATCAGAAACAAGCACTTTTTGCCGAGCTCTGCTCTAACTAAGTTAAACATTCATATTAACTTCGTATTAACTTCATTGAAATAGATCTTATCAAACAATGCATTTTGTAAAACACCTGACATTTGAAAAATAGACTTCAGAATATATTTACTGAAGCATTCACTTCTTTTTTTAATTTTGCTCGGGTACAAATTAAATATTTTGTGTCTGGCGGTGACTGCAGTTACATCGATCGGATATGAGAATACGAATAATTTTAATGACAGACATTTAATTAGTTAGATTGAATAATTTGTGCGAGGGACAGTATTTTCGGTTAAAAAGGACACGAGTACGATTTCAACTGTACATACTTAATAGGTTATTGACGATTTGTGACTGAATGCAGAGAAATATGATGTGTTTTATGTGGATGTTTGATTTTTGAAAATTGTTCGTTTAACTACTTTGCAGGAGGGCGGATCGACATCGTCGGTGCTTCAAAAGGTGTCTGTCCCTATCGTGTCCAGGAAGGAGTGTCAGGACTTGTACGGACGCATGAACACGATCTCCACTCGAATGATATGCGCTGGATACACACAGGGAGGCAAGGACTCGTGCCAAGGTGATTCTGGTGGCCCACTGACCTCTGACGGTACTCTCTATGGTATCGTGTCTTGGGGCTACGGATGCGCTAAACCGAAATACCCTGGTGTTTACACGAACGTGGCAAGCCTTCGCTCCTGGATCAAGCAGAACTCTGGCGTTTAAAGATAAATGGAGATTCGTTTCTTTCTTTAATAATGTCCTTTAATTCTTTTAATCTTTCTACGGCCTAATCTATCTGTAATCTAATATTAATAAATGAGTTAGTTCATTTAAAAAATGGTTATGATCACTCCAAACCAACCTGAACTATTTGTGGATCTTATTTTTCAAACGTTCCCAATGAAAATTTAAATATGCGTTCGACACAATATCACATTAAAGTTAATTAAAAGAATTGCAGAAAATTTGAAAGAAAATTTATATATGACATTTGAATATATGTATGTACATTGTACTGTTTTTTATGTTTCCAATATACTGTTGGATGTGATCTGCCCTTAATTTTGCCGTTAGAGGCACAGTTTTTGAGAAACTTGATTTTGAAAAAAACCATATTTTTCAACTTTAAACAAATATTGTGATGTTATTATAAAAGATATTGGATTGTTCTTTGCAGCAGAAGATTCTGTAGACTTTCCCGAATACAGTGATATCCAATATTAATACATTATGAATGTTTATATATGTTTAAATAATCGTTAAAGATGGAGAGACACCACTTTTGCCTCAATTGTTGAGGATATTTTTCAGTTTATGTTAAAAAATAAGGATCTGGCGTAAAGTCTAATTGTATCACGCGATAGAGTAGATTTTTATCTTGAGAAACCACTCTTTACAGTTTGCAACATCAACGTTTTTTCGAATCAAAAAGCAAAATATCTTCGCCCGACATGAGTTGCCGCCAGTGGCACTCGCCATTAGTACGGCCCGCAGTGGGTTTGACCTAACTCGATTCAAAATCAAAGAACTTTCGATAGAAATGAGGTAGAGCGATGAATTTTTTAAAAATTAAAGCTCAAACTTTGCAGAATATGGGAAAATAGGGAGATTATGGTACGAACGGTTTTTAACCTTGAGAAAATTCGTTAAACTTCCACAATTTCACGAAAATGTTGTTTTGAATGTTTATTTGACGTATATCACTTGACGAACGATCACTCGACGTATCGCTGCGATTGCCGCTGGCACTCCTTGTAGGCTATATATGACTGTAATATATTCGTTTCTAGATTTTCTAGAACATTTCAAGACTATGACAAAATAATACGAACAGTTAAAAAATATACTTAAAGAACTGCATACAACGTGACGGATAAAATATCTACTTGTTGCGGCAAGTGCGTATACATTTTTAAAACTGGACTACTTAATATAGTTAATATAAGAGTTTATAGCAGTGTAAGCAAAGTTCTACTTTCTAGAAATATAAGAAAAAGTTTAACATTTGTGACGTATAAGAACGTAACTTGCAACTTTATGTTAAAATTTTATCAAGATAAATTGTTACAAAAACTTTTGAACAGGAGAGCAGAAGACACCACAGTTTTGAAGTGTCGGAAACAGTGTCAACTTTAAACGTCATTTGACAGCAACGATTGACAGCACGGACAGTGTACCTAACCGCGAAACGCTTCCTTTGTTCATCTCACCACTGCTCCAAAGTTCCCTAAACTTTCGCCGATAGTTTACCCGGCGGTACAGTTTGATCATGATCCCCGTTTCATTGAAACCTTTTCAATTGTCTGTCTTCGCTACTCGAACGCGCGATTTAATCGTATTTGTAGAGACACATACAGTCAGTCCCATAATTGATGGCAGAGACGACTTTAGTTTCTTTGTCGACCTAGATAGATTACTTTACTAGATGATATCTAATTCACATTTTAAAAAAATTCCGGTTGGTCTGTAAATTACGAAAAATGTTACTCTTCACAACTTTTTTATTTGGACTTGGTTTACGCGAAACGTACAGTGAACCACGGTAACATTCGGACATTTTTAAAAGAACGTCAGATCAGATGATAATGAACAACAATCAGATCATACGACTTCGACTTGTTTGTTTTCACGCAATATCAATAAAAATTGTGGCCGGGGCCGCTCGACGATTCTTAGCCCACTAGACCAGGCCTGGCCAACCCAAATGGTTTCACGAGCCACTCTGATGACGCGTAACGTCACAGCGGGCCGTACTTTAGATAAACATGCTTTTCAAAAATGTAATACAAATAGAAAATGAATAAAACCTTATTGTTATACGTCGCACTTGCGTATTGTAACAATGACACATGCAAATTTTCATTTATTTAATATGTTTTGTATACATACAACGAGAAACAAAAGTTTCAATAGAAATATAAAATCGCTTAGCGGGCCGCCTGTTGGCCAGGCCTGCGCTAGACCCTTCAGTGTTCAAATACAATTTTGGATCTACTGCATAAGACAGAGTAAAACTTATTCTCCTTTTACGTTTCCCACACATTGGCCATCTACGAGTAACACAGTTGGACAGTCGATAGATAAGTCAGTTCGTCGAAGAGTTCTGAACTATTGGTAAATAAAGAGCATCAAGCACTCAAGGGAGACACGTAAAATGTGTACACACACGCGCACAATGCACACTACGCATACAAGAAATACGTTTCAGTAAAAGTGTGCGCTCCGTCAATTAATTTCAAATCGGTACGAATCGAACGTGCAACTAATCTTGACACGTTTGTTCCATTATCTCGGCCTGGATACGGTATCGCTAATCACGATCTATATAGGAACACAGTTGACAGAGAGAGAGAGGAACAATTTTGTTTTTCACAGCACGCATCAGTGCTTTACTATACATATAGCAGAGGAAAGGTAATAGATTACCGGGGATCTTTTGAAGTTCACGGAACAAGGCGCTTTCGAAAGCGGTTAACGATCGATAACGACGTTTATCGCTGACAAAAATCGACCCCACGCGTGTCGATGACGCTCGAGTTGCTGGTCCAATAATTTGACAGAGCGGACCTCGCTCCGAGTCAATTCGTGTCGACATGTCTAAGAAAGTGCTGTTCCTGATCTGCATCCTCCTGGAGGACGGTAAGTTGGATAATACATACGTAACTGTCGACGAGATCCAATTCCGTGAGCAAATTGATGCAAATATTCTTAACTCTCCGCGCAGTTCTTGCGTCCACAAATAGCAGGCACGTGATCATCCAGGATTATCCGTACCACGTAAGTCGACAAGATGTACCTTTTGTATTTAATATTACTAAATCTCTATCCAATACCCGGCTTTATATTGTATTATTTAAATGACTGAAACTAGAGATCTTTCCCTGGGAATTGATTGAATGAATTGTTTTATTCCAGCATTTGCTATGATAAAAAACGTACAAAATCTAAATAAATAAAATCTTGTCATTTCTACAAGCCAACTCTCGTCAGCCACATTTAGTGCTTGGTAGATTTAATGATTACAAGACTGCGGATCTTTATTGAAAGTAAAAATTGTTTGCATCGAGAGATGGAAGAAAACAGAAGTCAACTATAAATTTTATTTCTTCCTTTTATAATCTTAATAAGCTGAACCTAGTTTATTGGTGTTATTAAGTCCTTTTAATTTATTTTAAATTATATCTACTTCTTTTTTTACATTAATGCATAAAATTCGCAGTCGAGTTATTACACTAAATCTACAGACCACTAATTGTAAAAGTGGAGATGGGATCAAGTACATTGTAAGTAGGTTCGAATTTAATTTGATCGTTTCAAATAATTCACGAATAATTCGAAGTGACAGCAATACTTTCAAGTAGATACAAACTTAGATAAGATAGATTCAAACACTTTGTAAGTGCTACGAGAAACATAGTAAAACATAATAAGTGGCATTTCCGAGTATACTCGAACTCAGACCGAATAGATATGAACCTATAGATACTTTTATGATTATGAAGCTATCTATTTTCTGAGAGTAGTTTAGCGAAAATTATTTACAAGTAGTAGAGGTTACATTTATTTATCCATATTTTTCTCAACAAAACTAATTTATCCGTTACATTTGACGTAACTATTTATGTTTGTAAATTAAAAATTCAGAAATTACATTTGGTTCACAATCTTTGGTCTTAATCTCCTCCTTCTTTTCCTTTTTTTGATAATGTTTCCAGCCTCCGAAAATATTTTATTATTATTATTATTGAGAAATATAGAAATTCTTTTTACTGTGATACAAAGTTACTTGCAAACAAGTTTTGTTAAAATGAGAGATTACAAACAATTAATAGAGCAGAACAATCGACTTTACGGTTTATACTATGTTTATTGTGATTTTCAAATAATTCTGTTTCTCTGTAATCTTTTAACAGTAGGAGAAGAGGGAAAAGAAAATGAAATGAGAAGATTAACAATTAAATATGGTTGTGCACATTACACTCTTACTCATTGTCAGAATTTAAACGCTAGTTCTCTGCTAAATACGCATCTTTTTGACATCGAATTACTTACCAATACGTTTCTGAACCTACAAGCACAGTAAAGTCTTGATCTAAGAAAACGGAAACCGTAGGATCTAAGAAAAACGAATATCCCCTCCAATGTAGTAGAACCACAGGATTTAAGAAACAGCACGGACCCGATGGTTCTTCTTAAATCAAGACTTTACTGTATTCATTTGTCAGTCTAAAGTTTGAAACTGAACGACTTTAACGATCGACTTCAAAACTGCCACGTTGCAAATCCAATTATTGAAATTAACTAGAATTCATATATGCACACTCAACTTGATCCAATCCCTGACTAAAATGACTATTTTATATTACTTTAAATAATCAAATATGTCTAAAGAAATAAATTTATAAAATGTCTCTAAAGAAATAAATTCATTGAATGAACTCCCAATAAATCCATTTTGCATTTTACATTTTTAAAATATTAAATTTTTCTATCTATTCCGACACTAATTTTATAACAGAAGAAATTTTGAACTAATTGCTTAAAATTTTGGGGAAATATATTATTTTTTATAAAAAAAAAATTATTTTATTAATCATTTAACTGGATTCGGTACTTTATGGAGAACCAGGAAAAAGATTATTTTCTTCTTTTTAGTGCATTTAAATATAAGCGTGGTTTATAAAAACTTTTTGTTATATATTTTATTAACAGTTGGCACTCTAAAAATTGCCGTACCATTTTCAATATATTGTTTAGATTATGAAATATGTCGGTAACTAATCAATTACTACACATTTAGATATTGTATGAGGTATTATACCAATTTCATATCCATAAAATTTCAAAAACCATAGCGAATGGAAATATTTTAGGTCGGAAGAAATGTTTCATTTTCGAGTTATAAACTTGTGACGAGTTATAAACTCTAATAGCTCCGAGTGCAAAGGGTTAATACAGTAAACCCCACTACTAGCACGGCACAAAACTGTGGCAGTATTCGCGCAACAAGAAAAAAGGGGACCTGCTACACGGTATTTATGCGTTGTATTTACATTTTCGCAGTGTAGCAGGACCAGATGCGACCGAAAGAGAACATTAAAGCGTGTACAGCGAAAATACTAGACAGAGTAAAAGTATAAATGTAATTATTTCCTTCAAGTCTAACATGTAATGGCAAAATATATTTAGTTTGAACATTCTTTCTTCTTCTAAATAATAAAAGAGTAGATTACTGTTGTATTTTAAATATTTACTAAACTGTTTTTATAATTTATACTTGTAGCTTTTTCGTAAACGTTGTTTCATATGTAAACCATATTTTTATAACCTGTAGCCGGGGGACAAAATGAATAATATTTTAAAGATTGAATAACTACACCACTTGAGATTTTTCTGTATTTTGCTGATTTTGCCTGTAGTTTTTTATGCTTTAACGGATTTCGATAAAACTTTATACGTGCATAAAACTTACCTAGATTAACGAAATGCACGTTTTAAATTTCCGTTATAAGCACAGATAAAAAAGTTAAAAACGTGACCTTTACTTTTATCTTCGAAATTCCGACCAATAGCAATTTCATAAAGTTTTATTTATACGTTACTTAGTAAACTAATCCCTTTTTCATATCCTGAAGAAGCTCAAGTCGTTTGGTTCAATTCTAAAAAACTCTGTTAGTTTTTAAAGGATGTCCATTTAACTTTGTGCCCCGCCTGTACATACATATATCTGATAACACAAATTGTGTCTCTGTTGATATACTAAGTAAGTTATCAATCATATGCCAGTGAGTCACTTCTTTCTCTGCAGTATCTAATATTTTTAACGTGAAATTTCATACATTTCGATAGTGAGTCACCCTTATCTAACATTACGAACTTATCATGTAGTACAATAAACAATATCAAGTAATCCCATGATTAGTACGAATTCCCTTTCGTATTTTGTGACAATTAATTACAAAAACATAGTTACACCTTCGAATCGGTGGAGATTTGTTCCAACAAGGAGCCATAAAATTAACTGACCAAAAATTTGAAGGTCTTTCTTTTCTGTTTCACTGTTTAATCGTCACGGGGAACAAAAGTCTCAAAAGAACCATAGGTTGCAAATCAATCAATCAATTTTTTATTCCATATATCTACATCTAGGGTGTCCCAGTATTGGGTTCAACCGTGGAGGGGTGATTCCACATGAGAAAATAAGTCGAAAATATGCAATAAATTTTGTGATTTGTGGCTTTATTTTCGAGAAAATCGAGCGTGAAAATTCGACAAACACGCGTCTGATGTTGAGTTATCGGTTCTACTTTTTACAAATGCTGAGCACGCGAACCTAACGGATTTTCAAAGTCAATTTTCTCGAAAATGCAGCTTTAAATGAAAAAGATTTGTTTACATGTTTTTGACTCATTTTCACATGCAGAATCCACGGTTGTACCTAATACCGGGACACACTGTACACATACGGAATGAAATAGTTTACGAAACTTTAAAGTTGTTTTTGAAGAGAACGGTTCATTTCCGTCCCAGGGTTCCGTTCAGACTTTCATGCGACAAGTAAAGCGATGTAATGTAAAAACAGTAACTGAGCAGCCAACATTCGGTATACGTTTTCTACTAAAATACACTACTCTAATTTTGCTTCTGGAATTTTGCAAATTTAAAGGGTTTTGCGGAGTTAATTCAATTAAGATATTTCACGAAATGGAAAATTCTAAATCGGTTTTAAGCAGTGATTTTTCTCTCAATTGTAGTACTAACAGAAAATATATTTATAGGGAAAATGTACCCGTCTCTATTACCGCGGGTGTACATTTTACTGCAGTAGTTTCTCCCAGTGAGATTGAAACACGTAAAAATAAATATATTGCACTGAATAAATTTCTACAATTCAATGATAATGTATTCTCATTGGCGAGGCAAACAAAATTGTCCAAGATTCTCATAATTCCGTAATCTCAGGATTTGAAAAAACATTCTTCATAAAAGATAAAAATAAGACCATTTTTCTTCTATCTCGATCACCGTTGAACGTATCATGTTATTCACATGATACTGTACATTTTTCATTTCATTTTCAGAAAGTTTTATTATTATTTAGGTACCTATTTCCATACAGTAAAGATATGAAAAGAAACTTTTCTTGCCTTTCTAATAAAAACAATTAAGCCCTCAGCATTGAGTACATTAAAGTAAAGGAGGAGTTTACATTGTGATTGCAACTGTGAAATGTTGTGATCTTCACAATGCACCCAATAAAACAGCCTCACACCAAAAATATTAAATATTACTCAAATATTTGTTAAAAGAATGTATTTAGTTATTTATGTGATATTATACTACACAGTAATAATTGATAAAAGGTTTATTCATTTAAAATGTAATAATTAAAAAAATTATTTGTTACTGTCCTCAGGAATTATTTAAATGAATGCCTAGATATACGTAGTTTATTCCCATAAGCTCGTATTGTATTTCGAATTTTGAGTAATTGGTACACGGCTCTTTTTCTTTTGCAGTAATACGTACAAAATGTTATCGATTTTATTTTTTAATATTTTCTTATTTCGTAGTAGGTTTTGAGGGCCACCAATTTTTTTTGTATTCAGAACACGTCATTCGGCCATACAATGCTAACACATATTATTTCATGGTAAATTAGAGATAATGTTAAAATAATTTATTATATGAGCCTTTACTCGCACGCGCTGATTCAAAATCAACGTTAATCTTAAACATTCTGGTAAATTCCCGGGTAAGTACCGGATAGAGAATTTATCCTCTAAAATTTGCACAAGCAATCTGCGAAAGTAGAAACTCGGTCCTCTAAAATTAGTACCAGTAGAACGTAGTGTTGACTATACATTTTACGCGAAGATGCAAGAGTCAAAGGTGAACAACCTTTTCCGTTATAAGTAAGTGGTTCTTTATCTCCATGCACTCGAATCTATTTTATCTTCAATATCCAAACATTTCTTTCGACCTCGAATATTTAAATTCTCTACGACTTCTCTCATTTTGTGTACATCAGATTAATCGTATTTAGTTATTGCTTTCAAATAAAAATTTTGAAATTGAAATTTTGTTTCGAATCAAATGTCGGATACCGAGTTGGTCTCGGGTCCCAAAATCCTCGGGTTCCCGAAAATACTTACTTAAAATTTCAGGATCCTGCATTGCCCTACTATTTCTACTAAACACTTCATTCTTAATTGCACACAAAAACGAGGTTGTATTGAGTTGGAACGAAAGTTCGTAGCGTTTGTAAATTAAAATCGAAAGCTAAAATTCAGATATTTATGCATAGATTTATTCAGTAACATATTTTCCATTCTGTTCTATTACTTTTTGTCATTCTCGAGGTAACTTCTCGTGTTATTGAATATAAACATATGAATAAATACCTTCATTTTTTATTTTCGATTCTTAATTTGAAAACGCTACGAACTTTCTTCCCAACCCAATACTTCAAAAATCGTTAATAAAAGGTCTTACTTGTCTTTATACATGAGGGAACGTCATTCGAATGCAGAGGGTTAATATTGGCTAACTCTTTACAGTCGGAGTTACTTAAACTCGAAAGTTATATATAATTTTTTCATTTTAAATGTGTAGTAATTGATGAAACATCAACATATTTAATAATGTAAACAATATTGTGAATAACGGTACAGCAATTTTCAGTGGTGACTCTGAGTCACCACTCGAGTGGTTATGGTTAACCAGAATTTGGTACTCAGAATTAGTTTTCAATTTTCTTGCCAAGAACTCCCTACTATTTTTAATATTTCATTTGAAATTTACTCCAAAGGACAGTTCCTTGACTGCTACTTATTTTGAACAATTTTGTTTACTAATTATATAAAATATTACTCAAACTGTGTTGTAATTTATATTTGTGGGAATTATATTTGTTTTAACTAAAGAATAACACAATTAAATAAGTAAAGGAAGGACCGAATACTTATAAAAATCTGTTTTATTTCCATTTTTCTTTCTCTGATGTCGAGTTACATTCGACACATAATTCTTGTACTGATCGTCCATCATGAGTTAGTAGTGAGAAACTTGTAGGGACCACCATGCTACTCGTCTTCCGTAATTGACCGAATCGCTTGACGAAGACAGCAAATGCGCGTATAACAGAATTTTATCGATAAATGTCCCAAATGTCTGGCCGACAATTGTCCCAGAACTATCCCCACTCCTACGGGGTGTACCCTCTTGAGGGGCCAAGAAGCTCGAGAGACCTCGGTCGCCGAGTAGTATGACATCATATGGCTCGGGTATATCGGTGAGACCACACAAATTCAATGACAAAACTTGTTTATTCTTCATTATATTTTGATGGGATTTTGATCAACATATTCATGGTATTTTTTAATGAAAATGATACCAAATGTGATGTAATTCCGATAATATTTACAATGAATATAAGACTATTTACAAGGAAGAACAGCGTATGGGAAGTTCTTTCAACTGTGCCGGCGCACTGCGACTCTACGCGTCTCCTTCTTTCCCATACGCTGTCCTTCTTTGCGTCGAAAACTTTCATCGCTCATTACACAAGTAAATATAATTGAAATTATATCATATTTGGTATCATTTTCATTAGAGAAGTGCCACGAATGTATGTTTTGGTAAAAGCTCATCAATAAATAATGAAAAATAAAGAAAGTTTGTCATTGGATTAGTTATGTTTACACCTCTCGGCGAGCGAGGCCTCTCGATCTCCACTGTCGTTTTCTACGTTCGGCAGAAGTCACAGAACAGTATCCCTGGCGGATAGTTGTCCCTGAGCAGACAACACTGTCCAACACCAAATTTGATCCACAACTACTGTTGGGTGGTTCTTATGGAGTTTTTCGCGCTGATTCCGAATCTGTTTTTAATTTTTTCTCTAGAAATAAAAACATGTTTAAACAATCGTTAAAGATGGAGAGACACCACTTTTGCCTCAATTGTTGAGGATATTTTTCAGTTTATCTTAAAAAATAAGGGTCCGGCGTAAAATCTAACTTTATCACGCGATAGAGCAGACTTTTATCTTGAGAAACCACTCTTCAAAATTTGCAAGATCAACGTTTTTTCGAATCAAAAAGCAAAATATCTTCGCCCGACATGAGTTGCCGCCAGTGGCGCTCGCCATTAGTACGGCCGGCCGTTCGTCGCGCCGCATCCCGTGAAACGTTGATGTATATATACTTGTAAGAAGGACCCAACAGTAATTAAGGAACACAAAAAAGTTGAAACTTGTTAGACAGTGCAATTATCGATAAAATACTGTAGTGTGACTGGAACAGAGCGATGTGGTGACGCTGAATTCCTATGCCGACCGTTCCCACCAGAACCTAAGCGTGAGAGTGGGGTGTCGGACTTCCCCTGCACTCCACTGTTGAAATCACTGCAATCTCATGATGGGCGAACTGTAGACCGCGATACACCGTGCAAAAACATGGGCACGTTCCAGCGATGTTGACAGAAACGTCGTGTTGTCACGTCGAAATAACGAACTGCAATTGAACCGGTTATCGTTCGTCCGCCACGCGTTCAAATCACTGCCGTCTGTAACGCAGGTGTCCATCGAGAGGAACAGGAATCACGTGTGCAGCGGCGCGCTGTTGCACGAATCCTGGGTCGTGACCGCAGCGTCCTGCGTTTTCGGGTGAGTATATTTCTCTACTCCGTGGAATTTATGCTGCGGCACGCAAATTGCTTCGCCGTGAAAAAGTCGATGAATTTACGGAACCAGTGCTTGCTTGCAGGACTGACCCGTCGACGGTGTTCGTGCGAGCCCGGACCGACACGCTTGCATCCGGCGGAGATGAATTGGAGGCGAGCGGCATCGTGGTGCACGAGGATTTTGATAAATACGTCCTGCTGAATGACATTGCGCTAATAAAGGTACACGGGACGCTTTTAAAAGGGGTTGAAAGCACATTTATTTCGCGGCCCTTCGGTCGCCAGCCGGATGCCGGGCGTTTATCACGCGCTGCGCCGGCACACACATCGGCCGGAAATTTTGTCACTGTTTTTATCGTGTCGATAAAGTAAACTTGAACTAGCTTACTGCGACCAGGGCTTGGAAACAATCATAATATCGGTTTCGATCCTTGAAACGGTTAAGAAGAATCGAAATAATAAATGTTAAATGCTTTCGGCGCAACGGTTCGATCGTTTATTACTAATTATGAAGCAATTTCGCTAATTATCAATCAAAATCAACGTTTCGATCCTAGTTTGGATCCTTTTCAAGATTTATTTGAATCGAGTCTGTGAAGTAAATATGTTATAATAATTTCAAAAACTATTGAATGATTGAATATAAGGAATATTGTTCATAAAAACTCACTCACTTGCTTTGGGGAAAATAAATTTATAATAATTGTGTGGCACGTGTGTTACGTGCGTCGGACATGCATGTTGTCAAGACACTGTTGTAAGAACCTAACTGTACACGTATAACAGTTCGCAATAGTTATTTTCAGAACCTTTTCAGTCCCTGATCGCGATACAATTTCTACGGAGATTTATAATTCTCCGAGGACTTTTGCGACACATACTATTATATTGACCCATTGAGATAAAGGAAATGTTTAGAAAGAAAATCTGCTCTTTCTGATCACGGAAATCAGAATGTTTCAAGTTTGATCTCGAAATACAGTATATTTTCATTCATATCTACGAATAATAGCACGTTATGCTTTCCCTCGACGAAGAATAGCACATTTCGATATCCTGCACTGCTGCGAAAAATAGCACGGTTTACCGATAACCGAGAAAAATATCACGTTCCGCAGATTGCCTGGAATTCTACAGTAAACTTCCGTATAACGTGATTAAGAAACTATTTAAAAGCACTGCGCACACGAGGTGACCCATTTGAAGTGAGTCACTCGAATATTTCTGAAATCATAAACGATATCGAAACCTGTTTCAAACAAAAGTTACATGGTTTCAAGTGCGACATGATTCTACGTTCATGGTTTTTTTTGTAGGTGGAGGAGTAGAGAATATACGATGGTCACTGCCAATTTTTTAATGAACGAATTGACGCAGTTTATTCTCCAGAAAAAAATGATTAACCTTCTTATATCGAAAACCATTAGTTTAATGCATTTGAAACATTTTGTTTATAATTTGGTAGACACAATAATAATATGCAATTTTCGTTTCAACTGTCTCATAATTTGAGATATTGAGATATTCAGATATTTCACGAAAAAGAAAATATTGAAATTTTTCAAGGGCTGATTTCACCCCTTTAATGCGAGAAGTAGTACGAAAATATAGGGTTGTATTAGACACAACTTACTCATTACTCTTTGTACTTCTGTGCGAAGTTTCATCATTTTTTTAAATTTACGGGTTCGATCACCTTCCTTGTCAGTCAGAAGGCCGAAAAAAAGTAATTTAGAAGGATCTTTTCCTCAAAAACTGTAAGAGTTCCACAAACAATGTTTTCTTATTAAAAACGGCGGGGGGGGGGGGGGGGTACTTTAAAGAATATCAATAATTTTTTAATTTACATATATGTATGTACTATTTACTCAGTTATGATTGTTCTTCTGGAGGTTCTTCAGAGATTCACCAACTTATTTGTGGCATTTTTCTTACTAAAATGGCATTAAACCATGGTCCTTCTTTATACGCGCTGTCCGTTCCTACGTTCCTCTCATTATATTTTTGTATGGGACTTTAATTGGGAGTTTAATTGACGGTATGTAGTGCGCCTACCAAAGTAGTCGAACTGTACGATCCAAGATACAGCACGGACCCGAGGGATTTTCTTAGATCGAATGTTTGCAATACTACAAATGTTTGCCTGAAACTTAACGGATATAATATCTATGTACGCTCCTATTGATTAAAGTGAAAAAATCGATTTCTTGAGCCAAGCAACTAGTACTAAAATATCAATCATTCGCTGCACGACGCGTCGGTTATGTCGCCATCCCGCACGCTTCCGAGAGAGAAAAGAGTTTAATAAACGCTGGAACAGTGATGTATTGTTGCTCGATTAAATGTGCCACATATATCGGTGCGCAATGGTAATTATTGAGTTAATTATAACGCCGAGAACAAACGGGGTCAGAACTGTTCCGAATAATTGTCCTCACGTGCGAGGTGTACAGGGTGTCCATTGTCCCTCGAGCTTTTTATACAAACTTTATGAGTGTGTTCCACAGCTAAAAGTCCGAAATAGAATAGCATGGAAAGTTCGTAGACAGTTTATTAAAATACATATAAAAATACCGTTTAAAACATGAAGGTAGTTATCTGTCTTTTAACTTGGCATGTAGCAATATCGCAAACGTAATTTATACTGTTGTATTGCAGGCCTCAAAATACGTCACTAATATTTTGGTGTCTGGCTTTTCTCGTTTGTTTTGTTATGCCTAAAAATATTATATCTGGCTCGTACATAGTTATACAGGTATGTGTGGCTCTTAGGGTGGCTCTTATCAGGTCGTTAAGTATGAAACTTGACAAATGTGTTTGAAATTTCTGTTTTATTTGTCAAGTTTCATACTTAACGACCTGATATTCTCGACTTTTGAATTTCTTTTCCGGCACCCTCCAGAGTTGCTCTAAATAATTAAAAAAAATATGTGCAAAGTTTGGGTGCCCACAGAGCCCACAGCAAACGGGAAAACGTGCCTTAAATGTATGTGTGTGTGTGTGTGTGGATTAAACATTAAAATAATTAATTTAATACACATAAAATCGTTTTTCTCGAATATATTCTAAACTATTTACCGCGTCGAAAAACATGTTGATCAAAACCTGTAGAGTTGGACAGGCTGCGTCTTTTACGTCATATTACCTTCTTTCGTAAAACAAACCAAGTGGTGCAATAAACACCGCCGGGCAACAGGACGCGAACGCCCAGTCAGGTACATCGGTGTGTAATTCAATTGCAAAACTTGTTTATTTTTCATAATATTTTCATGGAAGTGACGGCAACTAGTTTGTAGCGTTCTTTCGATTAAAATGACACTAAACTCGATAGAATTTGGACTCTGTCTAGTAGTTTTAGTGGTCTAGAGGTTTTCGAAGTCTTCGAATAATTTTACGAATAATAATAAATAAAATTATGCCCATTTCTGTAATTATCCCTAAGCTAAATGGGCAGGGGCCCAAATCGTAGAAACTTGATAAAAAAAAATTTCCGGTACCGGGAATCGAACCCGAGCCTCCTGGGTGAAAGCCAGGTATCCTAGCCACTAGACCATACCGGATTCTTGTTGTATCGAAGTACCTAACCCGAACCACACTCAGACCCACTTCATGCATTTACATGTAAAATTTTTTCAATTATCTCGTAAACTAAAGAGCATACACAGAACGGCGGGTATGAAGCCACGCCTCTACGGACAACACTCTATGTATTGGTCACAAGCATCGCCGCGCCGTTGCTGGCTGAAGACGGTGACAGAGACCGACTACAGGTTACGTCGAGATTGAGTGAAATAGAATGAGCATCGGACGATCGGCATATAGCGATAATGCGTGCGAGTGAGAGCACAGCTACGGCTCTGCTACGGCCTATCCCCACTCCTCTGAGTCACTTGTCCGTCAGTGCCCACGTGCGCTCTTGCCCGATAAACTTGCCCGGTAGACTCGTTTCCAGGATTGCAAGGGTGCGGGATTCGCGTTTTCATTTCTCGATAATACAAAAATGGGGTTTTTTAGTAGTCAGAAACGCTAGATAAAAGGTCGATCTAGGCCGCTATCGTACTCAAAAGTCCTATTTTTTGATTACGAGACGTTTGATGACAGAGTTGGGCAAAATGTAATTTCAATTACAATCACAATTGCTTATCAATTACTGTAATTTCAAATTGCAGAAATAAAATTACAATTACATGTAAAATAAGCACGTAAAAAATCAAAGGCAATGTTCGTTCGGAATGCTTGAAACGTGACTGGCACGTGCAATGGTTTGACACCGGCAAAAGCTCATTTTCTACCTGCTTGAAAAGCATTTTACAACACTTCTTCGAGTAAATGATCATTAGGGTCTATCAACCGTTTTATTAGAAAGAAGTCCAAACACGTTTCGCGCTATTCTGCGAAAATGTGATTTTTGTCCAGCTAGATTCGCGTTCGGCATCACTATGCGGCGTTGGGCCTGTCATCGCCACTTCGTTTCATGGCATTTCCGTCTGTAGCTGGGTACCTCCGATGCCATCCCTTGTCTTAAAACACCGAAAAACGTCGTTTCCTGGGCTCAGCGCAGCCGAGTCCTTGAAGCTACAGCGTGTCTGGTTTCCAAATGGCTGGAAAAACTCGAGGTTTGGTCGCCAAATGTTCGGCCTTGGCGAATCCTCGGGACCGCTTCAAGCACCTAGGTATAGCTCCGACTACCCCCCAATCGCGGAAAAAGTAGGGATGGAACCCTAGAGTGTGTAGGGAGGACCGAGATGATAATGCAAACTCTCGGTCCTCCAGTCAGACTGAACCCGACTGCATCTTAGACTTCGTTCAGTTTACATCTTAGATAACCATAACCATAGCCACAGCTCTCACCTCTTGTACATTTCTTGTAAATACATATAGTCATATACAGTGTGCCCCAAAATTCCTTCAACAACCAGAAATGGAAGGTTCCTGTCGTCATTTGAAGCGACATTTTCCTTAGCAAAAATGTTGTTTCAAATGATTTCAGGAACCTCCCATTTCTGGCTGTTGAAGGAATTTCGGGACACCCTGTATAGTACTCTTGCCTTGCCTTTAGTCCTTTCAAGTTGGAAGGTGGTCCTTCGAGAAATTCTTAGCGGGCACCTCGCAGTGCAAATACAACAAAGCCCGAACGATCGTCCTAAGATCAACCACGGGCTTATTCAAGGCGTAATTTGCATTATTCGGCAGCATGTAGCTATGACAATTGATAGCGGCCTAGATCGATCTTTTATCTGGCCTTTTTGACTACAGAAAAACTCCATTTTTGTATTATCGAGAAATGAGAACGCGAATTCCGCAGCCTTGCAATCCTGGAAAAAGGAGACTACTCCTTTCATAGGCGTGTTGAGTAGTTCGGATGTTTCTACTTTTTGAACATTTATTTTATCGTGCTAATAGTGCTAACTAGCGTACAGAACGTATATGAATTTTTAACTGTCAGATGCGCTGTCAAGTTTGGTACATGCACCTATATGTCATCTTTTGTTGAAGGTGAACAATATAGTTTTTCTGCCACAATTAATTGTCACGTTAAATGTGTAAGTCGAGCAGAACATCATGGATCGAGACATCAAACACAGTCTAATACAATTTCTTTTAATAGTTAAAAGTTCCTGTTCTATTCGGTGAGAAGTTACTACCAATTGGTCTACCGGACGAAAATTACACAGAACTCGATGATGGAACGATTTGTTTCGTGACAGGATGGAAGCACAACCTTGTAAGTATTTCTATTGTTTTTCGGAGTATAACATAGTTAAGTCTTGATAAAAAAATTTCCTATCCCCCTTAAAAAACTTCTTTATTTTTCATTATTTTTTTACGAGACTTTTGCCAACATATTGAGTTGGGAAGAAAGTAATTTCGGTATTTTAAGGTGAACTTCAATATATGTATAACACATTTTACCTTTATTTCGATGATCTTTTGCCAAAAAGAACCAACAAGGAATATTTTATTGATTGAAGTTCATCGCATGAAGTTGTACTATACGCTATACAACCTTGTAAATTGTAATTTTTGGGAAATCTTTTTTGCAGATCATTTAGTAAATCATTGCTTCTAATTGCTTACAAAACATCAGGTCGTTCGGTACAATTATAAAAAAGTTCTACTGTTTTAAAGTGCGTTCGAATACATTCGTGGCTCACTATAGATGCATGCTTACAATTTCGATCATTTTAGATTAAATTATGTATAACCCCTCATTTAAAATAATTATATTAAAAGCAACTATGCTAGAGTAGGATACTGTTACCGTTAAATAACGTGTACTGTGGCTTTTTAAGTATTCACTGGATAATATAAAGTCTCCTGAAATAATGTGTCGCAGAGTATGCGCTTTTTGGTGTAATAGTAATAGCTTTGCACTATGAAATATACAAGCGAGCAGTCCATCAAACATATAAGTTGCCTCATTATGGAGCATAGTAAGAAACAAGAGACGCTTGTAACAAGAAACTGTCACGATGACAGTGTGAAATCGGGACACTCGAAATCCTACGAAAGTGTTCAGAGACAAAAAACCGAGGACATTACTTATACAACAATTACTTAAACAAGATACGAAGTAGACAAAGAGAAATACGATCTTAATGACCTGAACTTTCAGTCCCAACTCTAGCACCATAATAGACTTAAAGCTTAAGTACCATAAACAATGAAACTTACATAACAATTACAGAAGATCTCGCTGAAACCATTTACATTTATTATGTTATTGTATGAATACAACCGCCGAATAGGAATAATAAGGAATCTTAAACGCACTTGAATAATGACGATTGTATTGAGAATTATTCTTAGCGTTGAAGCAGGGAATTGAATTGAAATTTAAATCGGTTATACCGTAAAAGTTTTAATATCCTAGTAGAGACTGGACTTCTTCTACATAACTTTTAGATGTGATTAGTAACATTACGTATAATTCTACGTACTGCGATTGAGACGGACTTAGAATAAATACTTCAATTAAGTTCTTCACTATTTAAATTCGACTATGCAAAAACGTACAATTCACGATTTTAAATGAAACAGGCTGCTTCAGAAATAATGTAAAAAGAACTTAAATAGTTTAGATTATATTAAAATACATTATAATCATATTAAAAGAAAACAGACTATTATAAAATAAAATTCAACCTACCATACCAATAATATACGATTCGTTGCCAAAATCTTATTTTTTAGACAGTTTCCAAATATAGGAAAATATTGTATGAACCAACAAATCCAGACAAAAGAATATATGCCTTATATCCACTGTTTTACATATAAGTATATTAATCGTACATTATAAAATACGAATGTCAAGTGATGTCAAGTACAGATACTTACAAAAACAGAATCTTCTGAACATGGGAATCACCTCTTTTAATCATGTACATTTGTGGCGAAAAAATCAGCTCAAAAAAGATATCTTCTTATATCTAGTTTGAGTCCAAAAGTTTTACTCCGATAATTTACATGGTTTTTGAAAAAAAGAACTTTGTGAAAATGATTAGAATCCTGTAAACCGCGTTAACAAAGTAGCGAACAGCGTACAGTGTAGCAAGTGTCACAGTTATTGGAAAGCAAAATTTGAAGAATTATCGTACAGTTTGATTATTTACGCTGGTACTGAACCAACATTTAAGAAAAACTATAGAAAATTGCAAAAGTTATAAATGTTTAAAGGAAATATACTACTTTTTCAATAGGAAATTTAATCTTATATCATAAGAAATGTTATAATTAAGAGATTATGTAGAAGTTGTGGTTCAGTACCTCGAGGAATTTGTAACAAATTGAGGAAGCTTTGCCTAAAATCGATCAGTTGATTAGTTTCTCAGTTATTGTGTGTACGCCAGTTTTGAAAATGTAATTCCGGAAAAAATGTGTTTAAACTATGTCGCAGATATAACGAGAAGTGTTCGCGAGCGCCCCTCACTAAACAAGCTGTAAAATCGTCATTTTGTATAATTAAGCTTTCATATTGTGGGAACATGTTTTCCGACCATTGTTTATAAAAAAAGGAGAAGGATGCGCGATTAGTTTTCGGTTGTTTTTGTTATAAAAGTTGGGAAAAACACTCTGTCGTACATTTGTGTGGCATCCGCGGTAGTGTAGCGTGTGTTTTTAACGATGGCTCAATTACATACAGTGACTCGAATGAAAGCCAGAGCAATTAGTTTACTACAGGATGTGAAAATAAATTTTTTTGCATATGTACAATATATATGTATAATAATTCTTGTTGTGTTTTCGTTTTAACAAAGTATATTATATTATATAGTTAGTATTTTATTTAAAAAAAAAGTAAAAAAATCGCGAGAAACTCCAATAAAAAATTAAAAGATGAACAAGAGGCTGCAATAGGATACAGAAAAGAGGTTAACGTCTTCAATGAGCATGAAGAAAAAATTATGGCAAAATATTTTTTGAAATGTTTATCTATTTCTTTTGGTCATCTGCCACAAGAAGCCAGAAAACTAGCGTATATGTCAAAGTAATTTCATACCAAAGATAATATTTGAGTTATTATACTGTTTTGAGTTCTGTTAAACAGCATATTTTCGTTAACCTGAACCTGAATAAATCAATATTATTTGCATGACAGTGTTGTATTTCATTAAAGTTTTAATTATTAGCAAATTTTATGCTTCAGTAACAATTTGCCCCACAACGGGGCAAGAAGTTTCGTTTCGCCCAACGACAAATAAAGGAAAAAATATTAAGAAACCTATTACAATCTTGTAATTGATAGAATAAATAAATATAGGAACAATTTAATCGTTAAAGATGAAAATATACGTATACTAAGTCTACGTCATATGTTTCTTCATAATCGGAACTTCCAGCCCTGGTCTCCCTTTCGATTTATGTAAACAAACTTGTCTCGATTTTTTGAATCTATTACACGAGAAAATCCTTTCTTAACACGTGCGCTGCCAACGAGTTATCTCGTAGGTCGAAGTTTGTGTTTAGGTTTTTTGTCATAGAACATTTTATCGCAGAAACCGACTACGATATAACTCGTATAATCAATAAAGCAATTAAAAATTATCTAAATTCACAATATCTTTCCCATAAATACATGTCTTATATTTTTATTTTACAATAAATTAAAATTTGTTGGTGTGGTGGAACCATTTTTGAAAATGTCGCTCGGCAGCGAACGTGTTAAGTGGTAGGTACGATATTGACTAAAAGACGAATGACTAAAAGACACAACGATTTGTAGGATGGTCCAGGGGAATCGCAGCTGGCAGCGACAGCGGTACCAATAGTGAATCAAGACACCTGCATCTCGAAGATACCCAGCTACGAGCCGGTGTTCGAGAAAATGCTCTGCGCCGGTAACATGACCCTCGGGGTGGAGACGTGTCAGGTAAGATGAAGACAAGGGAAGTTTAGCGAGGGGGTGCAACGGTGGGCTGTGTGCACACACATTCGCGAGCCACGACAACCCTGCGACACCTACGATCCTGTAGCGTCTGCTAAGCAGATCCCTCGACGTCGTCCTTGCCGTCGCGTCGCCGAGAGTCTCTCGGTCTGGGTTGGGTGTATGTGCATCCGGCGTGCACCGGGTTATGCAGCCCGAGTACCTAAACAGCCCGTTGCTTATGGGCTTCGATGTCAGACGCAACCGTTTCGCGAACAATGAGCGACCTGACACCCAAAAACGGGCCGCTAATGTGTCTGACGGCCGCGTAAACGGGGAGTTTCCAAATTTGATGTGTCGGCAAAGTGATCATTAGGAAGATAGATGGCTCCGCACAATATGCGCTTGCTATTGAAAACTGGCTGCGCCGGACCTCGGAGGTTGTGGGCGTTCTATACGTAAAATATTAGTCTCTACTTTATGGCCATAAACAAACAGCAAGCTGTTGATGGGAATTTGAAAACTTCTTTCGAGAGAGTACAGGTAACCTCCTATAACACGGTAGATAGGTCCCTAAAATGTCGTGTTGCGTGAAACCGTGTTATATGAGTCCCAGAGCCAGTACAATAAAGGGGGTCACGTTCCGAAAACCTATAAAAAACAAACATTTTTTTGTGTGTTGTACAGGGTGTAACAAAATTTAGTGTCATGGTTTTGGCAGATGGTTGTACACCTTCGGATCGGTGGAGATTTGTTAAAAGAAATTGCCGCAAAATTGACTTTGACTGTATCCCAGTCTACTCACCATGAACTTTGTATCATATCACTCATATTGACTTTGTATCGCATTCTACTCACCATGGGGACCAAACTTGTCGTCAGAGGAACCATAGGTCGCAACTCAACCGTTCTCTTATAAAAAAATATTAAATGTTTTAACGTCGTCTTCCGTTCCTTGAGTTGAGAACCATCATGGTTTATGGCTGTTAACAGTAGTGTGTAGGAATGAATTAGATGTTAAAAGCGTTGGTGTTGATGCTGTTCGATCCTCGGTGACCAGCTGAGTCGATTAGGCGATCGTCTGCTCATCTCGCTGGTCGTCGTTTGAGCAGACGATCGATTTGTTATTAACGACGACGTTCGTTTGAATTTTTATTATAAATTAGTTTGGAATAAACTATGAAACCGTAAAAAGCTCCTATAAGTACTTGAACAGCGGCTCCGATATGGCCACCATTATTTTGTAAACAGAACGTTTCAAACGGGTCGATTCAAAGATCGATCTAGGCCGCTATCGCCTTCAAAAGTCCTACTTTTCCGTTTACGAGGCGTAATTATGTATTATTCGGCAGCGTAATTTGCATTATTCGGAGGCATACAACTGCGCATGTAGCTATTAGGTTGGAACGAAAGTTCGTAGCGTTTTTAAATCAAAATTCAAAGATAAAATTAAGATATTTATTCATAGGTTTATTGAGTAGCATGATAAGTCACCTAAAAGATGGCAAAAAGTAGTAGAAGAGAATGGAAATCTAATGAAAACAAATCTATGTAAAAATATCCTAATTTTCTGTTCGAGTTTTAATCTAAAAACGCTACAAACTTTCGTTCCAACCCAATATTTTCATTACTCTGTGACTGTGTATATGCAATGCATATTACGCCTCATAAACGTAAAAATAGGACTTTCGAGGGTGATCGTGGCCTAGATTGATCCTTTATCTAGCGCGTTTGACTGCTGAAAAATCCCTTCTTTGCATTATCGAGAACTGAGAACGCGCATCCCGCACCCTTGCAATTCTGGCAACGAGTCTACCACCTTAAATAAAACAGGTGTGCCATCTTATTGTCGCGAGGTGTATATCGAGCACTCAGTAAAATTTCGTTCGCATAAACGGAGGACGAGTGTCGAGTGTCCTTTAAAAACGAATGATAATTGTTTCTTTCGATTCTTGGTTAATGCAAAAGCAACACGACACCTTAATCTCAATCATTTTCGAGGTTTCTTACGATTTTGTTCGATCGAGTACATACAACGTTCAATCAAAATGCCGCCATTGAGACGCGGGCGCGGCGGTTCTGCTCAACCGTGTTCACAATCGAATTACCTACCGTATTGTTCGTGCATACAGTAATGGCATGCCAGAATGCTAGGCCATCGAACGTTGTTTCGTTAAAAGGCATAAAAAGCTGAGATTAAACTCGAAGGATATAGCGTTTGACGCTCAGATTGAATCGGTTCTATTTGCAGGCTCTTGGGATTCCCGTCGATCATTCAACGCGTGCTCATTCATTATTGAACATTCAATTCCGTCTCGTCCGGGGAAATCGTCTTTGTTCCTCGTTCTTTCATCGACGCGTCAAAATTCCGACCTTTGGGTACATAACGCGGGAGCGGGAGCGCAAAAATAAAAAGAAAACGAAGAAAAGCGTACGAAACGAATGGATTTGGTGGCTCGTTAATGGATGGGTGGAGGGGGCGGCTGATTGTCTTTTACGCGTGCACGCCGCGCCGCGCCGCGACCGCTCTTGTCCCGTCCACTGATTCAATGGCGATTCGAAACGCTTCCGCAGCTAATTCCGTCTGTCGATTGCACCCAATAAGCGGACAATAAACTCCACCAACCGACTCGAGTACCCGATTGCAACCCTGCCCCCACATCCCCGAAAACTGTCTGACGTTCGCCGATAAATCATGCGCGGCGCCCCTTCGCGCGCGAATTCGCTCGCGCTCTCGGCGAACCAACCGAACCGGCAAATTTATATGAACGATAATTAACGTGTAAAACGAACGACAAACAGCTGGGGTACGCTTTCAATCAAGGAATATTCGGGGTAATTTAAATCATCGTAAATTTGTCGCGAGCCTCCGTCGCTTCCAGCTGCTCGTTCCAACATCCCCTGCGCATTGTGCTTGGGATTGTTATAATTCTTCTTTAATTGCAGCTATGACACGGATTCGTGGGATGATTCTTAATTGCTGTGCAATATTTTAGGGGATCTTCGAAGTTGCACCTTTGTAACATCACTGGACCCAACGCTCATGCGCACATCGCACTCGCGCGCATTCTTGCACGTTACAGGATATGTGACAAACATCCATCAATTTTATTTTTTAATATTTTCTTATGTTGTATTAGCTTTCGAGGGCTACCAATCTTTTTCTTTTTGTATTCAGAACACATCATTCTTCCATAAAATGCTTATACATAATATTATTTCATGATAAATTAGGAATGGTGTTAAAATGAAGTACAATCAGCACGTCGATACATCAAACGAATTCTTGGGAAGGGAAAATAAATCAGCAGAGTTCTCTTTGCCAAGGCTGACAATTATTTCCAAAAGAGCGTTAGAATTGCTTCCAGGGAGCGGCCTGGAAAAGTCCAATTAGTTTTCCTCTCTTAAAGCGCGGATCGTATTCAGAAATCGTATATTCGAATCGCCAGCAGCGCGTTCGCCCGATTTCAAAAGGCGGGCCGGGCCGAGTTATATGACTTTCGGGGGGAATTGTATTTTCCGTGCGAAAATTGGGCAAAAATGGTATTGGAATCTATTGGTGGCCCAGAGAACCGATAGGGTATCGCTCTTTACGCGGCACCGTCGAATTTATAGTTATTATTATACGATGGACTGCGTAGAAATCTCCGTGCATTGTGATAATTTTCCATTATGCGCCGTGAATAGTGCTCAATATCCATTCACCGCTGATACACATTGAATTGCTGATAACGCAGAGCATCATTTGTGTTATGTCTTACGAGACAATAGTGTCCCTTAACGCTGTTAACTACTGATAGGTATTTATCCTGTCAATCGTTACAAAAATAATCAATTTAACCTTCGTGATTTCCAATTTGAGCACCTTAACACATTACCGATCGGTGATTATTGCATAATTTTGAAAAATTTGTGGTACATGGCTAAATACTTTTTAATGGAACCTTCAATAGCAACAGCAATTTTCGTTGTGAATCTAACAGTTTCACTATAAAAATAGCTACATGCGCAGGTTTATGCTTCCGAATAATGCAAATCACGTCCCTTAATATCTCTGTTAGTTACGTATATATGAAAAAACTCTTTAAAAAAAGTTGTAGTATGTAAGGAGGCGAATATAGCATCAGAGAAAAAAAGAATTTTTTAAGGTCATTTTTTCAAGTTTTCAAGGTCACGGATAATTATGCTATATATCGATTCTTACAGAGAAAAAAAGACAAATTCAACGATATATTCCAACGTATATTTATGTGAAGATTTAAAAAAAATTCAAATTCGTTGCGCGCCGGTTTCCCATGATCCAATCGGCCCCAAATTTTTTCCAGATCATTTTCTCAACAGTTGTCACAATTCTGCGGGTTGTGCGGGAAAAAATTTTGCAAAATAATTTGCATCAAGTATAGCTAAGGTCCCCATCCTAGTCTATACTCCCTTAATTAACACTTTACCTACCGGAAGCCTAGTACCGAGGCACAGCTGTTCGTGCCAGGGTCAATTCTGACCCCACACGTATATTCACAAATACATTCACTATCGCTCGAGCTCCCCATCATAAATTACGCAACGCACACAGCGAAAAGACTCCTCTTGCCTCTGTGCCTACAGCGGCTACGTCACATTTCGTCAATGTGTGCGGCACCGCTGTAGGAAAGCGCACTGCGATGGTTCAAAAATGGCTCCGGCACGGTTTTCGGAGGGTTAAAAGGATTTTCAATAATTGTGCTGTACCAAAAGAAAGTATAGAAATTTTCTCTTACATTGCAATCTTAAATGAAACTGTTAGATGACGTTATGGACGATGATTTGTCAGTTCACAACGAAAATTGCTGTTGCTACTGGAGGTTCTATTAAAAAGTGTCTAGCCATGTAACATAGATTTTTCAAAATTATGCAATGATCACCGGTCGGTTATGTGTTAAATTTAAAAACTTACAAAATTACAATGTTCACTGTGAGCGACCAGGTTTCATACAACATAATCGGAGCTCACGCAATCATTAGCATTGACGTCGTGACGACGCAGTATCGTTAGTAGTGTGTGACACAGTTTTTATTCGAGAAAAGGGCGGCACGATGACCGGTAGCGTTACGGCCGAATAATTGGCTTCGGGTAACGCGGGAACACAATCGGGCGACGTGATCCTCTTTTCGAATCAGCGATGCATTAGCAAATCAGCGTGAGCGGTGCTGCAAGTAATCACTGAAACTGTCAACCCTCGTCTACTTGCAGGGTGATCCAGGTGCTCCACTGATGGAAGGCCAGACGCTGATTGGCGTTCTATCCTATGGATTAGGGTGTAAAACTATGATACATCCGGGTGTGTACACCCGTGTCAGCAGTTATGCGGCGTGGATCTCGGCGAATTCCGGCATCCACTATACATGAGATGATATTCGCGAAACTACAATGTCAACACTGCTAACCTTTACCAAGAATGCTATCGCGCGTGCGGCACAGCGCGCCGCGCAGCTTCGAGCGGAGCGGAAAAGTTTCCGCACGTCCGCGTCCCTCCTACCGATGCCAAAACGCACTCGTAACTTTACAAATTTGTCGAACGCTGCAAAGGACTCTATAGAAATATAATGGAGCAGGGAAAAGAGAATTCCACCTATTCCCAACGCACGAACGAGTTCCTGCCGCCATATTACGTTCGGCATTTTATTTTTCTTGACGCAGTTCACCTTTTATATGCATTCCCTCGCCGCGCCGACGCACGGTGAACTGGAAACCCGCTTTTCCTGGCCAAAATTATTTTAGAGCTATTTCAAGGTTATAGTATAGTAGATCGTTGAATCGGTCTCGACACTAGCTAGAATATTACAAAGTCCAGGTTTCAACATCTAAGAAATCGAGGTATTCCACCTTTTTCGTAAAAAATTCGTTTTAATTTCGAAAAATCGTACTATGGCACTATGTTGCTACTCCTGTGAAATTAAAAATACGTTTGTATGGATTTATGTTCGACGAAAACGCGCCATTAACGTAACTAACATAAATAAAATAATATGCATTCAAAACAAAACGATTACTGAAACCTATAAGAATGCAGTTCTAGAACTTTCGACATCTGTTTCTTAAAATTTATAGAACTTCAAAAGTTGCAAGTAGCTGCACTTGCATGTTGCTCTTCATAATTACCTGAACTTTCATAAGAAACAAGTCCCCCGTCTACCATTTTTAAACATTCGTTTACTACTCTTCACAAAATTTATAATATATTGTTATAAACATTGTGGCAATTGTACATGAATTAAGTATTGGTGTCGAACTACTTAAACAATGAAAATATTAAAAAATTGTGACCTTCACTTTTTCTTTCGCAATTGCGAACACTAAAAATTAAATAAAAATTATTACACATTAGTTAACTAATTCTTCTAACGTCTCAAACAAATTCGAGCCGTTTTTAAAGGATGTACGAATACTTTTTACATTGACTTTAGTAATATACATTCAATACCAAACATTAATTCAAACCTTTTATTTCATGATCTATATTGTATACATAGTTATGTAGTTCTTAGGATAAATGGTTTCACATTGAAATGACTAATATTTCGTCTGTTGAAGCTTTGATGTATACAAACATTTTTTCACAATATCCGAAAAACGAGTTTCCGGCGTACTATGCAACGGAAGCGTTTTAACGGATTTCTGTCGCGCGCTGTTCTCAACGGGAATAAATGTTATTATGCTGGGAGAGGAATGTGCAGAACACGGTTTTCAATGCGTTGCAAACAATTTTTTAATGTATTGGTTAGTGGCAAACGAAATATAACTTGTCTGTAATAGGTGCTAAGATGATTGTGTATGCAAATAAAGGCAAAAAAAAATGATTTTCTTCGACAAGCATTGTTTTTCTGTCCATCGTTCTATTGTTTCATATGTATATGAATGTACTTTCGAATAAAGAGACTGCAGATCTTTTTATGCAAAATAAAAATGTTCTGTGTCAATTATAAGAAACAATGGGTTAAACCAAAATTATGTTTTCTCTTAATAGCTTTCGTAAATAATAAATGAAATAGTACAAGAATATTCTTAAATTTTTCTGAAGTTAGTACTATGTTATATTTCAATCATGCTGATTATAATCGTTATTATAAATTCATAGAATCACCACTAGGGTGAACCTTATTTTTCAACTATGAAATCTTGAACACGACGCCCTCTAAACTTGTTCTGTTTCATGGTAAAATGATATACAGTGAGCCACGAAAGTATTCAAACGCCCTTTAAAACAGAATAACTTTCTTATAACTGTACCAAATGACCTGATTTCTTATAATCGATTAGAAGCATTGGTTCACGCAAGGATATGAAACAAAGATTTTCAAAAAATCTAGGTGCACGGTAGTGCACCAGCCAAGTTCTCACACTACTTCCTTTTACACGAAACTACTTACTAATTTTTACAAACGTTTTTTTCAGTATTGCAATAAGTATTTCTAAGCTAACAAACTTGGCCGTATTTTGTTTGATCTCACAACTTTTAAGGCCATAGGAACTTGGCTCTTGTTTACAGGATGTTTTTGTTGGGATTATAATTTACAAGGTTACATGCAAAAATAAAAAAGGCTTTTTTTTTAAACTGTAGGTGGATCCTATGAGCCTTTATATTAAATTGTATCATAAAGTTATGAGAGTTTAAAGGTCGGAAAATTTTCGGCCACAATTTATATATATATAGTTATCCTTAATTTTGTGGACGAGTGTATTATCACTAGGGGTGTGCGAGATTCCCGAAAATGTTCGGGATTCCCGTAAAGTATCCGGGATTCCCGAGAATTTTCGGGATTCCTGAGTATGTGCGGGATCCTAAGATGATTCGGGATTCCCGACAATGTACGGAATATATTAGGTCGGAAAGAATGTTCTCACGGATTTTGTTATTTTGATTTCATAATAAAAACCGCAAGAACGTTCTCTCCAACCTAATAGAATAATATTTGAGATTCCCGAAAGTATCGTTATATATATATTCGCAATTACTTTCTGTTGATAATGTTGATAATGTTACTAACATAAACATTCCCGACTAATAAGATATGTAATCTTCGAGAACACAATGGCTTTAAGATTCTTGTAATTGTTGGAAATATGGAGAAACTTCAAGATGTCGGGAATCACAGATATTTTCGGGATTCCGAAAGACTGGGGATTCCGTCCCGATCCCGCGAGAAATTCCCGTCCCGACCGGGATCTCGCACACCCCTAATTATTACCTTTTGTCTTGAACGAAATATTTTGCATCTTTTCTGGATTAATTCAGTTATCTAGTCGCTCAGATATTGCGGTGGTCCATATCAGATACAGTTACGCTAATGTAAATCATGTAGCTCATCGTTTTACTGTACGACCACAGATTTAAGACATGTACACATTAACACACGCTAATACAAGTTTGTAACAGTTCGTGATACAAAAACCCAGCCCCGAATAAGTCGACGAACCTGTAACCGATACGTTCTCCAACGTAGAAATTCCAGTGGAAAAAACGACGAGCCGCGTTTCGGGGCGCATAAAATTTGCGACAGCATTTGCATAGCCTCGTACGAATTTACAATATGCACGCTGGGACCCCAAAAGGATTATCGATTATCCGGTTAATTAGCGGTTTCGTCGGCTCGTACTTTACTGCGACCCGGTGACTCATTTCCGCGAACGGCAAAAACTGGCTGTCGGCGATTTCGCACTCGTTCATTAGCAAACTAATAGTATCTTTGCGCTCGGTAAATGCGCGGATAAATATCTGGTAGTCCCGATGAGAAATAACCGGCTCAATTATAGGACCACTTGTTACGCTCATACATTAGAAGCCGTGTGCCGCTCGTTTTAAACGAGTCGTTTATCGACCCGCCTACGTCGCGTTGCGTCGCGTCGCCGCATTTAAATAAGCGAGCAACGGTGAAAACCGAGAGGCGAAATATATTTCGGGCGAAAAATGCGTCGATATTATCGAGCTTCGTTGACGCTCGTACCAGGCCGCTTGTAAATGATTCAAAGAGCAGATAACTACACCGATCGATCGCGGTAAGTGATACTTCCGTATGCGGTAATTGATGCAATTACGACGAACGACTATTCTTCGGGACACGCGTGACCGGGGAAAGCAATCGAGGCGAAACCAATGCCTAATTTACAACTCATAGTAAAAACCCTTCATTGCACGGCTGAATACCAGGACTGAGAAAAATTGGAAATGATTTGGTATAAAATAATAGCAAACATCGAAATATTTGCATAAGTAAATACTGTCCAGTTATTCTCTGTTGTTCTCTCAAACCCCCGGCCTTTGGAGAACGAAGGAGCTTTTACTGTATAGACATCTTTAGTAGAGCAAATAGGAGCTGCAAAAAATCTAAATAAAATCAACCGTTGGCATTTTTGTAAGGGAACTATACCAGTTACTTTTAAGGTACAGTAGGTTAGAGTTAAATTCGTAGAGGTAACATTAGATTTCATAAGAACTGCATATGAATAGACCTTTTCTTTAAAAAGACATATCAGTTTGAACACAATTTCTTTTAAAAACGAAAGAACTTTTTTTTAGATTAAGTTTTAACGTTACTTCAACATTGGAGGCCATTAGTAACGTTGTAAAATTATTCAAATATTTCTAATTTAATGGCTAGCAATTTGATAGCTCACAGTCTTTGATATATTGGGTTGACAAATAAGTTCGTTCGGTTTTTTACATTGAAATAAATCACAAAAACCGAACGAACTTATTTGCCAACCCAATAGCTTTGTGGAGTTTACAAATTAGATGAGATTTGTGTTTATTTTGATTTCTGGTTAATTGTATCCTCAATCCCTGTTTGATTTCAATCAATAATTTAGCGGGATTGGAAGTAGACGGAAATGTATTTCCTTCATCTCGAGTAGACAGCTTCGTCGGCTGATTGAAATCCCTCTTTTCACCGTGATTACGTCTTGTAGTAACACAGTTCGCAACTGCACTTTTAATCATCACCTTTCCTGTGTCAGAAAATTCTTTTCTTCATAGCATTTTTCTTGTTGACCTTCCTACATAAGCGGCACAGCGCAATCAAAGAATATGGCGGAACAATAAAAGAATAAACAATCACGTTGCTAGTAAGATTACAGAGATATTCAAGCTTGGTATATTAATAAAATGCTGATATCTTAGTATTGTTATATTTTTATAGAAATTAAGATACCAATTCTATTGAAATACTTTAAAGTAATGTTTACTTACTTCATTTCCTATGTATAGTATACAGGGTGGGGCAATAACTATTAGCACCTCAGATATCTTCGAAACTATAAGTTTCAAAGAAATATTTGCTGAAATAAAATTGCACAGTACGAAGAGGGCCATCCTTTTTTACAGGTGGACGCGTAAAGGACATGTGAAGGTCACCTTCATTTTTTTAAATGGAATGAGGTATTTTTTAATACATCAATCGATGCAGCTGGACATTCGTTATAAAAAATTCGGGAGATATTTCAATTTAAATAACTCTAAAACACCATTACTGTTATACTTATAATAAGGGTGGATTTAAAACAAAGAAAATACATATGTACTTTTTCATTAGTATGTGTCGAAATGTTGTCACGAATGTTGGTTTCTTTTCACCGCGCCGCTATCATCGATGCTCGCAGCTCCACTATAAATCCACAATAAGACATTACACAAGCAAGTAAACGCTAACGTCTTAGTACGACAGAAATGGTGTTTTAGAGTTATTTAAATCGAAATATCTCGTGAAGTACTAACTTTTCGACATACATAGGTTAGTACTTTTTTATAACGGGTAAGTTCTTTTTCTCCTCATCATACTTTTCCGATATTTCAAGGTCATCGTCGTTTTTTTAAATGGAACGACGTATTTTGATTAATGCAACATTGTAGCTAATGAAAAGACAAATTTAACCATGTATAATATGGCCTCCGAATGACCTTTGACGGAGTTATTCCTCAGAAAGCATAACCTAACCCACTGAACCAAACATTTTCTTCATGAAACATTTTTTCATATTAGTAAAAGCAGCGGAGATATTATCGGTGATACTCTTAGGTACCTCACCCTGTACTGTACATATGTGTGTAAGATGTGCGCTGTATTATCGAATAATAGCGTCTTCGATGAATTGTGAGGCGAAAGTGTCGCGAACGTGGAGTACTTAGTTTATAGGAAAAGTTTTGGAGACTCTGCTTCGTCTAATTTTCTCACAAACCGGTTTTTTCTGTAATCCAGCTGCGAAGAACTGTAACGCGCGTGTATACGCCGGGGTGAGATGGCCGCGCGCACCCGAAACCCCATGAAACGATTCCGATTAAGTTTCCGTGCTGCACCATTGGTCCGCCGCTGTCACCCTGCAGGTAAAACAAAATTTCGTCAATAGACTCATCGGTTCAGAGGAAAAATAAAAAAATCTAGTGAAACAGTTGTTTATACATAGACCGCAGATCCTTATTCAAGATCTAAATCTTCTTGAGCAATTGTCAGAGACAGGAGTCGAACAAACTTTCATTTTTTCCTGTATTAATTTTAATTGCATTGAGAGAACGGCATTCGTAAATTGTTAGCAAGTTTTTACTGTTTTATATTTTACTCATTTTGATCACAAATGCATGGTAGTTTAGTTATTTCTACTAGTTATTTATACTATTTGTCCCTAGTTCGTAGTTGTCACCAAATATTCTTATTTACAGTAAAGTCGCGATTTAGCTCCCATCGCCTGTTTTGAGCAGGGACAGAGATCGTATGGAGAAACTATTTTTTCATGACTGCGTCGATGGTGCCGAGCGCGCCGAAAGTAAAAAGGATGCCGAACGTAGAAAAGGACAGCTTGTAAACACGGACCACGCGGCAGCTCGAGCTTCTTGGCCCCTCGCGGGGACGCCCCCAGTGGAAGGGGTAGGCGAAGGGATAGTAATCGTGGAAATTCTCAGGGAGCTAGATCGCGACTTTACTGTATCTGTTATGAATTTCTTTTTTTTTTTTTATTAATAATATCCTAGATCATTATTGACCCATAGATATATGTTACATGTTATAATACTTATATAATAAAATTATAATACTTATGTCTTAAGTTACCTAAGTCTAATTCTCTTCCTTATAAATTAATATCACATTTTTTAAAAAACTCATTAATTAATTTAAACGCATTAATATTAAGACTTTTAAGGAAGTTGTCAATGTTATAAGGAGGAGCCCAGTTATGAATTTCTACGACCGACAAACGGCAGTGCCATCTGCCGTACCGGTACGCCCCTGCGTTTTCTGAACGTTTTTCTATTCGTAAAATTAATCGAAGTCTTCGAATAAATCCACGAATAATTTTACGAATAAAACCATTAGACACAGTTCAAATTCTATCGAGTTTAGTGGCATTTTAAACGGAAGAACGCCATGAACTAGCTGACGCTACTTCCATGAAAAAATTATGAAAAATGAACAAGTTTTGCAATTGAATTAGTAGTGGTTATTGCATCACTTGGCCACGGCTACCGACGCCTTAGTCGGCCTGGCAAAAAATTACTCGAAGACTTTCCACGAATAATTTTACAAGTAAAACCACTTTATTCGAAATTTTTATTGAAATAAAACTTTTGTCTATCTCTGGTTTAAGTGCACGACACAGACGAAACGCGCCACGTGACCGGGCCATGGCGGATGTGTGGGGGAATAGTGTCGTAGAAGGGGAAGGTAGAGTGGGGAGACAAGTCTTAATCTAACGACTCTGACGGGACGTGTGAATTAAACAGCAAAAGGGTTAAGTAGAGAATTACGTTTTTTACAGATTTACAAACAATTCTGTACGCACTTCCGGGCTGTGCCAATACTTCCGTTTGGCACTTGTAAAAGGCTTCGCTCCTGAATTGAGCATGTTATACATATGTATACCCTCCTCAGAATGCTATTCCGGAAATAATGAAGCTAGTTCCAGTTTTTGCGAGGGAGTTAACAAGTGAGTGAATGAATTTAATTCGGTAAGTTCCCATTAAAAACTTCCGATAACAGACCCGCCATCCAAAACTGCTGGGAAGAAACAAGGCACTCAATTAAGAGGAATGCACCCTCTTTTATCCAATTTGAACGACATCGGCGATACCATCCAAACGTGAATGGAGATATCGGAGGGGAATACAACATTCGAGAGACGCGAGTTTCGTCGATAATGAACGAGTACGGCGAAGTATCGTTGAATTAAATTCAGCCAACGAACACAAGAAAGCAACAAATAATTGGACTGTAAAGGGTTAACGACGCTGTTTCGGGACCCATTTGGGCAAGATATTCACCATACATCTAGTGAAAATCGATACAGCTGGTCACGATGTATTATCCTCTCCTTCCCGTAGTACTGGCGCGGCACGGCATTTTACTCTCGAAATCCCCGGCAATTCTCACGTTGTTACAAAACTGGGAACCCGATAAAACGGAAATAAAGATGGCGTGCCGGAGTCTTTGCCGCGTAATGGCGATCAACGGCTGCCGTATCGGCTCCGTATCGTCTAATATTTGTAAAACAACTTGTGTCAACTTTCGTTCTACAACTCGATGCACGTTTACACCGAAGTTCCTCGAGTATGTTCAAAGCAGCTGAAATGCTTCTACAGTCCGATAAGAATAATAGTCGAGATTGCGTATACAGGGTGAGTCGCCTAACATTTAACCTTCAGCCTTATAGGCTGAACTTCAGTATTATATTACTAAATAAAATATTTATTTATTTATTTATTGATGCCGTAAACCTAGTGCCGTTTATATAGCATACATTAACTAAATAAAATATTAAGAAAACCGTCAACGACCTTGAAAATTCAGAAAGCGACCTTAAATGCAGATTTCCATCTCAACAATCGTCTCTCTGAAGCAAATATTTTTTTCCTTGTTCATATTCTCATGTCTTTATGAACACCGGAGATACTTTAACGTTAAATGTTAAGTGATTCCGTCGGTATGTTTCTGGTAAGAATGAGTCCGAGAAATATCAAGGCACGAGAAATGTAAGATATTTAAGTCTGGCAGCGAACGTATTTCTGTGAAGCAACGTAAAAGACATTCTTACCGGGGAAAAGCTGGTTAGACTTCCGATGTTTGTACAAAAGAGCTGCGGATCGATAACAAACGCAGGAAGTAAGTAAAAATTTGCTGATTCTACGAGTGCTTTTCTGCAGTTAAACATCCACTAGAATTTTTAATAGACATTTGTGAATTAGAATGTAAGAATGGATGCAGGACTGAGTTCATGGCATATTCTGATAACCGTAAAATTGGTATAAAGTAACGTACTTTCAATTTCAAGTTGTGCATTTACTTGGTACGATTCTTGCTATTTTTCTAATGTCTCCATATCTAATGTATCTGGGCATTAGTTTAAATAAATCCTGAGTACAATAACAAATAATTCTTTTATTCCTTATTTAATAAACCTTTTATTGATTTTAACACCGCAGTATAATACCACATAAATGGCTAAATACATTCTTTGAACAAATATTTTAGTAATATTTATTATCTTTAGTTTGAAGCTGTTTTAAGTTAAGAGTTTAAGAGTACTGTGAAAAATTTTTTGCCCTTTTCATCTGACCTTTCTTCCTGTCATGAAAAGTAAGCACGATATTTAAGATGATGAAGATAGGTGAGAGAGAGAGAGAGAGAGAGAGAGAGAGAGAGAGAGAGAAATACCCCGCATAATAAAAAGATTGATAAAAGTTTTATTTTTGCAGCGCAGAACGAGGATTAAATTTTACGAACGTCAACTTCATTCTAGTTCAGTGGAGAGGAGGTTATTTACCAGAGATGCCTGCATAATTCCAGGTAAATTGGTTTTTGAGATATTTGAGGTATTCTTGGCAGTTACACTATTTCGGGGTAGATAAGTGGTTCTCCATTTCACGGCCCATAGCATTGCCAATTTTTCGCATACCTCTGTAGCTATATAGGATTATGAAAAATGTAACTGCAAGACCGTTGGAGTAATACAAAAATGCTGTCATATAACGAATTGTCATTTGAAAAGCTTTCAAATAAAAAGCTTTTAGATGGCAGTATGTAGTTATCTATTTAATCGAATGTCCGTAAACTTTAATGCATTAAGCGTAATATCAGTCAATGCTGACTGACAATGGACATTTCGTTCAGACCACGTCAATCGATTAAACGTAATCTATCAGAAAATATCAGATCGAGTCATACAACAAAATGTTTAGAAATATTTCATTAATCGATTATAACAATACAATAAATCGTGAATTTGAACGAATTCATCTAACTTGACCATCTTAAATCTCTCGCCAGAGTTGTGCAGAATTACAATTGAATTACTCCAGAATTATAATTACAAAGTAATTGAACTGCAATGTAATTCAATTATATTGTAATATATAATTTAGATCTTCATTCAATTAGATTACAATGTAATTCGTAATTGCAATGGAGTACAATTATAAAATACATTGTAATTGAATTACATTGTAATTTATAATTCAGATCTCCATTCAATTCAATTACAATGTAATTCGTAATTGCAATGGAGTACAATTATAAAATACATTGTAATTGAATTACATTGTATATAATATATGTCACACCTGTGACAGATAAAAACATGCTTTCTCAAGCATTGTGAAATTAAACATATCGTAGTAGAAACGTGCGCTGTGACTTAGATTACTTACAGCTGTGACTAACTATTTGCCATTTAGTTATCACTAACTAATCAAAAAGTTTTGACTAATGACTATTTTGCTATGACTAACATTCAAAAAGACTGTCATGCATTTATTATAAATTGATTTTCCCCAAAGCAAAAGTGAGTGTGTCTTTTATGTTTTTTGAAATTATTATAACATATTTACTTTACAGACGCGATTCAAATAAATCATGAAAAGGATCCAAACTAGGATCGAAACGTTGATTTTGTTTGACAATTAGCAAAATGGCTTTATAATTCGTAATGAACGATCTAACTGTTGCGCCGAAAGCGTTTAACAATTATTAACAGCAAATACGATCAATAGAAGAAACATATTTATTCAAAAAGACTATTAGTAATTTTTGATTTGACTATTAGTTGATTATTGCCCTACTCGGCTGTAAGTCAATGCCCTCGAAATCAGTAAGGAATCCACTATATCGTAAATAATTACCCTCTCCCAAAATCACGGAAATGCAACCAAGGTACAAAGTTCTCACGATGGCTGTCGCAACAAGCACATCGATGGTAATGGTGGCGTATGGAGCCCAGGAAGCCGGTGCGATGCGGTGTGATTAAAAACATATTAGTCTCAGGAAGGCGAGCGCATCCACGGTTGTGACGCGTGCGCGCATATTCGCTCCCGACGATCCCCATTTAAACGACAATTAATGGTAGGCAATTACCTGGCACGCGTCCCTCCCGCCTAGGTTTACATAACCGGCGCAAATCATTCTCCTTGTGATAGGCCGAATCCTGTACAGCTCAGCGCACTCGGCATTAGAGACGAGAGGCACCTCGACCTTACGTAACTGGTTGGACAGCTGGCCGTGGCTCTTCAACACTCCCCAGCCAGTCACCACCGCCTTGGTACCGGCTTGGTAATGATCGGCGACCGGTGCCAGGAGGATCGGTCGCACCCGGCCCCCGTACTCCAGCGGCTTTTTCAACTGAAATTGTAATTGGTTTCAGGTAACGGCGAGCCCGACCGCGAATGCGAACACGCCAGAGAGGCTGCGCGCATTGCAGAATTGATTGTGAAACGGTAATTGAATTCTTTGGCTTTATTCGACCGGGGACACGTATCGCCTCCGTTAATAAATAATCTTCATCGATCCAGGACACGATCTGCTCAGGCCGGTTACGTTCTCTCTGTTAGAACGCGGCGTCGCACAGTGGGCTCGATTGAAGAAGCGCGCGACATTTCGCGAAAACTTTCAAATTTTCATATTTTTTCAATTGATATCGATTTCTAAATATCCACCGACCGCGAAAATGATAAAATTAATCAAATACAATAGCAGTTCTAGTTGTGATACACGCATAAAGTTAGACAGCTTCGGAATATCGATTTTTCCTACATAATTTTTAGGTTCATTCTTAAGGGGGATTTTATATGTGTATATGTATCGAATATACATGTACGTGCATATACATATAGTATGACGTCTAATAAATAAGTTGAAAAAATGCATTTGGTCGGAATCGTGAAAAACAATACTAAAAATTGATTTTTACAACTTTTTTAGCTGGCCCAATAACGAAAATTTAAAAAATATGTTTTGTCAACTGGTATAAATTATATATGCTCTGAAAATGTCATTGAAATTGGTTAATTGGTTTAAGAATTACAAACGATCAAAAGTGGTAAAAATTGCAATTTTTCAAGATTTTCGGCCTTAACAAATTGTTCCCAATAATGTAAAACTTAAACATTTTATCTATTATAGAATAAATAATTTAGAAGACTGTTTTAAATTAATAAAAACGGTTAAACAAATGTGAAATATATTAAGTTAAAAAGCATTGAGAAGGAATTATTTTTTTATATATTCAGTTGAAATTTCATCGCAATATCTTCAGCGGTTTAAGAGTTATTCAAAAATGTCGCGTGCTTCTTCAATCGAGCCCACTGTGCGTCGCAGTGGTCGACTTTACGAAAAACTGGCACAAAAATCTGTATGACTCGAACATTTAATTTATTCGCTTATAGTAGAATTGAATGCAACCGTTAATCTTCGTAGACTTCGTGTATCATACTTGTCAAGTAATGACTTAAGAGCATCATCGATCACCATGAAAATCAGATCAAGTCTGTTATAACGGGATCCGAAGCACATGCGAAGCATGGCAAACGAAGCTTCCGTGTTCCCATTCCTCGAAAATTGAATTTTACTGTCTCAGAAATGTACTTTCCAAATCCTGTTATATTGGATTGGCAATAAGAAATAGAAAACCCAATTTTGAGAAGATTTTGAAGTTGTACGAGCGCGGAATTATGAAGCTACCAGAAAGATGGCAAAAGATCATCGAAAAAAATGGAGGATATTTTACTGATTAAATTTCATTGCTTGAATAGAAAAATTGGGTTTTATTTCACCTTAGGATATCGAAATTATTTTCTTGCCAACTCAATAGTTATTGGGTATCAGGCGCTTGAGCCTTCTTATGACTTCCAGACAAATTGCAGTAATGAGTACTGAAGTATATTCATACATTCAAAGTGGTTCGGAAAATCAAATAGATTTCAAATTACTTATTAAATACAAAAGTACTACTGCTGTAACTAGAAACACTTCAATTTTCGTCATTATTATCATTCGTAGCGACGAATGTTTATACGTACACTATGGTTGAATGGTTTCAAGAGATGCATACTTTGGTGTAGTGAGTTTTTTATGGGCGGACGCGTAGAAGAGCTATGAAGATCAGTATTTTTTTAAATGCTTCATATTCTCTACAAAACAGTATTAACCTATACACTGTATTAATCATATCATCACTGAATGCAATAAGTTATTGCCAATAACATACCATCAGTTTTATTACATAATGTAAAATAATTTTCTGTGAATAAAATCATTACAACATTATTAAGAGAGTCGTGATTTCATAACACGAAAATTAAAATATCTCCTTAACTAATGGTTTCTCGATATTACTAGGTTCTTTTTTGTCGAGAATATGAAGCTTCATCGATTGGCACAGGAAAAAACATACGATCCCATTTATAAAAAACAACTGATTACCTTCACATCTCTTCTACGCGTCCACATACAAAAAAACTCACAACACCAAAGTATGCATCACTCGAAACTATTTAACCTTATATAAAGATTCTTCGCTACCAATAATAATAATGACGAAAATCGAGGTGGTAATATTCAGTTAACCACCCTGTATATTGTTCAAAATATATGTGTGTACAGGGTGTAACAAAATGTATTTTCATGGCTTCCTCAGGTGATTGTACATCTTTACGTCGGTGGAGTTGTGTAAAAAAGTGGTTGTAAAATTGACCTTGAGCATAATTTTTAAGGTCAAATTGTTTTTCTATTGCATCGTTTAGCATTCGTCACGAATAAAGAAAATCTGAACGGAACTATGGGTTATAAATCAATCGTTCTCTTTAAAAACGACTTTAAAGTTTCGTAAACTATTTCATTCAATATGCTGCAGGCTGTCCCAGTATTGGGTACAACCGTGGAGTGGGTGATTCTATATGAGAAAATAGTCGTTTTCGAGAAAATTGACTTTGAAAATCCGTTAAGTCTACGTGCCTAGCATTTGTAAGAAGTAGACCAATAAGTAAAATAAGTAAAGATCAGACCCGTGTGAGCCGATATCTACATTATTCAATAATACATACCACGCGTGTTCGTCGAATTTTCCAGCTCCTTTTGCTCGAAAACAAAGCCTCAAATAAAAATAATTTATTTTGTATTTTCGTAATTTATTTTGTATTGTAGATATATGGAATAAAATAGTTTACGAAGCTTTAAAATCACTTTTAAAAATATTGCTTGATTTGACAGTTATGATTCTTTTGAGACTTTTCTCGCGGCAAGTATTACGCGATGCAATAGAAAAAGAATTTCACCTTGAAAATTATATTCAAGGTCAATTTTGTGGTCACTTTGATAGTTATGATGATGATAATGACGAAAGCTACTTTGATTCCAGAATCCAAGAACTTCAACGATCTTAGAATAGACGAAAACTAGAATTCTATTGAAATGAAAACATTAAGAATTCACCATAAAGAATTCGTCACTAATTTCGATAATCTGAGTAGTATACGACGGCGGAAAGCAGGAGAGGGGGGGGGGGGCGGATAGAGACGCTTCCTCACTTTTACTTCATAATACATGATTTTCCGTTATGAAATAGCGTTCGAATTGAAACTTCGCCTCCAGCTTAACTGAAACCTTCAGACTGAAACATTGATGAATGTGTACGTGTACATTTACGAAAATATGACTTGAAAAAAATGCAAGAATATGTAGTTGCATTCTTTAAAAATAATTTTATTGTATACAATAAATTATTATGTATACAATAATGAACTGATAAATGTAATATCTATTCAACATGATTTTTGAAACTGGACAGAAAGTTCCAGTATTTGCTTAGCTATCCGTGGGTCTCAATAACACGATATTGTCAGCACAATATCAGGGGTCGTATATTTTCTTTGCGATTTTGCAAGCAGTACCGGACTCGATCTGACCTCGAAGAAAACATCGGATTCTGCACGAACGACCATTGGACCATACAGATGCTGAAGCTTGGAAAACAATACACCGAAAGGATTTGGAAAGCACGATACGTGGAAGCTCGCGGTGTTTATTAAAGTAAATAGTAATACGATTAGTTCTGTGGATGCTTCAGTTGTATATAAAGAATTCATACTGTAAAATACTGTTCCTTCTTAAGGAATAAGTTACATTTTGAAAGGTAACAACAGTTTTTGAAGTGAAACTTCTTTGCCGAGGGGGCTACAATTTTCTAGCGTTACGGAAGTGACGAAATTTCGCGAATAACCTCGAATAGTTTGACAAGTAACATTTTCATAATTAATATACTAACTTTAAAGACTTTATCGGTGAACTTTCTAAAATTCTATGTATGTATTGTTTACGAACAAGATTGGTTTTTGTGCTTCAACTTCAACGGCGCAGCGCTTAAGATGGACAATTATAGCTATATTAAGAGAGTTTATTGTTAATACAAAAATTTTGTTGTACCGTCTAAATGCTGAATAAAACTTTTTAAATAGTTCAACTTATAGTTGTTGGGAGAAACATATTTAAAAACCAGTGATATTTCAGCGTCCTAAACCAGGTTCTCCCCCTAAATTGGGATAGATAGCGAATTCTGAATACACTTCTCAAGATAAGATCTTTTTACAGACAGAACAATGTTTTTTTACTTTAACACTAAAACTACTGAGCCTTAATAATAATTGGTATACAGTAAGAAGCATAACTGATTCCACACACTTTAAATCAGAACAACTTTTTTACGAATGGACCAAACGACTTCAATTTCTCTGTAAGGTTAGAAGAATTAGTTTAGTAAATGATCTGTAAGAAATATGTTGAAAAATCCATTTGGACGGAATTGTGAAAAATAATAGTAAAAATGGATTTTTACAACTTTTTTAGCTGGGCCAATAACGAAAATTTTAAAATGTGTTTTGTCAACTGGTATAAATTATATACGCTTTGAAAATTTCATTGAAATTAGTTAATTGGTTTGCGAATTATAAACGATCAAAAATGGTGAAAATTGCAATTCTTCAAGATTTTCGGCCTTTTGACCACTTTTGATCGTTTATAATTCGTGAACCAATTAACCAATATCAATGAAATTTTCAGAGGATATATAATTTATATCTAAAATTATAATTATAACTAAAAAAGTTGTAAAAATTAATTTTTACTATTGTTTTTCACAATTCCGCCCAAATGCATTTTTTAAACATATTTTTTACAGGTCATTTACTAAAATAATTCTTCTAGTCTTAAAGAAAAATTAAAGTCGTTTGGTCCATTCATAAAAAAGTTGTTCTGATTTAAAGTGTGTGAAATCAGTTATACTCCTTACTGTATGTTTCTTTATAGAAATGACGAGATTGATTTTATGTAGACTTTGTGCGGCTGTTATTATAATATGTGATCTACTAAAGATCTATATATATTCATTTCTTGTGAAATCATTTTTATTATTTCAATAATTCTAAAATATAAAATCTGGAACCGGTTATTTTGAACAGTGGTTTCCATTAATTCCGCAATTCGGTTTCGTGCATCAATCTGCCGAAATGTTTGTTAAAGCAAATCCGAAAATATGATGTCCTCCTTCTCGACTCCGATCTAAAGTGTGAATGCCACTCACCCGAATTACAGCTATATCGTAATCAGAGGTCCTAGAATCGTACATCTCATGGGCAATGATTTCTCGAGCGTCAACGACTATTCCATCCTCCTTCAGGTTAGAAGTACCAGCTTTTATCGAAATTAATGGAGTGAAGGCTCTGAAAAGGAAAAATATTACAGAACGGGAGTTATGGAATACTGTAGAAAAATATTAATAAAATATCGTGGAAATTAACTCAAGACCCAAAAAATGCAAAAATCGCAGAAATGAAGACTGAATCTCGGAGCCAGAGTATGTCAAGTCCACTTTTATGAAACAAATACATTTAATATGCTTTTCGTATCAAGTTTTTCCAATGGTAAAAACGATTTTGTTTTAAATCGTCTGAAATTTTATTAATGGCAGCGGATTTTTTGCACTCATGGCAAAAATGAGTAGGTGAAACTTATAACAGTGAAAACATTAAAAAAACGTGAGGATATGGAGTCGGTATTTTCATTCAATTAAAATTATTTACATAAGAAATTAATTATTTGTATAACAATATTATGTCAGATGTACAAATTAATTTGTAGCCCTTTGTGGAGTATTTTCAAGCAATCAGTATACATTCTGCAATGAAAAATAATCTCTGTCACTTTCTATGCATTTACACCATGTTATAAAATTTACTGAATCTTCAAATCGTTGGATAAAATATTTGGATTAAAAATAAAGTTACTACTGATTGATTGTGAGGGCCACGAATTAATTTATATTTTTTATATTATAAAATGTACACTTCCGGACAAAAAGATAGCACATCTTAGAGTTTCTACATTATTGTAGTAAAAATTGGTAATGACACATTTTTTTTCATGTCTCGTTATTAGCTTTTAGGGTGCCTGCATATACAGGGTTTTCAGGTTTGAAGTTCCAAACTTTGTCAGCATATTCTATGGGTCTAAATGAGATAAGGATGTTTTATAGGCATAGGCTGTTAAACGCTTTATTAAAAAGTTATGAACAAAAATATGGAATCTTACGCCACTTGACATTTACGACTGAAGAACTTTAAAGAAAAAAGTTTATACAACAAGAATATTCATATACGCGGGGTGAACTGATATAAAGAATTAATGATTCATTCACCATTATGAAACGCTGCCCTGTAAAACTTGTATTTTTAAAGACGGTGGCCAATTCGGAATGGAATATTAGTTGCATCTACACATTTTGTATTAACATTAGTGTCAGTAGTAATAATTAGTATTACGTGATTAGTAGTAATACTTAATATTCATTTGATGACCACAGATAGTGAACACCGCTTGCAAAAAAGTTGCATTTTACAACTATTTTATGCGGGCCTCTATTGAAATTTTTAAAAAATACGTTTTGTAGGTGTGTGTCAATTACACTGTCCAACACCAAATTTGTTCCCTAATTACTGTTGGGCCCTTCTTATAGAGTTTTCTGTGCTGATTCCGAATCTGTCCTTAATTTTTCTCCTATACGCACAGTTTTTGAGGACCATTGCTTTGAAAAAAAAACATATTGTTCCACTTTAATCAAATATTGTGATGTTATTATAAAAAATATTGAATTGTTTCAAAATTGTTTCAAAATTTGTGAATTTAAATTTGTCACGTCTCGGATAACTGGACTTCTCGTTAGCGTCAAGTTGTCCATTTGTCCGTATTGTCCATGGCAACAATAAATTTTCGTTACACGCTGAATAACGCGATTCATAAATTTGGCTAAGTGTCGTTAAAAAATTTCATGCACAGTTGAGGAAAAAGTATGCGTACCTCTGGACACAGTGTGCGGCTGTAACGACCCATTCCTCGCTAATGATAGCGCCACCGCATACGTGACGATTGTTATATCGGAGGGACACCTATAAATTTCGTCAGTGTATCAATTTTGCGAATCATCGGCTTCGACAGCCGCGAAATTCACCATGTTTCCCCGTATAATCAGCGCAGCCATGTTAAGCACGGATTTGCATTCTTTTTATGCGTACACCGGAGATTTTTGTGAAAGGCAAACTGATTACACTCTACAACACCGTTCAGCAATATTTGTTAGGTGATTCTTATAGAGTTTGTTATTCTAAAACCAAATCCGAAAGCAGAATTGCTTTCTATCATGCAACGATTTTGAAAAACACTGGTTTTTGTAAAAATGCATGATTCTGGTAAAAAAAGCAAGATGTTACGCGAAAACTGAAAGTGTGAAAAAGTCCTCTACATATCCATATAATCAATTATAATTTTTTGTTCTTAATAATAATAATAATAGTTTGCTTTATTTTAGCCTTACAGCTAAGAAATGTGACTTGATTTACATTAACCAATCTGTACAAAACTATCTTATTTCACACATTCGGTCCATACCTTCTCTCATTCATTTCTATGTCTCACACATTCCTACCCTGTCCTACTCTTTTAGTATCCTAGTATTAATCCACTTAATTCCTTACTTATTGTTTCCCTCCCCATTCCCTAACTTTTGTATTTTTGGTTTGGTATTCTCTTTGGTTTATTTATGCTCTCTGTTCTCTGTTTTTCCTTCTCCAACCACTCTTCAACCTTTCTATCTTTTTTCCCGCTCACTACATCCTCGAGCTTGATCATTTCCCCCATTATCCTGCAATCCCTTGTCAAATGCTCTAGGTTTCCATACTTGTCCCCACATAGGTCGCATCCTCTTGCCTTTCTTGTTCTTTCTAATAGTTGTAAATGCTTGTTAGATTTTGAAAAAGTGCCGACGCGGATACTTTACACTTTACACGCTTTATTTTTGTATTTACGTGAAAAATTTATTTTCAATAAATTCTAGTCTTACCTTTATAATCGTAGTAATAATATAACTGTACCAACATCCGAAATTCTTTTGATTAAAATAAATCCACACAAACAAGATGTAAATGTCTTTTATATCATATATCTTATCATATATCTTATATATCATATATTATATTCAATATCTTTTATAATAACATCACAATATTTGTTTAAAGCCGAAAATTCCTTTTCTTCAAAGCCATGTTTCTCAAAAACTGTGCGTCTAGGAGAAAAATCAAGGGTAGATTCGGAATTAGCGCAAAAAACTGTATAAGAACCACCCAACAGTAATTGTGGAACAAATTTGATGTTGGACAGTGTAATTTATTTTGTTAATGCCCAAGCCTGTTTGTATTTAACTCTCTAAAGTTGTCTAGAAAGATGTATCATTTCGTAGAAAACTACACAGCCCAATGATGAATAATGAACATTTCAGAGAAACTAGATTTTTGTATTTGATTGTAGGAAAATCTGGGTCGACTCGTCTGTGGTAGTTGTAGGATCGGAACACTCACCTGGTACGGATGATCATCGATACTTGCTGGTTGGCCTCCAACAATGCGACTCTCGTCATCGACTGAAAGAATCAATAGTTGAGTTACCGTTTCCTCTTGCATGGCTATTGAAGACATTCTAATTAGAGCGTAGCGTTGGCGCTGTGTTTCGATGGGACTTAATGGGCTCCCTTAAATCGAGAACAATTGGACCAGTGGGAAAAAGGTGCTCGAGGTTTTACGACGCGACGTCGACTCGACCAGAGCGAAAAATAGAGTGAGCAATGCACCCTCGAAAAAATTGCCGAACAATATAAAGTGAACGTACATGTCGCAACAGATCGGAGTGTCGTTAAAAAAATTAATAATTGCCAGCAAGGCGTGCGAACAACAGTGCGCGTTAATTTGCAACACCTGAAATGCGTTTCGAGTGGTGGGGAACGGCTCATGTGATATTTGTGTGTTGTTTTTTCTTCTCTTTTTTGTTATCGCGAGTGGTTCCACTCTTTTTTTACACAGGTTGATGCACTTTATGGAGATTGAGTGTACTTACGTTGCAGTAAAAAGAGCTGCGACAACACGACTGGCGCGAGCTGCAACCACAGAAACACGGGGAAGGTATACATAGCGGGGACTTGCCGAGGAAACTACCTTCCTCCATCTGGCTCGCCCTTCTTTTATTTCGATATTCGGGTTAATTGTCGTTCGTATCAATTTACTTGGACACGACGAAAAATTTCCAATCCACGAAAGTCTCGGACCGCCGCCGACCTAGATTCCGCATCGATTACGCAAAAAGGAGAAGGACTGAAATATAATTTCAGCGCCGCCAGCGGACGCTTACACCATTCATTTAGTACGAAGCCATTAAGCGTGTCTCTAACGCGATTCGGCATTCAATGTACCTAATTATGAAAAAAAGAGAATACTTTTAGAGATTAAATATCTAAATTTAAAGATTAAATATTAAAACGAACGCATCGAGCCCTGAAAACAGGATTTTCCAAACTTGTTCCACGTTGGAACACTTTGCGAATCCTGATACTTTAACGGAACACCTTGGCTGTTTTATCGAGTAGGTAGGTATAAATAGTAAATAAAATTAGGGAGCAAATCAATTAGAAAAAGACAAGGATTGATTCTCCAATCGTAATTATTTAACAGAAAACCTACCAGCATCGGTCCAAATGACTGGTTCCAGATTTTACATTTTACAATTATTGAAATAATAAAAATAATTTCATAAGAAATGATTGTATAAGGTAAATGTACCTATTACTGCGGGTGTACGTTTCACTGCGGTATTTTCTCCCACTGAGATTAAAATACGTGAATATAAGTATTTTGCCCTGAATAAATTTATACAGTTCAATGAGAATGTAGTCTCTTTGGCGAGGCAAACAAAATTTTCAATCATATTCTCATATTTTTACAATCTCAGGATTTGAAAAAAACATCATTCAATAAAATAAGACCATTTTTCTTCTATCTCGATCAACAAACAACTGTTGTTCTCATGTTTGTACATTCTTTATATTGCTTGAAATTGTATAGAGGAGTTTCATTATTATTTTTGGGTACCTACTCCGACACAATAAAAATATAAAAAGAAACTTGTCTTGTCATTTTAATAAAAAATATTAAGCCCTCAGGATAACGTACATCAAAGAGAAGGAGGAGCTCATTATTGCGGCACGAAAATCACTGTCCCTAATACTGTGATATGAATTGCAACTAGAATGAAAAACAAGGTTCACTTTAGCGTAATGTTTTAAGTTCGGTACCTATTCGAGAAGCGTAAGCAGGTAGGATACGATTCTACATAGATCAAGAGTATTATAGATACAGTAAGAAGATATGGCTAAAGTTAAATCGAAAAGTAATAATAAAACAGGAACAAAAATAAAAGTCAAAGTAAAGTGAAGTGCACGAAAAGAACTATGTATTTATGGAACTGAAGAAACAAAGAAAGAATGGAGATTTTAAGGAATAAAAAGGAAGAAGAATTGAGAAAGACAAAGGAGGTTTCATTTTAAATTCAGTTGTGAAATGTTTTAAACTTTACAATGCTTTTAATTTAAAACAGCTTCAAACTAAAGATAATAAATATTACTCAAGTATTTGTTAAGAGAACGACGGCACGTACAATAGCGACGTCCGTTCCCGTCGCGTCGTCCTTTACGAGTCGGCCACCTGTGCAAAGCTACAAAATCGACTGGGAACCGAGGCACGTACGCGACAGCTGTAAAATTAATAATTTCGAACAAATAATTCGATGACGTACCACGTCTGAGCCCGGAAGAGGTGAGAACGATGCACAGCGCGTATGTATCGGTTCAAGTGTTTCCTCTCTGCCCTGTGTACTCAACGCTGTGCATAGGTACAGTCGAGGGGACGCCTTTTCATTAGCGAGCTTCATACCAAACAGGTAGTTCTTTCATCAAGCCCCCGCTGTGTACGTGTCACTCCCTCTCCCTCTTTGCAACTCTTTTTCTCCTTCTCTTTCCTCCGACCTCGGCCTCTCTTGTCGCACCCGGCTGTTACCTCGATCGCGTTGTCGTGTGGTGTCGTGGACATGTTTTTTGTTCAAATGTACATATGCCCTCTGTGTTGGACGATCGTTTCAAAAAAAAGATACTTTGCACGGTAGAACATTTCAGGGTTTGAAAGTGTCGACGAGCACGCTCTTTACAGTCCACGCTCGGAAAGATCCTATCAACCTGCTATCTGTGTTTTTGAAAATCCGTTTGACTAGAAACGCTGCAATATCCGCAGGCAAAATTGATCCATTGTTTCTGTATTTATTAACACAGAATCTTTTTTTCTCTATGCTATTGTAGCCTCTTGTCCATCTTTTAGTTTTTTAATAAATCTGAACAAAGGCATGTAACAGATATTGAAGTTTCTAGCAATTGTTTTTATCTTTTATTAAATAAAATACTAAGTATATATAAATATATAACTATATAATACTATTTAATTGAACTACAACAAGAATTATACAGGGTGTCTCAAAATTCCTTCAATATCCAGAAATGGGAGGTTCATTTGAACATTTTGCGTAACAGAAATAAAGCAAATAAATCTTACACGTTGAATTTTATTTATTCCATTTTTCTGGGTTGGAGGTCATTTGTAGGTCATATTGTGTTACATGGATGAATTCCGTATTTTGTCAGCTACAACATTACGTTAACGAAGATATATAATTTCATTTAAAAAAAACATCAATGACCTTGAAATCTCATAACAAAATGACCTTGAAAATTTTTCCATTACACCGTTACATGTGGCTCTTTAAACAGTGTAACTTTGTTCTAAGAAGCTTTTTTGTACAACGAAAAGTAACGGAGATATTTAAGTGTTCTGTTTCTTTGGACTCATCCTGTATTGTACAATGATTTCTTATGAAATTATTTTTATTATATCAATAATCGTAAAATAAAAACCTGGAACCGGTCATTTTGTCGTCTTTTGTTGTCCGTGATGGTAGGTTTAGTGTTGAACTATTCTCTTTATCCGCCAGTGCAAGTCTGCGGAAGCGTCTACATTAATTATCAATTAAGCTGTTTGCAGAAAGCAAAGTTTCGCAAAGTGCACGTAAATTTATAGTAACCGGAACCGATTTCCTGTGGTATTTTAAGCGGAACCGCCATTGAGATACTGTCGCAAGTCGAAACAGTCGATATGCTTCAATGACACTTAAAATTGCGCAGCCCTTCTAGGAAACCGAACTGTGATACGGGTTCTGAGCACAATCCTCGGCTAGATAGAAAGTGAATTGGTTAATCATCGTATTTCTCTTCGCATAAGAACCATCAATTGTTCCGGAACACTTGCGGAAGAGTTTCTTCGATAATAGATTGGCTCCGGACTCGGTCAAATGTTACATTTGTACTGTCCGTTCCCAATTTATTTGACATGCCGTGATAATTTCGATCCGTGGTGGTTTTTCTGGATTAATATTTCAATGTAAAACGAATCAGGTGTTAAGATCACCAGATTACCATTTCTTAGATTCGAAATTCATTGATTTCAGTGAAACTGAATTATTTTAATTAGCCTACCTTTATTTAGAATCTACAATAGGATTGAAAGCGTAATTAATAGACTGCTGATCTTTATACAAAATAAACATCGTTCGCCTCAATGACAAGGGACAGAAAATAGAACTCAAATATTGCTTTAATAATAACTGTACATATAATTTATCCATCTCGTGTAGTGATTTTTGTCAGAAATGCATAAAATTCGCAGCCTAATAATTAGTATCATAAATCTCGACTTCTCAATTCTTGTTTCATGAAATAAATCGCTTCAATTTTATTTGATTTCTCCGGTTACTGGATAGGCGGCGAACGTGTTAAAAATATGAAACATATTTTTCGCCGATACATTTTGAATAAAGTTCATTTAGGATCTTTCTCATTCTTTTTCTCCTGTATAAAAAATATGAATCTGAAACGCGAGGCTGGAAGTTTCTGCACGAAAAAATAATAGCTCCGTTTTTTATCGGGCGTTTTGTTTCTGTCCGATGGAGCGTGCTTACAACCAACGAGGAAAAATTAATCTTCGCCCGAGGTATGCACAGGAAGATATTCATTTTTCTGTTTGCTTCGCGTCTATCCAAGATCGTACCTCGGACACTCGCGTGTATACTCCAGGATATCCTTGTCTGGCGCATTCGTTAGCGCCCCAGGATACGATACCAATTTGAACGCCATTAAGTACTAAAGGTCCTCCTGAGTCGCCCTGTAATGTTGCGTGTAAAGATTATTATCTGTACCAGGAGAGCAGCTTCGATATCGAAATTTCGTAGAACAATAGAAGCATACAAAATCGAAGGAGAAACGCTGGGACATTGTTTGCTCTAAACTCTTGAAAGATAACATCACGGACGAATTATCTGTGAAGTTTACGATAAAAGCGTCGTTCACAGATAATGTTGGCGAAAATAGTACTTTCCCAATAATAATATTATGACACTTTACACAATTTTAATTAACGTAATATAATCGATCAAAGTGATTCTGATATTATCATCTTTTTGTCAGATATGAATCTGACGATTAACGGGGTGAGTTACCTAACATTTTCACTGCAAACATACACAGGGTGTCCCAAAATTTCTGTTACACGGGATATCTCTTTATCCATCGTATTTAGAAAAAAATATTTCCAATGAAATTTATATGGTTATCAAAGCTCTATATGTAGAAGGGTGCATTTCTTAAATATTTTATTTGACGTGTTGAGGGGCATTTTAAGGCCGTTACTATTTTAAATGGAAACATATTTTGTTTTATTACACCAATTTATTCTATGAGAAAAAACAAGTAAGTTTTATTCGAATTCAAAAGAAACGCTTTTGCCAGGTGCAATTGCATCTTATTCTTTAATGCAAACCAATTTTTTTGTTAAACATGTAGATACCTTTTATTAAGTATAAATAATTATTTCTACTAGTGATAGTAGGAAATAAATTGATTTATTACATTGTTTATTACATTGAAAGGTTCATACTGTGTGAAAGTATTAATTGCAATATAGATGAACTGTTATAATAAATTGGTTTTCATATTTGTATATCAATAAAATAATTAAACGCAAACATTTGTTATTGATCGAAATTGAGCGGTTTACAGAAATTAACTTTCAAATGGATTTTTAAAGGAAACTTCAAAACTGGTACAACTCTCAATTGATACCCGCTTTTACCAAATTGGGAAATGAAAATCAATTATTTTATTTTTGCAGCGTCGAAAAGGTAGTGAAATGATAAATGTCTATTTAAATCTTCAAATACTTTCATCAATGGAAATTGATAATTATCACCACTTTAATAACTGTCATTCTAAAAATAAAATCAGGTGGATAACGATTGACATGATTGAAATACAGATTTAACCCAGTAATAGTAATTCATGATAACACAAACGTCTTGGTTTAATTTAAATGTGGCAAGGTGCAGGTTTTACATGAAACTCAATTTCAAACTAAAAATCACGTATTATGTTCTAATCTTGTATTACGCGTATTGTTACCCGTATTGATACAAACGTATCAGAAACGTCGGAAATATCATATATAGTATCAAATAAATTTTTGAGAATAAATATGTCGTAGAAGGGATAATTTTTGACGTCATTTGAAGGAACATTTTTCTTTGCGAAAATATTCTTCGCGGTTTTGTCAAGGAGTTTTTAACGAAAAATGTGGACCAACCACAATGCAACTACAGCGACTCGGCCAATGCCAACGCTATGCTCAGCTGTTGCCACGCTGTGATTGGTCCGTGTTCTTTGTTAATAACACTGTCCAACGCCAAATTTGTTTCACAACTACTACTGTTGGGTGGTTCTTATAGAGTTTTTCGCGCTGATTCCGAATCTGTCCTTAATGTTTCTCCTATACGCACAGTTTTTGAGGAACGTGGCTTTGAAAAAAAAAACATATTTTTCAACTTTAAACAAATTTCATCCCGATATCTCTTATGGTTCAAGAGTTATAACAAAATGTCACTTTTCTCGATCCAGTCCACTGGCTCCTCCTTCGCTTTAATGTACGTAATGCTGAGGGCTCAAATAGTTATTAGAAAGGTAAGAAAAGTTTCATTTTATATTTTCATTGTATCGAAGTAGGTATCTAAATAATAATTAAATGTTCCCTTATGCAATTTCAAGCAATAGGAAAAATATACAATCATGTGAACAACAGTCCTTTGGTGATCGAGATAGAAGAAAAATGGTATTATTTTTACGTTTTATGAAGAATGTGTATTCGAATCCTGAGATCGTAAAAATATGAGAATGTCTGACAATTTTGTTTGCCTCGTCAACGAGAATACATTCTCATTAACAACGACCATTTTGCATTGCAAAGAACCTTCAAAGAACATTCTCATTGAATTGTACAAATTTATTCAGGGTAAATATTTAATTTTACGTACTTTAATTTGATTGGAAACAGTACCGCAAGAAAACGTACACCCGCAGTAATAGGTACATTTACTTTTTCTTGGGAAAAAGGTGTTCCTTGCTGATTTATATTTAACCGTGCACTACTGTGGTCGGCAAAGATAGATTGAACGATTTACCTGGCAACTGCCCTGGCTACCTTGTAGACTGCCAGCGCACAGCATCGTTCGGGTCACATCTTTGTGCTGGGCGGCGAAGATCTTCCTGCAAGTGTTTTGATCAACGACGGGAGCCGTCAGGGTTTGCAAGTTACTCGAGATCGAGCCGCTAACCTGCAAGTGATTGCATATTACACCAGGCGATTTCGAACGGCAATCTAACCAAGTCGCAGGCTAGTGGGACAGTGCAAACGTGAGAGCGCCAGTAGCCGATGCGACGAATGTTTGCCGTTACGACCGTACATTGTCGACCGATCGACAAACAAACCTTAATGTTTACGCGAGTTCGCAGTGGGTAATCAGTCTCGGGGAACGTTACCGTTGACCGAAGCATCGTGCCACCGTCAAACACGGTTTACCTATGCAACAGCTGTCAAAACGATCTACATAGAGTGATCCAGACAAAAAAACTTACCGACGTAAAGCCCCATCCTGTTACCACAGCGGCACTTCCAGGCTGCACAGCGCTGTTGGAAGACGCCAGCTGGATCGGTTTTGCATTACCATCTATCATTATCGGCGTCGGTAGCTACAATAATTGTATCATTCTCAATATCCAATTATGATTGCCGGTTAAATGGTCGGTTTCAGAAAGCCAGAAGGTAATCAGAGATTTTTGCCTTTCTACTAGAAATTTTTACCTTTTCCTATGTTATCCAGTAGACTTGGACGAGAAGGTGAGAGAAATTCAAGTTTCGATCCTGCAGGGTCATTGGTTCAAAAGTTATAAATGTTTAAAGTTGAGCAATTTCTAGCGTTTTTGGCAGGTTAGCGCCGCCATGTTGTGTGCAGTGATGGTTGCGCGCCGCTTACCGCGCAAAGCCGCTAGGTGGCACCACAAGCACGCGCTGATGTCGATCACGTAGATTGTACATTCCCAAGCCGGTTCTCTTCGCCACCGCCAACCAACTAATTAATTATTGGCATTACCGCGTGCTTGTGCTTTATGGCTGTCTCAGAAACACTGAAAATCGCTCAACTTTAAACATTTATAACATTTGATCCATTGATCCTTCAGGATCGAAACTTGGATTTCTCATATCTTCTCCTCCAAATCTACTGGATAACATAGGACATAGGAAAAAGACAAAATTTTATTGGAGACAGGCAACAATTTCTGGCTACGCAAGGAAAAGAGCAACCGTACAGTTGCATTCGTGGGAAATGATTAAATAACTGTTTTTGCTAACTATAACTGTATTTGTTCTAAATAAGAAATACAATGCTTATAATAAGCTCCATTTTTGTTTTAATTGTGAATAAAAGTGTACATGCGAAATTTGCATAGTAACAATCGTAGTTTTCTAGTAGCAAAATTCCACAACTAACATAGAATAGTAGAATCTATCTTCAGTTTGAATAGTTTCATTCTAATAATCATGTTTTATGAATGCGAGATTATTTACAGTGACATTGCACAAATACAGAATGGAGATTATCACTGATATAATAATAGAAGATTACCACTATCTTATCCGTCTTTACCATTACTGAAAATAATCACGTGAATTATTAGAAAGATATTCTCGTTATCCAATTGTTAGAATAAGTTACTAGTAAATTGCAGAATGTATACATTTATGACAAAAATAAGTAGGCAAACACAAGATTCTAAAAACAACAGATAAATTTAAGAACACTGTTATATCACTTCGGACTTATTAAAATGATTAAGTATAGAAATAAGGTTTTATTTAACTTCTATTTCCTGTAATTATCTTGGAAAGTGTTTAGAGTAAAGGATCGATCTAAGAAGAACCCACGGGTCCGTGCTGTTTCTTAGATCGTACAGTTCTACTACTTTCTTTTTACCTCGCCGATAGCGCCGAACGTAAAGGACTGACGGCGCACTACATACCGTTCATTAAACCGCGAAATACAGTTCAAATTATACCGTGTTTAGTGTCATTTTAATCAGAAAAATACCACAAATAACTTGGTGAAAGTCCCATAAAATATATTGAAAGATAAAGAAGTATCGTAATTGGATTAGTAGTGGTTTACACCGTTACACGTTCACCCCGCAGCGGAGGTGATATTTGTTTTCCTTAGATGGTACAGTTGCTGTTTTCTTAGATCGAATATTTATTGTATGTATTTTGCAGAAAAGTCCGCAGTCTATTAATTGAGCCATTAATTGAGCAGAAAAAGTATATACTTATTTTAAATATTCTTTAAGCTTCCGTTTGATGGTATTAAGCCTTAAGAGAGTAGACTCGATTTTCCAGGATTTTAATTCTTTAATGTTATTCATGCTACCGAATAATGCAAATTACGCTTCGTAAACGTAAAAATAGGCCTTTTGTGGACGATCGCGGCCTAAATTGATCTTTTATCTAGCACTTTTGACTACTGAAAAACCCCATCTTTGCATTATCGAGAAATGAGAAGGCGCATCTTGCACCATTGCAATCCTGGAGAAACGAGTCTACACCCTTAAAAAAATTTTAAATGAAAAATATGAAAAAACAGAAATGATGGTCGCAATCGACTTACCCTATGAACGGCTCAATTAATATTCCTTATTTCTAATAAGCAGGTTCTTTTCAGTAAACTTTCATACATAAGAATACACATACCTTTATTAGAGCCACATCGTACTCGTAGGAATCATCATCGTACATATGGTGGGGAATGCTCTTTTGTATACCGGTGATCAGGGTGCCATCCTGGTTATTGTAGGTGCTCTTGATGCGAATACGGAAAGACGAGGGTGCGCGTCTGCAAGGTAATCGCAATTAACCGCGGATCACCGTACGATGCAGTTTACGAACTAGCAATTTCGCGTCCCGGTAATTAATAAATTATCTACTTGGTCTCGCGTCGTTCCATAACTCAATCAACACAAACCCATAGACACAATGCGCCGCCGTTAGCACCCAGTTCGAGCTGATTATGGAGCCCCCGCATATAAACTTGCCATTAAAGTGGATAGACACCTGCATTATGAAAACAATTACTTCGTTGCTTGTTACAAAATAGTTGCTGTATAGTATATTGATCAAATACATGAAACGGAACGAAACAATGTTGATCGCAGATAACTACATTCCAATCATTACTGAAATCGTAAATATAATCTTTAATTATTAACAATTCATTAAAAAATATACACTTAACGCACATTTTCCCCCTCCCTTAATTTGACACATTTTTCACTGATTCTGAATAAAGTGTTCTGCTCATTTTGTTATTAATTGTACAGGTACATCGTGTGAGAACACATACATCTTTAATTTTAAGTAATTAATCTTTCTATTTTCTGATGATTCTGTTGTAATTTGATGTATCTGCTCAAAATATGACATTATGAATATAACATAATTCGTAACAATAAAGCATAAAGTGGAAATAAATGTGAACTATGGGAAGATATTCTGTGTATATTAAAAAAAATTACATTCTTGTTCTATGAGTCGTATCATGACTGTTTTTGCACGAGGAGAACGTTTAGTCTTTCCTCCATATGTTCCCCTTCATATAAAACTTCATATTTATCACAGCTTTAACGTGAATGTGTCACGTCTACCTCTTATCCGATTAACTTTATCTTTTGCAATAGTTATTTTCTTACAGAATGAAAGAATTTTAGTGGGCGGTGTGAAAAAATCTCGCAAAAAAATTTCAGTAGGTATAACTAAGTGAGGTCCACCCTTTTTTTAGTTTATGGACGTGTGCAAAAAATACATTTGCGTACATGGCCCCTCCCCGAAGGGGGTAGTGTGGGACTCGGGGGCAGAGTAGGGCAATAATCAATTAATATTTAAAAGTGACCAATAGTCTTTTTGAATGTTAGTCACAGCAAAATAGTCATTAGTCAAAACTTTTTGATTAGTTAGTGATAACTAAATGGCAAATAGTTAGTCACAGCTCTAAGTAATTGTTAGCTATTGCTTATTAGTGAATTAGTAGTTGATGATCAGTCATCAATCTTTAGTCATCAGTCACTATTGTGCGATTAACATACATTAATATTATTAATTAGTTACCACTAACTAATCAAAAAGTTTTGACTAATGACTATTTTGCTATGACTAACATTCAAAAAGACTATTAGTCATTTTTAAATATTAGTTGATTATTGCCCCACTCTGACATACAGTGACTCCCACGAATATTAGGATATTCTTATAAAGACTATTTTTAATATTGGACCATACGATTTGATATTTTACGAAAAGTTAGAACAATTAATTTGCTACACAACGTGACAAAATTTTTGATAAAAATTCCAAGTTGTCGGAATTGTTGAAAATACTAAAAGTTGTATTTTGCAATTCTATTATGTGGGCTTATATGGAAAATTTAGAAAACACGTTTCGTACATCTGTATCAATTAAACATATTCTGAAAATTTCATCGAAATCATTCGACGTTGCAATGAGCTGTTTACAAACGTTTAAAGATGGTAAAAAATGCAGTTTTTCACTATTTTCGGCCTCTAACTCGGGGGAAACAGGTCCTCGGTTTCGCCAATACCCACTAAAAAAGCCACACGTTCAAGCTCGCTGGAAGGCCAGACGGGGCTCCGCTCCTCGCATTTCTCCCGTCTGGTTTATTATGCGAGCTGGCTTCACTCATGTTCTTGTCCAATAGCTAAGGGCCACCCTAATATCAACGATTAAAAACCCATTCAATTCAAATTCTCTTCCTATACTGATCACTTTGACTATTTGATAAAAACTGTCTTACAGTTTTATCGTGGTTAATTGGAACTGTTATCAGCTATTCTTATCTGGCTTTGTAATTCTTCGAAATATTAACTACAATATGGTGTTGACGTAAGCCTCCTTAAATAAACAACAACACAATGCACAAGGAGAAGACATTCCTTTTTAAAATATAGATTTCTTGTATGGTTTTATGAATTGTCTTTTAACGTTGTTAAGGAGTGTAAATTAAACGAATTTACCTGATACGGATACTTTTCGATCGTCGTAGGCGTCCCCCCTATTATCCTCGGGCTGAAACAGTTAACAGACACAACCGAGAAAAGGAGAAACAACACCGGCCACATGTTTCGAGCAAGACGGATCAGACCGACTGACTCTATTTCTTTCAAAATCAATTTATTAAAGGCCATTGCTGAACTGATAAGGCGAGAGATTTGCTATCGGGATTCAATTACATTGATTTCGATAAAAGTAATCGATCAACGCTTCCGGTCTCGTTGATCTACCACTCTGTTCCTCCACTTTCTGTCCCAAGCGGATTCATATGTGGAAAGAAAGTTCTCAACGGTTCACGAAATGCCTACGTTTGACTCGGCGAAATAAAATTTCCCCCCGAGTTCCTCATCCGTTCTCTGGTTCTCGATGGAGTTAAGCGCGAACTTGCGTTCCGTTTTGAGACCGTGGAAACCCGAGGTAAAACGGAACTGGATGGATGGGGGCATTATAGGAAAAACGGATAGGTAAAAGGAAATCAATGATTGAACGCTGGATGCGGATATCGGCTACGTGGAAGCGTCTTAATCACGCGATACGACGGAAGTAAATTACTCGTTGTCTCTCTGGTTTAGTACAATCATAGATTCTAAACTTTCTTAGTCTAACAGACGTGTACAGGGTGTTTCAAAATTTTATGATTTTTGAGATTTGTTACAAAATTTGGACCGCAATATTGACCTTAACATTGAATCTCAAGGTCAAAATTGTGTTTTATCGCATCGTACAGTACTGATCGCCAGTGTTGGGCAAATTTTATTTTGAATAATAAATAAACGTGTGATTTCAATTGCAAATAATAAGTAAACTTTTTCTTTAAATAAAAGTAATTTCAGGTGAAAATCAAATAAATAGAGTTTTTGGTCTTCTCTTATTTCTTTTGTATTTTGTGTATACAATGAACACGTGCGCGTTTTTGTCTGCTATTTGTCAATACAAGTAATAATTGAAATTGTATTTGTAAATAACAATTAACTTTATTATTTTAAATAATTCTATTTAGACTTGCTCAAATAATGAAGAATTATTTTTGCTTTTTATTTGAATATCCAAAGACAAATAACTTGTTATTTAAAGTTTTATACTGTTTATAACGAAAGTTCCACGACGCCGCGAGAAGTGAATTATACTTAATAGCATTTCTTATGGCATTTCCGATTCATGGTGTAACATGCATTCCGTATTCGTTCTTTCATATCTTCATGGAAATCATTTAAATGAAAAAAGGTATTTGGTCGATTGATTTGTAGAAATATCGCAGTACATTTCTTTTTTAATCCACTTTAAACATCCCCTAACAATTGAGAATCAGTATCCACAGTTTTCGCGAACGTTTAATCGTCGCATACTTTTCAAAGTGCGATAAAAGGACTATAATACTTCGTGCAATGACTTGTGGGGGTAATTTTAAAGAAAAATCTTCAGTCCGCAAATCTACAGTGAATTGAGGCATGAAGAAACTTGTTTTATTATAAAGTTAATTACTCATCATTTCATTTCATTTGATGTTTCACTACATTTCATTTGATGAGTGTTAATTAAATAAAGTAATATTTCCGCGAAAAGGATTGTTTCCTCATGTTCTGATTGATTAACATTTAAAATCCCTTTTATTAGCCAATACGTTATGCGAGGTGCCATGTCGCTACCACCCCCCCCCCCCCCCCGTTTCCATTTTGCGCATCCGAAGGCCTGGTAAGCAGGCAGCGCAGCATCACGGAAAGCGGGCATCATAGAAATAATATTTGAACACGGATCCGCGGGACGCATTGCTTCGAACGGAAGCAGCATCGTCCGCAAACACGATCTCTATATGTATAATTTTTACAGGCGTTGACCGCAATTTCGATCACCCCGCGATAAATGAAACCGTGCTGACAATGAAACAATTGAAACGTCGACGAACGGTGTACCATTTACGGCTAGCGGAGCGTATTTTTTCTCTCACGGTTGCTCGCGCGTACGCGTGCTCGCAAATTCTGTCGCGTGTGACAAAGCCAACAGAGCGGTGGGCGGTGATGGGCGGAGGGAGCGTAGTGCGAAGAGATAGAAAGATAATCCGCTGACGATTTGTTGAACGCGTGTACCTCATCGACGCGTAGCTTCTCTTGACGCACTATCGATTGTCCGGCGAGAGGAACGCGGCACGCACTGGGACAAGCCGGTCGATTCGACACGCGTGTTTCAGTACTAAATAGGTAAGGGACTGTCGTAAAGGTTGGGACACCGTATAAGTTGGGACAGTGCTTTTTTCAACATGAACGAACTGGGAACACCAATGTCATAGTTATCAACTTTATTTCTGTTTATAAACAAACTTTTCAGGTGCATTCGAAGCAACAAGTCGTGTTCAGTGTAATTGTGCCAGAGTTGGGCAAATTGTAATTTCACTTACAATTACAATTACTTAACAATTACTGTGATTTGGAATTGCAGAAATACAAGTACAATTACCTGACGAATCACTGCAATTGTAATTGTGGTCCGCAATTACAATTACTGGTTGAGCGAAAGTAATTGCAATTCCAATTACAAGTAATTGTATTTCTGCAATTCCAAATTACAGTAATTGGAAAAATAATTGTAATTGTAATTGAAATTACATTTTGCCCAACTCTGCGCTAGACCACGTATGCGTACGCGAGAATTGCAAGGGTCCGAGATTCCACTTCTGATTTCTCGATAATGCAAAGTCGGGGTTTTTTAGTAGTCAAAATTGCTAGAGATAAAAGATCAATCTATGCCATTGTTTGCCTCAAAAGTCCTTCTTTTACGTTTCCGAGCAATGGTTTTGCAATATTTGGCTGCATGCTGCCCGTCAGATGACGCTGCAGTCACGCCGGCGTAGTAGCCTCTCCGACAAGAGCAAATATGTACGGGTTACGCCTAAAAAAGTTTTCACCTCACAAATTCTAATAGAAATGAACGAGGCGAAAATTCTCCGTACGCGACAACCTTATCGGTTTGAAAAAGTTGGTTTTCGACAAAATGACACTGATCCGCATCACTGTATGCCACGGCTCGGCGCTGCCGTTACCAAAATGGTGTCCGGTTGCAACCGAACGGACACGTGTTTCGGAACGTGGCAGCTCGCGCGAGGATTAATGCTATGCCAAACGACCCTCGTAAACGTAAAAGGCCACGCCGCGCCGTTAAAATTATATGATAGCACACGGCCGGATATGCAAGGGCCACATACCTATCTCAAGTGTATTATAAATGTGATGCATGCCGCTCGCAAAACAACCAGCCTTTATTATTTACGGTGTACTCGACTGAATGCACTGAAAATAAGGCGGCATTAAAAGCACGCCCGTGAGTGGCGCGAGGGGACGCGGAGGAGGTGGGGATGAAAGCGAGCCGGAAATAATCCCATAATGTGTAACCCGCTGAAAATTACCATTTAAAGGCCGCCTAGCCGTGGTTGCGTATCGCGTGAACGATGGCCCGCGGCTCTTGATTAACTGCACCGAAGGCCTCCGGTTCGGGAATAATTTCGCGCGTACTCTTTCGGCATCGTTTTTATCGCGAATTCATCCGGCGCTGCACGCCCCGGCACAGTGAATTATTTACCGGTCGGGAATAGCTCTGGTTGCAACTTATGAGTATCGTGAATTTTATGTTTCAGAGTTTCGTGGAGCTGGCCTAGGATGATCGACGCGTATTTTAATGGAACGCAATTTTCAACGTGTTTCGTGCGAAATTGTGCAGCGGTATTGATAACCACGCATTTTTAGTTGTCTTCCAATTGAATTTTTTAAAGACATCCGAAACTGCATTTCTTATTCATCCGCTATTCTTGTTACTATAACGACAAGGAATAACGACAAGCAAGTAGAAACAAATTAATATGCACGAACGTCACTATTTAAAAAAAGAACGGTCGTCTTGACTAGTTCTCTTCGGGAGGTTTATAATGCCTCTTTCAATACCCGTTCCTTGCTTGCGACCTCTCCCCTATTCGGTAGAAAACTTACAGATTCGCGTTTCTTTATTCTGCAAATTTAGTCGAATATGCCAAAAATACGATTTGTCCAAAAATATTATTCGTAGACTGTGGCTTTGATGCATTTTCGACAAAAATGGGTAATTATTTTCAATATGGCATTCCCCTGCTTTCAGTGACCTTAAAATATGTTGTTAGGGGCACAACTCTCTGCACATATTTTTCCTATTGTAAGCTATATTGCGTCACGAGTTGAAAACTATATTGCGTCACCCGGTATATTATGTTATTTACGTTATCAACGACTAGCAAACATCAAAAACGATCGAACGACGAGCAAGAAGCGAACGTCGAACAGCAGTCTTGTCAAGCCCGCCGCCGCGAAACGTTGAAATAAAGTTAATTCGTTACCGTTTAAGGATGTTCTGGAGGTACAATGGGAGACAAAAGTACAAGAAATTCGAAATCCATCAATATATTGGTCATATAATGAAAGCCATTCATGAGTGTATTTAATGCAATTTAAAGAATGTACAATCATGCGAACAACAGTCCTTTGGTGATCAAGAACGAAGAAAAATTGTCTTATTTTTACGTTTTATGGAGAATGTTTCTTCAAATCCTGAGATTATAAAAATATGAAAATGATTGACAACTTTGTTTGCCTCGCCAACGAGAATACATTCTCATTGAATTGTACAAATTTATTCCGTGCAAAATATTTTTATGTAATTTTGTGAAAAACATTGTGAAAAAATACCGTAGTAAAATGTACACCCGCAGTAATAAGTACATTTACCCTAGCTCCTGTGTCTTGGAATGAATACGTACAGTTCTTAGTTTACATAGAAATCAGCATTCTAGTTATTAGCTAACAGATCATTCGCTTCTATCATTGGTGGTGTTACAAATTAGATAACGTTAGTAGTCTTTTAGATATTTCGGTGTTTCCCATTACCAACCAGTATTCCAAATTCCCTGCACTTCCTCCAAGATAACAAGGATAATCTGGAAACCCAATTTCTCAAAAACTGCAAGGAACTCTGCATTCAATTTAACTCGCGAGCGTTCATAGACGACAACGTTTCTGTTAATCACATGCTCCTGTAACGAAGATTGCATTAGCAGTGCCAGAGGATCTTAGAGAAAGTTCTAGCATTGCACACGTACGTATCGTGTCGATCTACAAAGGAGGCGTTCCGGCACCTCAAATGCGTAAAAACATGCGCGCAACATCCGGCAAATCCAACGAATTTTAATGAGCCAGCATTTTGGAAACTCTTCCGCATTCGAAGTACTGCTTCGTATACCTGTTAAGGCCTTTGTATAGCGAGTCACAGAGGAAACTAACAATAAGTATCAGTAGTTGCAAATTCTGAAGAGAGAGATTACATCGCGAATTAAGGGAGGAAGTTTTGTTAAGAGGAACGGATTTTCCCGGATTTCCGGAGGAGCATCGTGACTCCCTCCTTTCCCTCCCCCGCCCAACGAATATAATCCTGACCAACCTAAAGTTTTTTGCAAATATGTATCTCGGAAACTAAGACCAAGCGTCGGGTACGTGTATAGGGAAAAGTTGTTCAATACGCTTGTGCTGCCACCTAGCGATTCGCTGATTGGAAGATGCCTTTTATTCTTTTTTTTTTTTGTTTAAAGGCGGTGGGGAAATGCATGTCACGCACACCCCCCTCCTGATGATGGTTGGGGGTTAGTGTGGGGCTCACCTTGGCGAAATAAAACTAGGGCGAAGGCATACCCACTAACACCCCACCGCCCAGGGCCTTTTTTCTGTTTCAGGACGATGGGGAAGTGTTGTTACGCACACCCCCCTAAGATGAAGTTCGGGGGGTAGTGTGGGGCGCGTCTCCCCCTGAGATGGAAATTGGGGGAACGGGACTCATATCCGTATCCATACCCCTACCGCCCAGGGCCCAGCCCTTCTCCACTATCATATGGAGGTCAACACTTTTATACTCAGAATTTGTTACTCTATCGATCTATGGTATAAAATATAGGACATTCCATTTAAAAAAATCAAAGTGACCTTGAAATGTCCTCCACCTCTCCACCCGCAAGAAAACAATTAATACTACGTAATGTAGGAACGTCATACCAAACAACTTTTATAGGAACACCGTTTTGATAACGACAACACCTTCCGAGATATCCTGCTGATCTGATCTGATATTCATATACTGCATAAAAAAATCGCACAAAAAACATAGCACAAAACAAATCGCATGAAAAAAGACCGCACAAAAACAGATTTGACTATACTATAAATGTATAAACATCCATACTATTTCCATATTTCCGGAATATGAGCAGAGTTTAACAAACACGTTATGATTTTCAACAGAAAGATCGACAAAATTTGTTTCGTGTTCGTTACATAAAATGCAAGATATTGTTACACATTTGTGACGCTAATAACGAACTAGTTTAGTAATTGTAAGTAATACTTTTGTAGTAAAACTGTGTTTAGTAATTACCAAAACCAATAATTATGAAGAATATTTTCTGCGTTTATAGACAGGGTACATTTTTTAATGAGGAATATTAACCATATAATTCTACGAATTTGAAAGTCAGGTTGATGTCAGGCTGACATTATTTCCTGCATTTATCGTCGAAAATTATGCGTGACTTATTAGCTTTCTATTTAAAATGATTACGGTCCATATGGAACATGGGACTGGAAATGTATTAATGATGTTCACAATCTACTCGATGGTAAATGCATAAATGTCTGCAGTCTATTTACTCCGCGATCAGGTAAACACATTTCGGCCGCACGATTTGTACGTATACCAAAACTTGCAATGAGCACATTACAGGATTCACGTGTACTTCATTTTTGTTTCGCTACGCGGGATTCACGTTCCGATTTCAAACACTGACAATGAGAAACATCCTGCGCGTTGTTGCATGCGGCAAGAAAATGCTGTTGCGCAAGAAAAATAATATGATCCTCTTTATCGTGGAACCGAGCGCTTAATCGACCCGTGAGTCAGTTGACATCGCAACATCGCTGATAAAAAGTGTCGAACCAGTTGCATCGTATTTGTCCGGTACGATTATTGAAATTATATGAACGGCAGAGGGGTGTTGAACCTGGGATAGGAGAAATGGGTGAGGGAAACGTTCATCCATATTTATTGAGGATTCGTGTCTACGCCGGATTACGAATGCACGTTTTACGGGAATTCAGCCGTTCGGGAGCGGACCGTGAAATATTTTCGGGGGACGCGCGGAGACCAGATGAATGGGGGACCGGTGGAAACAACCGAATGAAATACGCCCGCGAGTTTCGAAAATCATTGCGATAATTTTTGGCCATCGCGAGCGGCTGCGATAAAACAACGAGAAATTATCGACTGGCATGACTATACATGCCTGCTGATCTCCCTTTCCCGGGCTGTCGCGATTACTAGGACCTATAGCTGCGATTATTGATACTGTTATCGATAAATATCAATGATATCAATGCCTCACCTACACTTTGATATATCGACAACATCGTTAAGGCGAATAACGGCAGGAACTGTCGGAATAAAGTTTAAGGCATACTGATTTATCATTTAAAGCTACAGTAACTTTCATTAATATTGGCACACTCTTAAAAAGGCGATAACTCTTTTAATATCAGACCATATATACAATTTATGTTCTTTTGAAATGTTGGAAAGATTAGTCTACCAAGCAATGTGTAAAAGAATGTATAAGACAAGTTCACGATTTTTAACTTTTTATATAGTACTTGTACGCTACGTATATGCCGGCTATGGCAATTGATTGATCGGTCGCTCTGTCTCGTCCGTTTTGTATACATCGGACTCGCTCTGTCGCTCTCAAAATAGTCAGATAGCGCTTTGGGTCCACGAAAGCGTGTGAGAGTGGGGGCGACGTCTACGTTGTTGTAGTCTGACCACTCCGGCACGCTCTCCACTTCCCCACGCCCCTCCCACTCGGCTTCTCTCGTGCTCCGTTTACAATTGGTGGGTTCCCCTTCCATACGTCCGAGCAAATCGGACGTAGGCTACTGCTCTCAAATCTCAAATATACATTTCTATATACCGTTGAATTCTACTTTCCATGCGCTATAACTATAGAATCATTATTACAAGCATTAATAAAATATAAATATAATACCACGTCAACGTAAAAAATGCGCAACTTTGAAATTTCGAGAAATGGATTTCGAAAAAAAATTTTCCTTTATCATTACATTTACTTTGTCAAATAATACAACTTTTATTTGTCACATTGACGAGAAACAAGGGAAACAATGTTTAAAAAATTCGTTATTATAATACGTAAATAGAACCACTATACAGTCGGGGACAAAATTAAATGGATACCCTAAACCTGATAACTTTTTTAAAAATGGACCAAATGACGTGCGGTTTTTTTGAGACGTCACAGGAATTATTTTACTACGAAATGTATAAAAAATGATTTAAAAATTACTATTGGTCGGAATTGCGAAGAAAATAGTGGAGGTCGCAATTTTTACTGTAATGAAAATTTAAAAGATGTCTTTTATAGATCAAAGTATGCACATGTACAAAGTTTTATCGAAATCGGTTGACGCATAAAAAAGCTGTAAGCATTGAAAAGAGATAAAAGTCTCTGAATTTTGGATTTGAATTCGTTTAAATCGCAGTTTCTCAGAATGTGTGTCATTTTTAATCATCTATGGTTCATAGCAACTTTATTTGATTTCGATGAAGCGTCGTGTATGTATTCTGTACACATATAACTTACTTAAATCTGCAATAGACACAGATAAAAATTTAAATATCACGACCTTTACAGAATCTTTTGCTGCAAAGAACAATTCAAAATCTTTTATAACGTCATAATATTTGTTTAATGTTGAAAAATATGTCTGTTCAAATATGTTGTTTCAAATTCAAATTTCTCATAAGATTCGGCAGATTCGGAATCAGCGCAAAAAACTCCATAAAAATCACCCAACAGTATTTGTTGAACACGAAGAAAGTTTCTCATTTTTAGCTGTTTCAATTTGCAAAAATTCATAAGAGTCAAGACAACAAACTGTTTCAAAGTGGTCGGTAGAGAAGTTCGTAAATATTTCATAATAATATACTCCTCATAAGTGCGTTTAGTTAGTTTCCAAATTACCGTCATAAAATTAAAGAGATAACTGTTTCCAATACTATTGTCGCTTTACACTGTGCATTTCCGATCTGATAAAAGCGTGCTATAAAATTAGACTTTTAATCTTCCTGCCGATAGTACACGGAACCGCTTTCACAGCTTTCAATACGGTATCTATTATCGGACTGGTCTAATATTCCAACGCATTCTGTTATCCGAACAACACATACTCCAAGTGATAGGTCACTTGTTTACGCTGCAAAATTTAACTTTATATAAATAATATAATAAAATCTTATAAAATAATAAATTTAGTACCAACTGGTTCGCGGAAGGTTGGAAAAAATTTGACTGTTTTCAAATTTTAGAAGCAAAATATTCCTGTTCCCACATAAGTTCCTATCTTAATTTTGCTTCCTTGGGAAGTATGGCAATAAATGATTTCTCACATTTTGTGTTTAATGTTATAACAAGTGTAGAAATACTATTGAGTTTGATTATTTTACATTTTACATTCTTTTCTCTGGTATTTTATTTATTTTTTATCTTACAGTTAGCGCGTTTACTGAATTCGCACATATTCAAAGATCGAAATTTCTCGTAAACTATATGCACTTTGTCTAATAAGTCTGTTGCATAAAATAAGACGCTGAAGATCCTAGTTTGTGTATAGACGAGGCTCTTCCCTCTTTCGAATTTACGCTACGGACACGAAAACTGCCTCGAGAAGGGTGAAATTTCGAGTTCGACGGTTAATAAAAACAAAAAACGAAAATAAAAATCAGAGCGCTCCGATTAGCTGGCTGATGGACACGGTTGGCAGAAATCGTCGAATTCGATGCAAGCTGTTCGTTGACAATTTGTAAATTACCGACGACCGGGACTTAACGATCGACACGAAATTGGGAGGTCATTGGCGATTGGCGGAAACGGCTCGCAACGGCGGCGCATCGAAAATAAAATAAAGCGGCGTGCGTGTAATGCAAGTAGCGCGTTATTTTGTCGATTTATTAAATCATAATGAAGTGAACGGGGCGAGTAATAAGAATGCTCGGAATATCGCGCTCGGCCGATTTATATTTTAATGCCGGCGAACGGGAATCAACGACCAATTTCGTATGGTCAGCGATTGTATGTTAATTGAAGAATGAATATCGCGTTACTTGGCCCCGTTGATGCGCGAAACGCGCGCCCAGGCGTTCACGCCTGTCGCTAACAGACGGAATATTTATCTCGCGCGGACGATTCGGCGCCCGTGACAACGAGACGCAATCCGGTGCGTCATTGAAATTATTTTTGAAGATAATGCGCTGCTACGCTTCCGCCTAATGAACTCGATGTTTCGACAGGAATGGACCTACAACGCGAAAATAATGCCACCATGGGCGAGTACTTGTCGCGTCACGGTTCACCCGTTATTTCCCGCCGGGCGCGTTAACTTTGCAACGAATTACTGGCGATAATATGGTCTTTAATATGAACATTTCTTTTATTCACAGTTTAAGGTCCCATTAACAACCACAGTCGTAAACTCTGCTATATTACTCGCAGAATTTGGATAGAATCCCCCAATTTAAGGGGGTAGGATACCCTCAGACTATAGATTCTAGTTCCTTTCTAGTTAACTAGAATCTTACTAGATTTTGGGTCGAAACATGGGTTTGCGATTTTTCACTTAATGTCCTTATACGAGCAAATTTTGGGCTGTCTGAGGGCTCATTCGAAAGGGGAAGGTTCACCGGGGGGTCAATTAAACTTGCTTCGTGAGAACGCGCCAATAGCACTGAGGTTTGATCATTCTCAGAGGGAAGACAGTATACCGAAACTACCGATACTTAATTATGTATATTAATTATATAAATAATTAAATTGATTTTAATCATAACATTCTTCCAGTGATTCGACTGTCTTGCCAAATAAAATTCTGCTAATTTAACAATATAGAGAATTTAATTCTAAATTTGGTTCATAAATATGTCTACATTAATTCATGTAAGAATGTAAACAAATCGAAAACTTACCATAAATGTTGAAAAATCGAATAAAACTTATCATTACATAACAGTAACAGTAGTAATATACAATTCTAATGTTAGATTATGAGAATGTACGCATAAAATTATGCATATGCTTTTAATCTCAAGTAATCAAGTGCAAGAAAAATTGTAATTCTTTATAGATTAGTTTAATTTTATCTAAAAGGAGAATGAACGGTTGTAAAATGTGTAAAATGTTCAACACAGTGTGATATTACAGACGACTCACTATCTAGATATGAAAACGGAACTTTCACGCAAAAACACGAATAGTTCTCGAGATTATGAAGTCGTGTTGCACAAATTCTATAATACTATTGCAGACAGATAGTCTCGTAAATGTAATATACGGTTGGTTGCGACATACACGGTTGCGCGACTACTGTTTTCTCGACTTTATCTTAATAACCTGACTCATTGTCTAGCCTTCCGTGGAAAACTCTGGTACTCGGACGAATTGACGATTTAGCCCTTAATGTCACAGCATTAATGGAATTAGCAATTTCTAGGTAATCGCGAGAAGAAAACACTAATCTGGAGATGTTCTCTCTTACACACATTACGATTCAGGTGCTTTATAAGCAGATCACTTCTCTCAGTAACCGCAAACGTGGTCACGATGCATACATTCTCGTCGCTGGTGATTTTTGGCTGCTCGGTACTGCTTGCGAGTTCGCTGTACAGTCCAAGTAAAGTATATTTCATTAATAATATGTTTCTTATCAGGATGTAAATCATATTACTTGACAATACTATCTTTACAACTTAGAATGATTAAGACAAGTTGAAACAATTAAACTACACTGTCTTTACAAATTACAATGATAAAATCAAATAAGAGAAGATCAAAAAATTAAACTACACTGTCTTACAACTTGCAATGATCAAATTTAATAAGATACGTTGAAAAAATTAACCTACACTATCTTTACAAATTACAATGATCAAATAAAATAAGAGAAGATAAAAAAATTAAACTACTCTGTCTTATAAAACTTGCAATGATCAAATTTAATAATATAAATTCAAAAAATTAAACTACACTGTCTTTACAAATTACAATGATCAAATAAAATAAGAGAAGATCAAAAAATTAAACTACACTGTCTTACAACTTGCAATGATCGAATGGAATAAGATAAGTTGAAAAAATTAAACTACACTATCTTTACAAATTACAATGTCAAATAAAATAAGAGAAGATTAAATTAAAAATTAAATTACACTGTCTTACAACTTGCAATGATCAAATGTAATAAAATAAGTTCAACAAATTAAACTATAATACAATTACAATGATCAAAAATGAGAGAAGTTCAAAAGAGGAGCTATATCTACACCTAAACATGAAACTGTTAATTATTGAATCAGATATTATACAGATTTGTTTATATGCTTCTGTACAAACTTTCGAAAGACTGCAGTATGAAAATTTACAATAAAATCTCTAGCGAGCCACAATCGAACTTTTAAATAAAAACTCGTAAATGTGCATACACGACAGTAGATGTAAAAGCAAAAATGAAATAAATATACTTGTATTCTACTAATTTATAGTAACTTTTACAAGTGTAAAAGTCTCTAATTTATGCGAGCTATTTATAATAGCTTAATAAGACGAGTTAGAAACAACGTCCACTCGTTATTTCTAGAAAGGTAATAAATCCAACTGAGAAACGGTGACGAGATTAAAAGAAAACAACCGTCTAGTGAAACAAATAAAAGCACGGAACAACTTTGTCATGATCGACACAAATACGTGACGACGCGACGACGACGCGACGTTGAGAAACGATCGAGGACCTTATCGGTCACACGTGCCAGTGTGCTATCTATAGCACGCGATCCTGTTCGGCATTCCGTCTAATTTAAATTTACATGTTATACAGGGAATTATCGAGAAAAAATCGGCTTGGAATCATCGCGATCGACAGACGCCCTGGGATCCAGGATTATCGGCGGGGAGAAAGCCACCATAGAGAAATATCCATTCGCAGTTAGTACAATATAACGGGCGATCGATCTTCACAGTCGATTTGGCATTTAGAAAATCGTTGCCTCTCCGCAGGTCTCGTTGCAGAACAATGGCACGTTTTTTGGGCACCAAGTCGAGCATTTCTGCGGCGGCGGTATCGTCGGGAAAAAGTGGATAATAACGTCAGCGCAGTGCGCTCTCAGGCAAGATTAATATATCGCGTTTGTCGACTCGGCTTGCATTTACAATTCCACTCAGTTTCGATATGTTGCGTTCTTTGTTTTTTTCTATTTCTTTTCTCTATTCACCGTTTCTCATGTTTCTTTTTTCTTTCGCTGTAACAGGATACACGTGAAGAGCTTTCACGTGAGGGTCGGCACAGCTTGTTATCACATGGGCGGTGTCATCTACGGTGTTAAAGGCATTGTAATACATCCTGCTTTCAACGCCAATAATTACGACTATGACGTCGCTCTTGTCGAGGTAAACAACACTTGTGACTTCCGTTAAAATGTTCGCAATTTCCCAAAGAAAAAGTGTTCTTTTTTATAATAAATTTTTCAATGTTTTCGGCGCAACGGTTCGATCGTCATAATGCAATAAAGAAATGTGCAATTCGCTGTCAGAATATGTTGATTAAAATGGTAGGCTCAACTTCACTTTAGGGTACATATCAATAATTGTTAACTTTTTTTCTATAATCCCGTACCTTTTGACGAGAAACAGACAACAATCCAAGTTTTAACGTTAGGAATTCACTGGTTCAAAAGTTGTGCGTGTTTAAAGTTGGACGATTTTAAGGGTGGTGTTCGTGTGGGGAAAGCGGATTGTGTGTGGGTCGGTCTCGTCTACGATTGCAAATCTACGTTATCGATATCACCGCCTGCTTATGTATCATCTAGTGGTTCCGCTCGTTAGACGACGCGCGACACTAAGTACATACCAACATGGCGGCGTCCTTACTTGTCAGAAACGCTTATAATCACTCAGCTTTAAACACGCATAACTTTTGAACCAGTGAAATCCTAATATTAAAACTCGGATTTCCGGCATTTTCTCGTTAAAATCTACGGGATAGTAAAAAAAGTTAAAAATTTCTGCTTTCCTCAGGTGAAGATTAACCATGAGTTTTATTTAGGAAAAATTTGGGTTAGTTTAACGTTACAAATCAGTCATTTCACATGCAACAACCAATCATAATTAAGTACCTACAATTTAAGAATGAAATATCATTTCACGCAGCTTTCGGAAAACATAAAATTCGACGAGACGACGCAACCGATCCAATTACCGAAACTACACTCGCAAATTCAAGATGGAGCCCAGGTTATGGTGCTCGGTTGGGGTGCGTCTGTGGTAAGAACGATGTCAAAGCTACCCAGAATGCTCTATCTCACTAGCGGAATATTGCAACCGAGCTGTTTAGTTATTAGGTCCCGTCTCGGACGAACTTTTATGCAGCACGATGCAGAAAATTAATAACGAGGACTGCCAGCAAGCCAACGGAGCTAACTTATTAACGCACAGAATGTTTTGCGCCTTATCAGACCACGCTAGCGCCTGCGTCGGGGATTCTGGCTCGCCTCTCATTTTTAACGACGCCTTGTTTGGTAAGTTCCAACGTCTTCTTCAAAGGATTTCATTAATAACTCGGCGACACTTTAAGATGCAAATTTAATTAATCACGCAGCAATCTTGTTCCTCTATACTGAGAGAACAACCGTGAATAGATCTGAACGTTGCAATGTGGATTTGTCTGAAATGTGTTGGGTATGGGAATAAGTTTCCGCCCCTTTTTGTTGAAAAGAAGCGTATAAACAATTCCAACAATAGATCGATCGGCGTTTAATTCAATTGACAGTTCTGCAAGTGTTTGACGTGGATTTCCATCAAGTAATGCTGGAAAATCTGTATTTTTGAATTTTTTGGCACACCACCGCAATCTTTGCCCTTACGTCGAAATCATGTATTTGTTGGAGCATCGTCCCCGTAAATATATAATAAATATAATATAGTAAATATATAACACATTTCTTTAAAACAAAATAATGCAACATGACTTCCCGCAAATGCTGCTTACTTGCAACAAAACTCGACATTTTTCACGCGAAAAATTGACTGCTGTTCACGCTCGAAACAATTGCCATTAACTGCGTTTTGAAGCTTATTGTTAGACATAGACCTTCCAAAAACATGTACTACGTTCCATCAAATACGCGATCGGTACTTAAGTACAACGACATCTCCAAGAGGGCGGAAACTTATTCCCATACCCAATATTACAAAATTTTTAAAGAATTTTTGTTGAGTAATTACTAGATCGGAATTATGCAAATGTAATGTAATTTTTATTTTATTTCGAAGTCGACAGAATATAAATTAGACGACAAAAATGAATCAATACGTACAAGTGTTCTCTTTGTACTTAGTACAGTGTATTTTATTTCTATTATAACTCTATAGGTATAACATCGTGGAGCCGATCATGTCTATTAGAATATCCGACTGCATACACCGCTATTTCTGAAGTTGAAGGCTGGATCATCGAAGTGATGCAACGCAATTAATAATATTTATTACTATTAATATTTTTCGTGCTGCAAACTAGCAGTAGCCAATGTCATTTAAACTGTTTTTAATCAATTCAGTCTCGTTAAGATATTCGTTATAAGTGGAATGATCTATGTGCATTTTTCCACGATTTAAGCGACGCTGGAAAATAAAGAAAATTAATTGTTAACATTAATATTGTCAACATTCGTTTCGAATTTCCCTTTACCACAATTTTAAGCAATAACTATTTATCTTAATTTTTTATTGGATGGCGGAGTTTCATGCAAAATAAAAGTGTCCCACCTGAATTGCAACAAACAAGAGCTAAATAGAAATTAATTTCTCATGCTAATAATATTGGTAGATTGAAAATAAAATTTGCCAGTATTTCAAAATTCTTTTGATTCGCCTATCAATTTCTGCCATAAATGCATAAAATCCACAGTCTAGTAATAACAACCATATTTGTTTGGATACATTTTAATACTTTCGAAAAATTCGCCCATTCGCCTTTCGTCAGAACCACTATTTTAAAAATATGACATGAATAAAAAATGATTTATTGAAGGAGTAAAGCAAAAGTGGGTGAAATATTATGATAAGGTCATTTATGAAACTATTTTCGTGGAGCATCTGCGGGTTAAAAAATTAGAACGGAAGATTTTCGCGGTAAACCAGAATTTCGTCGGAGACATCGTCGAACGAATATCGTGTTTGCTTCACCGCAAACGGAGCATCGTGAAAAATAGAACATTTTGAGTGTGCACGCAAGGAGGTGCTCGTCGCAGGAGGGTAAGGAGTGTACACGACAAAAATGTCGATACTGCTGTAGCCCGGCGACGAGGGAAACTGATAGAAATCCGTATAAGCCAGGGGGGAAATGCTTGCCAGCGTTACGGTAGAGTGGCGCAGAGAGAAATGTTTAATTTCGAGGCTCTGCGAGCTGATAGCTTCAGACTGGCCATTGCAATAACCCTATTAAACCGCAGACACGATCCAATAACTTTTCTGTCACCGGCCGCTCACGTCGTCCTCCATTCGACTGCTATTTTCGTCCCGTTGCGTCGCGGTTTATATTCCCTGGAAAAACAGATACATGTCCGCGAACTGGTCGAATGAATTTATAACGCGTGATTGTCGGGCTTCTTTGACCATCGAATAAGTAGTATGCGGAACAACGCTACGCGTGACAATATTACTCGACAGTACACTCCCAGGCAAAAAAAAACAGCACATTTGTGTTATACTTAGATTCTCTCATAAGAATTACACTCCACGACAAAACTATAACACATAAGGAAATTAAAAAATATATTCTAATAAGAAATGTTTCTTCTTTTATTTGTGTGTAAATAAGTTCATTCCCCTTTTTTCTACGATCATAACTTCTAACTGAATTCGAATTATTCCCCAATTTTGGTGCCATCTGAAAGACCGTTCTTTTAGTTTTAAGAAGAATAGCGATGAGCGCTCTAGGTATGCAACAATTTCAAACAATATGGCGTGCGAGAAGCATCAGTTACGTCATTGCTTACTCTTTGCATTCCAGCTTAGGAAATCAGCTGTTGAAGCTACTGAAATGTATGTGCGGCACTGGGAGAGAACGCTGCATCTTAAAGAATATGCAAAAGTGCTACCCATCATCTTCCAAACTGCGCGAAACGGTACGGTTCTCTCGTGGGACAAAGTATAAACAATATAATTTAATACAATAAGAAGCATTTTAAAGCAGGCCTTGTTAATCATTCTTTCTTCGCCCCGTAGCACTTGAAACAAGGTTCGGAAGGATTTTTAACTCTCACAGACGGACTCTCCCCATTTTCGGGGCAAGTGCGTCCTACTTGACACTTTGTACAATATCCTATCAAAATGATAATTTTCAAGCGAAATTAGAATCCTAAATAATAGGGTCATTCCATGCCAAATCGATCACTTTTTGCAAGCACCACCGTCCATTTTGTTCTAAATAAAATATGTTGTAGTCCATGTGAAACTAGGGGGGGGGGGGGTTAAGTCATCATTCTGCCGGTTTCGAATTTTTTTAGAAATGGCAGGCCTCACTTACGAATTTTTATCTCAGGAACTGTTTGTCTGATTGAGCTACATTTTTTTTGTTTTATTCAGAAAGGATTGTGCTATTATAAAATAATTTTTTCAATCTCGAAAATCAACTTTATAATGTCTTTATAATGTCTCATTTGCAAATCTGGCTTCCCAAAAATGAACAACATTACATTATTAAAAGCTACAATTTATATATCAGTCGTAGAATTCGGACAATTTTCAATCTACCTCTGAGAATCTGATGATAACTGATGTATCCTATCTTTTTAACCGGCAAATGTAATTTACAACGGCTCAGAAACGGTGGTATAAATTATAAGAGATTTTCCGCAGAGACAGTCCTTCCTGCATTGTAGGTCTTACTTGGTAATTCATGCCGTTTATAGCCTTCGTAGAACCTATTAAAAATGTTTTAGAAGCGTTACTCTTATCACGAGAATAAATTGATCCGGAGGATAAAACGTCTGGGAAATTATAGCCGCAGTAAACGATAAACGCAAAGAAATATTTCTACAATCATTCACATGGAAAGATTAATATTTCTCTGTACTGTAATTTGATAGTTTTCACGGTTTTCTCAAGGGATCGTTTACGAGACGAGAACACTGCTCGTAGCGTGAAGTATGAAGACATCATGCTTAAAGGTTATAGCTGGAGGAACATTAAAAAGAATGACAAGCCATCCACGTTTACAGCACTCGAAATTGTCAGACGGCGTGAGTATTTCAATTGTCGCATCGTGCTGCGTCGACGTGACGCATTGGAGCCAACCACCGCACCGGATTAATTCAAAAACCATGGCTCCGATTCAACAAACTTTTTGACACTGATTCACGTTTACGACTGCTGTTCGCGGAAGCTCTTCCCATTTGCCGTGGTGTTTCTCGGGTAGCGAAAATCACTGCGACAAAGGAGACAGTACAATATTATGGGAGGATGCGGCAGCACAAAGACGTCAAAGATGAGGAGACCCCGATATTCGATTAACCTTAATGTACTGGTAATGTCGTGGCTACTATCCCGACGAACGTTATTACGTTCTAACGACGTAACGCGCGTTACCATATACAACGATGCTGGACGTACAGAAACGTCCCCAGCTATTTCCGACTCGTTTCGTTTCTGTGCGCCTCGAGAATCGGGATGTTCAAAGCAGAAACGCTGTGTGTTCTGAAATTATTATAATGCGATTATTTCTCCGGCGGAATACAGTGAATTGTTACACAGCGCGTTTACATTTTCGATTCAGGTGTATGGTAGATTTGAACCTTATCCCAAACACGACTGTGTCATATTAACCCTTAGCACTGCGAATTATTTTTCAAACTTGTTGCCAACAAACTTATTTTAAACAATTTTGTTTACTAATTATATTAGATATACAGTCAGCGGCAATATTAAGTGGACACTCTTAAAAATCGCAAAACTTTTTAAAAATTGGTCCAGAGGACTTGAATTTTTTTAAGATCTTAGACTGACTAGTTCGCTAGAGAATAAGTAAACAAAAATTTATTAAGATTGCGATTGGCAGGAATCATACAAAATTGTAAAAAAATAATGTTTTGTCAACTTTTTTATCTAGGCCTATAACGATAATTTGAAAAATGCGTTTTATAGATTTCGGTAACTTATATGCATACTGAAAATTTTATCAAAATCGGTCGACATTGCAATGAGCTACATATGTTTAAAGATGAGAGCTTAAGGGTCTTTCAGCCTTTCCAGGGCATTTCGCCCTTACGTGATCATATTTAAACGTTTGTAGCTCATTGCAATGTTGACCGATTTCGATGAAATTTTCAGTATGCATATAGGTTACCGAAATCTATAAAACGCATTTTATAAATTATCGTTATAGGCTCAGATAAAAAAGTTGACAAAACATCATTTTTTAAATATTGTATGATTCCTACCAATTGCAATCTTAATAAATTTAATTTACTTATTCTCTAGCGAACTAGCCGTTCTGTGTTGAATCAGTTATGCTCGTTAGTGTATATTTTAAATTTTCATTAAGGACCCAAATAAAAAAGTTTTAAAAAATGCCTTCTTTATTTTTGCATGTAACCTTGTAAATTATAATTTTTGGAAAATCTTTTTTGCATATCATTTCGTAAACCAATGTTTCTAATTGATTATAAAAAATCAGGTCGTTTGGTAGATAATATAAAAAAGTTATTAGTTTTTAAAAGGTGTACGAATACTTTGTACACCCACTGTAAATCTGATAAGTCGAATTTGCCAACGACAAAAGTTTTGTCGACAACAAAAAAACGCGTAGACCAGCATGGAAAGAATAGCAGTCACGGGATGAAAGAGAAAACAAGCTACGAGCCGAGGTTTATCGGGAGTCTGCGTTAAGGGAGAAAGGAGTTTCTCCACGGGCAATGAAGCCAAAATTTCTTCTCGCGGCGCTGCGACTCGATTAACCCCCTGGCCGTGGATAGTAGGAGGTGAGGAAGGGGGTTGATAATCACTGGGAGGAAGCAGGTTGTGCGACACCCTCCACGGTCGGCTAGAACATATCAGAATGCGGTGTCGCAAGAAGCCGACGTCGGGATGCTTATTGCGACAATTTGGCAAGATCCTTGGCAATATTAGCGTTCCAGCGTGCTCACGGTTATCCCCACAGCTAAAGCACATTCCGACAACCTATTTTCAGTACGTTAGAAACTTAATAATATGTGGCGCGACACACGTACACGGACCGGCGAACTGCTCTCACTCCATGGGCGTTGTTTCAAACGAAGAAATAAAAGAGTCGGAACATCGCAGAAGTTCTGTGCACCGCCGCCGCGCCGTCGAGATTGTATCAGTATTTTCTCGACCGCGTCCTCCAAGACCACTGAAACTCCGCAATTACTCTTTGACCGCGGAAAACCGGTAGAATTGTTTCACCAATTTTCCGGCGCACTTCGATTTAACGTAATAATTTAGTTTCTAAAATCTCGGAAACCTAACATAGTAAAACATTAAGGGATAACATATACTTTTCAATGATTGAAACATAAAAGATACTCAACAGTTCCTTTTATGTATTAGATCGTTCAGAAAATGTTGCGTTCATATTCGGCCTCGTACAGACCAGAACATTTCGAAGAACAGCGGATTTGTGCTATTTCCAGATTTTCTTGCGAGCAACTACGGGAGCTGCAGCGGCGTATACTACACAAAGAAATACAGAAAATGTTGGCAGTTTGAAAATGTTTGAGAAGAAATATCATGGGAAATATTTATAAAAAGAGATAGATTTCTCAATACATAGTCAGGCCGCTCTTGCTGCTCCCACCCAACCTAACCACCAACCAACTAATTAATTATCGACATTATCGCCTGCTTGTGCTACCACCTAACAGCTCTGCTCGGTAAGCGGCGCGCGACCGTCACTACAAACCAATATGACGACGCGCTTACCTCAAAAACATTGCAAATTGCTCAACGTTGAGCAACCATAACTTTTGAACCATTGACCTACAGAATCGAAACTTCGATTGCTAGGCTGTTCTCGTTCAAATCTATTAGATTACATACCAAATAGATAATAATTTATAAGAGCAGTAAAGTAAAAACAAAAGTAAAGAGCAGCCTTCGACACTGTCGTGTACTTGAAGCCAGCTGTGCAAATCGTCTCCAAGTGGCCCAGTGACACACACATTTTGTAGCAACAAGTGGATTTACGGCCGAATAAGTGAGTTTTTAGTTCAATCAATTTTTGCTCCTTCTCTTGTACGCTGCTTCATTGCGGCGCAACACCAACGCTTCGCTCAGCGGAACCTGCTGCCGAGTCGCACTCTCCCTGATCAAATCCTGATCAGTTTCTATTTATCAGTGTATCGACGTACCATTTGAAATGAATTACTCAACGCTACAGAAAATTGATATGGTATTCATTTGTGTAAAGCCGATCAGTGTTTAAGGGAAGCAATTGGACTGTACAAAGATTTTCCCGACCGTATTCATTTCAAATAGTACACCGATACACTGACAACTCGGAAATGATCAGGATTTCAAACCGTTAGATATCGTAAGTATTGCGATAGTAAACATGTTTATTTACATTCACGTTCTTGATTGTCGTGTCTTGGTCAAAGCCTGCGATCTGAATGGACAATAGACATAGTATTTTTACGTAAATACTTTAATTTCCAAAGAATTTGAAATATACTTTTCGCTCAGCTAGACGATGCAATAAAAAAATGCATTTATGTACCACAAAACACCGATAACCTTGATAACTCCGAAAAAATGACCTCGTCGGATAAAATGTTCTTGCCAGATATTGGTCCATTGACACCATGCACATTACGTAAGAAATAGTTTTTGCATCACAATAACCTGAAGAGATATTTATGTTACTTAAATGGACCACGCTGCATATTTAAAAAATCTATATGTGCATCTTATTATATGATATTTATGTAGCATCAGTTGAAAAATTGAGATAAATATGGTACCGAATTATGGTACCGAATATATGTAATTTCATTAGATTTTATGCAACCTAGATGTCCTCAATTTTACATTGAACAAGCTAGTTCTTTCTGGAGCCAGTTTGAAAAAAAATCAATTTTTTAAAAAAGGTTACAGCTATTTAATGGAAGGTTTAATTCCTTGTTTCGTACCAATATGTCGGAGTGGTTGATTTTATCAGTTTGCAACTTCTGTAAACCGCAATTATTTTTGCACCAAGCGAATTATTGCATAATTGTTAAGGACCTCCGCGTATAGTTAATGGAAGGTTTTATTCCTTGTTTTGTCTCAGTATGTAGGGGCGGTTGATTTTTTCAGTTTCAAACTTCTGTAAACCGCTATTGTTTTTGCACCAAGCGAATTATTGCATAATTGTGAAGGACCTCCGCGTGTAGTTAATGGAAGGTTTTATTTCTTGTTTTGTCTCGGTATGTAGGGGCGGTTAATTTTTTCAGTCTCCACAGAGGTCACCTCCTTTTGATGGAGTGTTGTGTTGACGCGTGACTCGTGAGATGAGAGTATAGCCTCATCGTTTCTACCAGCCGGCTATTCTATGCGACTGTTAGCTTGTTTTCACCATAGATGATTAAAGCGACTAGCATACAATACACCTGCTGGTGCACGGTGCTCTAAGACAATACGTTATTGTAAGTACAACGGCCTTCGTTACATCGGACCCTCGGGCAATCTTCTTTTGTGTTTCGCTCGTATACATTCTTCGACGTGCGCCGCGTTCGCCTCCCAGGCGGCAGAATTTTTCTAAAATTCAGTCCGACAGCGTACATATGAACTACTTTATGCTTATTAGGCTCTACACGCGTCCTCTAATTTGATGGATGGTTAGGGAACACGTGTAGCCTGGCAGGAGTACATTTCAGTTTATCATATTAATAATAGCACAGCATGGAAGAATTACTGTACACTCATTATGATTCTTCTCCACTCGTCCCGGTGTGCGTAAAATCATATATTTTTATTATGCAAGTAATTTCATAATATCCCATTGCATTATATCTTTTCATGAGCGTAACGAGATTTTATTAAAATTACAACACAACGCGGTGGAAGATAATTGAAAACTTGCTCACTCCTGAATGAAAAATTTATGTTCATGCCAGATTACCGAGAAATTCAACTGCTATTGTTATCGTTTCTGTCGTAGGTATGCGTCAGGCGCACTTGTACTGGTACAATGGCTAACAATTCTTTTGTTTTCTTCAATCTGACGATCGTCTGCTTCAGAAGCAGTCTAGACGTTTACTTTTGTTCGTAGGTGTATACTGTTATAACCAGGGACCATAACTGTTATAACCAAAAAGAAAAAAATCATAAAATAACAAGTATTTAGAATAAGGACTACAAGTAACCGAATTTTTTTTCTCTTGTTGGTAAATGTTATCGTTGAGAGAAATTCATTTCGATCACTTATAATCACTTGCAATTGCCAATTACAATTACATGTCACTGTAATTTTATTTCTGCAATTTCAAATTACAGTAATTGGTAAGTAATTGTGATTGTAATTGAAATTGCATTTTGCCCAACTCTGACAGTTATCAATAAGAGAAATTTATTTCGATCGTTCATAACAGTTATCGATAAGAGAAGTTCATTTCGATCGCTCATAACAGTTATTGAAGAGGGAAATTTATAATAGTTATTATTGAATAGTACAACTGTCAAATGGTAAAATTAATTGCTACAAACTTTGATGTGACAAACAAACAGATTTTGTATTGTTCTTATCGTCCGTTGATTCGTCTCCTTGTACGAAACCTTCTCGATGAATTTCACAGGCTTGCTCCATCCGAAAAAGAGTATACAACTCAATAATTAAATACGCAACCAAAATGAATTTTCTCATCAATAATTATTATGAACAAGTGAAAAGAAATTCGATCATCGATAACTGTTATGAGCGATGGAAATAAATTTCTCTCATCGATAACTGTTATGAACGATCGAAATAAATTTCTCTTATTGATAACTGTTATGAGCGATGGAAACTTTTCAAGTATAATCATTGAAACTTTTATTGCTTAAAAGCAGTAACTTAACAAGCATTACTTAAAAGTAGTAATCGAAACCCATGCAATGAAACTTGGTTATCGAACTTGACTCGGATTCGTGAGTACATACTGAACTTGATCGCATCCCTAATCATAGTATGCTAGGAACTACGCGAAATCTTATAACCAGGCTGTAGTTAGAGAATGAATTTTTACAAAATACAAAGAGATAACGGATAATTGTCATCAACTTTACAGCGAATTTTCTATTCGGTAAAAGTAGTTGTAGCCTTATTCCATTTTGCTAAACGATAATGGGAATATTCAAAAGGATTCACAGTCGAGGTACGGCTACGTAAACGGCCAGTGAAACCAGTGATGGCAGCGAGCATGTAAATAATTTTTCAGCGGTTATCCCGGAATTTATTTACGACTGTGGCCGATAGTCTTCGTGAATATTAAATGAAGCCATTTTGCCGGGCGAACGTTAGGGGATATACAAATTCGAATAGATTTCGCTGAGAAAGGGGTGGATGCCAGGAAAATATTCGTCCCCTGACAATTTCATAGAGGACGAGAGCGGCGTGCATGCTTCCCCGTCACGAAAACTGAATTTAAGGGAGTATTTTCAGTTACGAATTACCTTGAAAGTTGACTTTGGATCTTTTCAGCCATTCTACTCTCGCGCACCGTCCCAGAATTTTACCTACAATTTCTATACACCGCTGCCACTACTAACATTCCAGGGGTCGCGTAGCGCATAAAAGCTAGTCGTTGGAAAACGTTCACGTAGGGACACGAGCGGAAGACGACTGCCTTAGGCAGGCGTGCAACGTGGGTACATACGTTACGCCGTTTTATTTCGTCATTGTTTTCCCGGAACTTTTCGTCCGTTTCTACGGATACGACTTACTATTTCCCTCGACGTGACGCAACGCCTTTCACCCATGGTCCATACATTTCTCGCTTTTTTCATCCCACCTCCCCTCTCCTTTCTCTTTCTCTTTTTCTCGTTACTTCGCTGTATTTCTCTTCCTCACCTCTAGATCGATTTGTTACTTTTTAACTTCTATATTTCTATCCATACCTATTTCATTTGCACTGCTGAAGAGATTTCATCCCCCTGTTGGGTAGACCGAGGCGCATTAGATCATTTCCATTTTGATCGAAAAAATGTAACAATCAAACTATAGAAAGGTTAATTATTATAATAAATTCATTCACAAGGATATGTTCTGTTTTGAATGCCATTTTCATCTAAATCAATTTTTCGCAAATTCTTCTAGAAAAACTATTACACTGTTTACATTAGGATTTTACACGTAAGGGACTGTCGTTTTGTTTTTTAGCTATAAAATTTCATAGGACGAGTATTACACGATGTATAATGATAGCGTTAACGGATAAACTGAAACTGTACCACATCATTAAATTCATCTTGACATCAGCTACAACTCTATGAAGTAAAAAATATATGGTGCCACTTAAAAATCATCGATGACAATTTCGAGTGTCAATTTCTTATATTGTCCACCCCAAGGGTAGTTTTAAAAAGACAGTTTCGCATTGTAGCAAATAAGTAATACCCCAAAAAAAACCCTAAATGAATTTTGTCCAGCTATTGGCAATTCTGGCCAACTAGGCAGCGTTAGAACGACTCTAACTTTGTGTTGCCATTTAGCCAATTTTTGCAGGAATTCTCGGCAAGCTGCTTACGTTTTGTGATACGCTAATGCAACTCTTTTAGCGCAGGAGAACTCCGGTTGGCCGATACTTTATATTTCTGTGGTCGGGGCGCTGTGTCATATTTCCGGCGAGTAAGCAGGAGGAATAGCGAACAGAAACGGGACGGGACGATACGAAACGGAACGGAATGGGACGGGACGAAATGGAATCCCGTCTGTGGGCTCGTCACGCGCGACAGGAACCACCAAACGGCTCGGTTTCGCGAGGGTCGTCGAAGTGGAATAGGAGGCGGCAGACAGCACAAGACGGAACGCCAAGGCCTGCCGGGATTATTTGCACATCATGCCGCTGTGGGGCTTTACTAGGATACTCCGCGATCGTACACATCAATCGCGGAATCTGAAATTTTGGGGTGCGCCGGATTACAGCTTAACAGTGTGCAGACGACAGTCCTCCTGCACTGTTTGTACACATGCACTACGTGGCTATCGATCCGAATAAGGTGGCATTCAATGACCGTCTGTAAGTATGCGCAGGACACTGAATTACCAATTTTTGAAAAAATTGTATAGGTTTGTTTACTTGGATAATCACCTAACAGGAAGCTTGATGATATTATGGAATTAATTCATCACGTGTTATTACCATACACACCAGATGGTGCAGCATTACTAAAAAAGAACTGGATGACTCTACCAATGATAATGAGCGGTGACTTTAATGTCCAGTTCTCCAAACCTGAAAGTCAATCTCTCATTGACTTTTTTGCTAGAGAATTCAATTTAAAAATCAACAATAATGTCAATACACCACCTACCAGGTCGGGTACAACAATTGATGCTGTATTTTCTAGGAATTTGGAACGTATTAAATCACTGATAATTTTGCGGATAAATAATCATGCCTAAAAATAATTTCATTTCTTTCTTATTTATGAAAATTTCGCATTCATCACGAAAGAACCGTTGCACTAATAATATGCGTACTAATAATTTATCTCTATCTACACCCAATAAGCAACAAGTTTCACTTCTGTCGCGCGTGGACTCCACGCACACGATTTTTTTTAATTGCATCGTATTTTACATGCTTCCGAATAATGCAAATTACGCCTCCTAAAAGTAAAAATAGGACTTTTGATAGATTGATCTTTTATCGAGGGCTTTTGACTACTGCAAAACCCCATCTTTGCATTATCGAGAAATGAGAAGGCGCATCCCGCACCCTTGCAATCCTGGAAACGAGTCTACCCCCTTACCTAAAAACTTGCAACCATATTCCTAGGATAACAACCCTTCGCCGGTCACTCGTCTTGTTCTGGCTCGTAACAACATTGATATTTCAAATATAATAGCAACCTTTATAAAAACACGAGTTTTAGATCGAGAGTTGAGCTTCAATGTCTTACTTTTCGACTCGATATGAAAAAGTCGAGCAGGAAAAGCTCGATGCTTTATTTCATCCAACTGTTCTGGACTTCGGCACTCACGACGGGATACATTTCGATGTTCATCGTATCTCTTCCATTGGAAATGACCGGGTTCACGAAAATTTTATCCCCGACTCCGGATATCGTATTTTCCACTAGCCGATACGGATATTAAGAATCGATGGCTGAAACATTATGCGCAAGGTCACCGGATTGAAAATGCCGCCTGGCTGGGATGTTGTCTACCTGTACCTCACACCACATTAGAATTCAACCTTTTCTCGATGGATTTGAAACGCACGGACCGATACGAGGAAATTCGTCGGCGTATCCGCTTCTCGCAGTTCTAATACCGTGCTTATGATTTATGTATCAAAATACATATTGCATTGACTCCCTTCTTCGCATTAATCTTGACATTGATTCCGTGGACGAGGCGTTTCGGGGCGACCAGGAATTTATACGGGAGTATTTGTATGCGGGTCCATTGTAAAAACTGAACGCCACGATGCGAAATGTCAACAGTTTGGAATTTGGAATCTCGCGATATCAAACGAGACGTTGTACAACTAGTTTGTTTTTTCTAAAAAATATAGAAATATCGGACAAAAGTTTAAGACAATCAATTATTATTTCAACATTCGGCACTTTATATATGGGACTGTCGTAAAGGCTGGAACACCGTATAAGTTGGGACAGTGTTTTTTTCTACGTTAACGCACTTGAAACACTAATGTCATGGTTGTTAAGTTAATTTCTGTTTATAAACAAACTTTTCATGAGCATTAAGCAAATGCTAAAAATATCTTCTAAAAAGGTTTCACTGTTTTTTTTTTATTCGTTTTCAACTGAAAACTTTTCATCTATCATTGAAGCTAAATACAGTACATAAAAGCTCCTTCGTTGTCCTGAATCGTGGGCACGATCGTTGTCCAGTGCCTACCCACTCCACTACCTGTCAACGCCGAGTCGCTCCGCAGGGCGGCGACGATTGATGTCGGCTCGGGTATATCGGTGTGAACACCACAACATTGACTCGAGTGAATCGAATATCCAAATTTCTTAATTTCCATTATCTTTTTATGGGACTTTCACTAGCTTATTTCTGGCATTTCTCTGATTAAAATGACACCAAACACGATATAATTTGAATTTGTGTTTCGAAATGTTGTTTTTTTTTGTTTTGCATATAGACGTCATTTTTATGAGTAGACATCATGTTTTAGGTGTTGTTATGTAAAATAATCAATTTGTTAAATATATCTAATTTGTTGGAAATTTATAGTTTAAATGTGTGAAAAGAATTTCGCACTTATCGCGATGAGAATTTGTTTTTTTCTGTGTGTATCGAAATGATGTTTTTTGTAAAGGTTGGGACAGTAACATTTTTTCCTTGTTTTGCATATAGACGTCATTTTTATGAATTGGGAGCATGTTTTAAGTGTTTTTATGTAGAATAATCAAATTGTTAAGGGAATGACTGTGTCGAGATGGCCAAAAAGTCCAACCGTGAACGACAGCCGATGAAGAGCGCTATTTTGACTTCGTCAGATAACCTTTCGATATTTAGAAAAAACCACGCAAAAAGCACTGCTGCGAAGGAGATAGCTGCCAATGAAGAGAAAAAAAGCGACACCGAAGAAAACACAATCCAATAAATCAAAACCTTCAGCAGAAAAATAAGCGAATTGTCACTCGATTCTTCTTCGGAATATATAGAATTTATATTGTCTGTATGTGAAGAACATGTCAAAGAAGTTGAGTCGATCGAATTCCATCGAATGCAATACCTGCAAGAGTGCAATGCAATACGTGTACTTGAAATGCGCTAATACGCCTGCAAGTTATTTCACATGCAAACATTGTGAAAGTGAATCGAACGACTAAAGGCCGGTTTATACTCATCAGTTCAGGGCTTCGGACAGAATATGGTTGCCCTGGATTTTTATCTAGCTTTTACAAACGGCCAACCATGCCAGGCTCCGTTCCGATATTTCTTCTCGGTACAGTCGAGCCATTTTGCACCACTGGCCAAGTTACCGCGATCTCCCGTAGAGGTACTAGTTGAAACGAGTCAACCGGAAATTTCAGTTGACTTTTGAAATTTCCTTTTTTTCCCATCCCTTTGTAGTCCGCGTGATAGAAACGGAAAAATTTCTAAAGGAAGCATATGTCGCTTACAGACCGTATCCATGTGAAAGATTATTACTACCTTGGCCAATTAAAACGCTCGGGGCGTCAGCCGGTTACAAAGAGATTTTCCAATTCTAGCGCGAGCGTTACCGTTAATATTATGTAAGGTTTTTAAACCGTTCACAGTGCTGGTTGCACAGTGACAAAAGGTAGAACGAAAGAAGAAACGTTTTGCCTTCAGAATGGATTCAAAGCTGTCCAAATGTTTAATATGTATTTTAAAAGAAAATATTTTATTGATTAAAGTTCATTGCTTGAATAAATAAATTCGGTTTTATTTCACCTTAAAATACTGAAATTACTTTCTTGCAAACCCAATATTTACTGGTTTAACTTTAAACGCGTTTTAGTTGAAATCTATTTTTACTCTTTCCTTCTTTTAATTTAATTAACATTTATTTATATTTATATTTAGGGGTGGAGTCTTTTACCTGCCCTAAAGGACGAATTCGGTTATTGGAAAAAGGTGGAGTGTACTATAGTTATCCTAATAGTTTTTTGAGAATATCTAACAAACTAAGGAGAAAATGAGAAAGTTGTTTAGAATGATGAGCATGACAATACATTTCAAGGCAATTGAAATCGGGTCGCCCCTATTATGAATAATTACCAAAATTATTAAGGGAAGAAATAATATTCTAATTAGTTTCTATTTCTATTCTGACTGTGATAGAAATCCCTTCCCATAGGAACTTATAAGATTAGAACATTTTTCGTGAAAGTTCTGTGACCCGTGTATTACACAAAACTTATAAAAAAGTTCGACAACTTCTTCAGTCCCTGCTTAGAATTTAAAAATGGAAACACTTCGACGATTTGAAGCTGCCAAGACGCCCCAAAGTAACATTAATCGCATACAAGGTAGCACGCTACGAGCTATCAAGAAAATCCTTGTTATTTCCACGGAAATCCAGTAGCACCGTAATTCCACTGCTACTAGGACTCGGTCTATTCGAGATTTGCGAAGACTCCGCCGAAACGACCAATATAAATGTACTGAGTTGCTGAATGGGACGTGAGGATGTCTGCCGTGTTCCTCTGGCGTGTGACCGTTTTTCTTACTTTATGTCGTTTAGAGGACGGCGTCGTGCAGGCAGCGCTAACGAAAATTTAAAAGCGTTATCAGACGGAATGCCCGCGAGTTCTGAAACGGGGCGGGGACACTCGTTTAAAAGAACGACCCGTCGTGATAAATTCCTGATTTGCAACTCCACCCCGACAGCCATTTGTTCACGCACCACTGGAAAATTTAACAACTGACGAATGGGACACATTACTTAAGATTACACCCGGAAGCTTCTTTCTGGGGGTTCGGGGGATGGTCCACGGTATGACGTTAGGTTCTCCGTTAGGTTCGTTTCTCTTGGTCGGATCCACGGCCCAGATTCAATTAATTACAGATAAGACAGCCGGTAGTGGAAGGAGTCCAATAATAACCGGTTTAAATTAAAGCTCTATAATAGATTTCCATCCTGGTAAGATACAGAAAAAAGAGAATCGTCTTTAATGAGCATGAAGAAAAGATTGTTTTTCTATAAGAAGCCAGAGAATTAGCGTTCAAATGTGCAAGAAAATTTAATTTACACAACATTCCACCTTCTTCTAGGCTAAAGAATTGAATGCAATATATTCCAAAGTAATTGCATAGCAAAGATAATGTTTGAGTTATTATATTGTTTTGATGTTCTGTTAAACGTAGCATATTTTTGTTAACCTGATATTATTTACATAATAGTGTCGTATTTCATTAACAAATAAAATATTTCATTAAGATTTTAATTATTAGCAAATTTTATTCTTTAGCAACAACTTGCCCCACAACGGGGCGAAAAGTTCCGCTTCGCCCAACAACAAATAAATGAAAAATATAAAAAACCTATTATGATATCCTAATTTTAAGGTTAAAATTTTAAAATATAACAAATTAAACAATAAACTATCCGTTAAAAGTGAGTGTTGGATTATCAATAATTTACCAGCACAATGAACAATAAGATCGTTGTCAAAAATGAATCGACGTTCTCACAATCAGACTCGTTTCTAAACACAGATTTCGAAGTATCCCATTTGATACTTTGTTTCAAAAGCCGGACTGTGAGGCCTAACCTAAACAAAGTTGGGCATTAATCGATGAAAATTTTAGTCAAAATTGATTGATTAATGTGTACGATTAAAAAAGGTAATCATTGAAAAATCAACGATTGATTCAATCGATTGATGAAGTTAATCGTCAACTGAGTTTGTATTGTAGAACAAATGACAATACACCTAAACTTAGTTTACACTTTTTTCAGTATTCATATAGTTTTAATTTCATATTTCATTTCGAAACAGCAGTTAATCATTAATCAACTATCCGATTGACGATTACTATTGAAAGGAATGTAATCATTAATCGCAATTAACGACTAAAGTAGAAATTTAACCATTATTCCCAATTAACGATTAATAAGTATTTAATCGTTAATCGCAATTAACGATTAAAGTAGAAATTTAACCATTATTCCCAATTAACGATTGATAAGTATTTCATCGTTAACCGCAATTAACGATTAATAAATATTTCATCGTTAACCGCAAATAACGACTAAACTAGGAAATTAATTGTTAATTACGATTAACGATTTAAGTACAAATTTATTCGTCAATCGTTGATGAAATTGTTACCCAACTCTAAACCTAAACACTCTGGAGATACGAGGGGACCCTAGTTTCCTTTCGGGGTTTCAACGTTTTTTCTCTCGAATCTAAGATTTCGTTTAGTAAAGAGCTTCCTCCCGCGCCATGAAATAAAGACAAGTTTTATTTCAAAAGTACCAGTGTGCATTCATTAACACCCACATCGAATAGTGATAATCTCTATTCTATTTCTATGTCATTTTATATGTTTCTTCAAAAATCAGAACTTTTAGCCTCAGTCTCCCATATTATGAGACTCTACTGAACTGGAAGAAGCGGCAGGTGATTGGCAGCTGCGAGAATAAGAGAAAAAGCGACACTGTCAATTAAACGGACCGCTTTGTTGGTCCGATGATAAAACCGCAAGCAAAGCCGAATGAGCGCGTAGCTGCGAACGAAGTATCGCAACTAAAATCGAACCGGCGGCCGAGCGACAAGAACCACCGTTGTCGGGGGAGTACGATGACAAAGGGGCTTTCATCGAGCGAAAGTCCGAGGGTCCGGTTTATATTAGGGCGACAACGAGGCGACATCGCGTCGCAGGATAACGCACGTAACTGCGGAATTCCTGGGAACCTGGTTGCATAACGGAATTCCGGGTCTTTCCCGCAACCGGGCCGTCGTAACGACGAGGTAAACTTTTAATACGGAATTCCTCACGCGACGTGGACGCCGCGACGCGACGCGACACGACGCGCCGATACGCGCGGAATTCTTAGTCGACGCAAATGGACACGGAATTAACTTAGCTCCGCTGAACCGGCTCGCTGCGCACCGCCGAAATTAAAACGCCTGCGTACACGGTAAACATCGGCTTGAGGTACGTTTCCGCGGCTCTTAACTGCAAATAGAGGAATCCGAATTAAGGTGAACGAACTCAGATAGTTCAAGGAGAAAGCGGCGATATTTGACGGGGAAATGCTCCGAGGAGAATTCAATTCTCTAGGAAATGTAGCTCCTGGAGAGGAACGTCCGCGACTCGACGCGGCGCACAGTAGGGTATTTGCCCGATTTCAGCGGCCACAGCTAGTTAAAAATTCGCTCAATATTGAAACTGCTGTAACTTTGCTAAAATTTATCCAAATTTGAGGAAAAAAACAACCATTTTAAAGCTTGAGATTTCTACTTTTTGTACTGTATGCCGTTTTTACTGAAACGGCTGTTTTGAATGCAAAATTTGTCCATAAAGAGGAGCGTATCAGATTGTAAAGTTTGTAGCTATTTTTCAATCAAGTACTGCGGATTATAATCAATATTTTAACGTTATTCGTCTATTTTATGTACACTACCAAAAAGTGTAATCATTTACAATTAAAATATCTTTTTATAATAGTTATTACAGAGAATAATCTCCGTTATTTATAATAGTATGAAAAATGTTATGAACAAAATTTGCACGGTTCAGAGGGGGATATGTGGTGGCACAAACATTTTCTGCATGGGTGGATGCATAGAGGAGATTTCAAGGTCACCTTGATTTGATCTTATATCTAAACCTTTTTTGATAAAAAATTGCCCATCACTGTTTTCTAGACGGCATCGAACGATTCTGTTTTGATATACGTAGAGTTAATGTCCTAAGTTGAGTAGTTAGTGCCTTAAGGTAGCCAACGGAAAGGTCGTTACGTAAATATATTCGCGGAGACCTGAATAATTTCCGCGTTTAAACTTTATGTGCTGCAGAATTTAGACTTTTATGGGCACTTTCGTATACAGTGTAACCAGTATTTCTTGGTGTTCTCTTTGAAAACCTATTTAGAAACCAATTTGTTTCAAGTCAAATATGATGTTTATTACGGTATATTTCATTTCGCCACTTTCGCTGCTGTTCCCATATTCTATTATCCGTATGTCGCGTGTTTGTGCGGGATGAGCATAAATTGTGCTCTGCAACTAGTGGCATGGCATTTTAACGTCATAATGACAGAAAAACATAAAAATATATCCGCACTTCTTCAAAGTTCTGGACTATAATTTGGAGAGCTTTGTTTAATGTTGTGCTGTATTTTAATGTAATATGTAATTCAGTGATGACGTAGTTGAATTACCATATAATTGAAATATAATGTAATTTAATAGTGTAATTGAATTAGCACAACTCTGAGTGGGTTAAGATATTAAACCGTTACCGCCCACTACTACACGAGTGTAGGGGGTGGCAAGGCGCCATCTCGTATGGGTCTGACTTGGCGACATTGTATTGATGCGAGCGTGAGAAGAAGGTTCCCAGGCAGGACTACGGTGACGTGTTTGTAGGTACGATGCGTGCCCGATTGGATTAGAGTGGATGAGGCAGGCCTCGTTTCACACGCATGTTCGGCTGTTGTCGAAATATTAGCTACGGTGGCCACACATACTCTATCTAGCGTATAGCGTCGAAGTCAAAACATTGGGACCACGGGCGCGGCTGTGGTGGGGATAGGCAGACCTACAGATGATAGGCTCGATTTGTTTATGTGCCGTTCCCTGGGCTGTTCTCTATGAAGAGGTTTATGACAGATCATTACTATTGAGCTGGAAGTCGGCACTTCCTCGGACAACAGGAGTTGTACTTTACTTAACTCATTTGTAAAGTAATTTAAAAATTTCTTAACAGTAAAGAATTATGAATTGGACGCGCCAAATGTTTTATTGCACGTGCCGATAGCCGCTACGCTATCGTACGTCGCACAGTGGTGCAAAATCCCCAAGACGTGGCAAGAATAATATATTATATAATATAATAATAAATTCGTTTACTATGGTAACGTCATTTTAAAAAATCTATGTACTGAAATACATTAAAATATTAATATATTACAGTATTAATACATCGATCATAGATTATAAGAGATAGAACTTAAACGCTGACATCGGAAACAACTGTGACATCCATTTGAAGGAAAAAATTTTTTCTACTTTCTTTGTTGTTATAATGTATATGCACTCCTCGATTTTCAAAACATTTATAGTGTAGATATTATTCAGTTCGGTGAGTGCATTACTTTAAATTATAAAAAATACAAAACTAATTATTAATTTTTTTGTTTAGAACTGGACGTTAATACGAACGTTATAATCCAAAAAAGTTATGAACGTATATCTCAAAGAGAGAATTCTTTGAAATCTCGAAAATTGATGGTTCTACGCGGACGTGAAATATGAGGTGTCACAACTTTTTCATTAAATTATAACGGCCAAACTAACAAAACAATGACAATTTTAGTTTTGGGTACACATAGTGAAACCATAAGAGTATTTAAGAAAAATTATTTCAGTTGAAAAGATATTTTTTTGGTCAATAAAACAATTTCTTCTATCGTATTACGTTGGTTGCAACATAATTTTGTAAACTTTGTAAAATATTAATTGGTTTATAAGGTCAAAGGCTAGAACGAAGTTAAAATAAAACACTTATAACACCACAGAACTAATACAATATAAAAAAGATACGTAAAATTTGAAACAGTAAAATTATTGAAACTATAAAAATGTTTTATTGAACATTTTTTAGCGTAATTCAAGTTGATATTAGGTACCATAAAAATCGTATGAAATCTGAATAGATTAAATACCGTTATTATTGTAAAGATTTATATATTATTTCCAATGGATTAAAGTAATTAAAAACGCAACGAAATCTCTATTTAGCTCCTGTGTCCAAAGAACGACGCAGGAAATGTTTCTTAGTGCATAGAGATCCGTAATCTAATAATCAGATTTAATGATTTCAGGCCAGCAGAGAATTACATTGGGGTACGAAAATTAGTTGCGACAAGGATTAATCGCTGTTAAAATAGACGTCGAACCTACACAGTAGTATACTTGTTGTTGAAATACAAGTAGCCGGCAAGGCGTTATCAATAGGAACCCGACAATTCCCGCTACAGTTACAGCACAAGCTCTATATATCGTATTCTATTTCCGAGTACAAGGCCTCTGGGAGGTGACCAGCAGGTTGACCCCAACCTCACAGAACCGGATGGTTAGCCACGAACCCGTTCTCCCATCCGGTCAACCAGTCTTCTCTCGATAAGGTTCGAGTTCTGAACTTGCACCCTCGGTTTTCTATTACCAGGTGCCAAATGAATTTCAGCCGAGCGTGACCAACGCCGTACACTTGTAATTACACCGTCCATGAACAAACACACCGGTGAGTGGTGAATGTGAATTGCTTCCACGTCATTCTGATAAACTGTATAATCGTAAGGGGTTGCATACCTTTCAACGATCCAAAAACAAGAGAAATCCAACAACTTCCTCCCTACGTAGTGTTGCCATCAGTCCAGATTCCCCCGGAATGTCCTACTTTCTGATGGGACGTCCTAGAAGTCAGTTCTAATGCGAATTAATTATTGAGCGAGGAAAAAATTGATATTTTGTGTAAAAATTACTTTTAAATATATGAGTAAAGTAAATAAAACAAAATTTACAATAAATTTTAACAGATTTACGTTAGTTGGTATTTTTAATTTATTTATTTTCTTTAAGGGGGAATTTCTTTTTTCTTGGTCAAAAATATCGATACTATAGGATTTTTTATAAACGAAACTGTGTCATTAATTAATTTGAAACTTTGTATATGTGTTTGTTATACTTTCATCGTGTTACATAAATTTTTTCAGTTCGGTTCACTTAAAAATACAGTTTGAATTGTCCGTGATCTAGGACGCTCCGCACAATTGCTTCATTAACGGTTGACATGATATTTGCCCTCCAGTTCATCTGAAATCAAAAATTCTAATGAGATTTTATATTATACACATATAATTATCGTTTGATCTACAATGAATAAAAAAAATTATTTTTTCTAGAAATGGTAACCGTTTAAATTCAGATGTTCGATTTTTCGGAAAAAATTACCCGAACTTTTGATAATTAAAAAGAAATATACAACCTATCGTCCTGCCTGTAGGCCAAACGACAAAAGGATTCTTTCTTAACATACAGTTAATATTTCAAGTTGATCGATCCAATACCTTTTCAACGACGCTTATATTAACTTGCCGTTTTGTTGTTGTATGCGTCAAATCTTGTAATCGAATTTTAAACCTCTCCCAATAGTCTAATCTTGCTGAAATTTTGTATACACACTTGCTTCTGATGACAATAAAAGTAGAAAATAAAATATATAAAAAAAAACTTTTTAAAAACTATGCATATATTAAAATGCACTAAAAAGAAGAAAATAATTTTTTTCTTGGTTCTCCATAAAATACCGAATCCAGTTAAATGATTAATAATATTTTTCCTCAAAATTTTAAGCTATTAGTTCAAAATTTCTACTGTTATAAAATTAGTGTTGGAATAGATAGAAAAATTTAATAAAAATACATGCGACCTTCATGTGACCTTTTCAAACAATTTATTTGCACAATGTCCAAGCTTTATGCCATTTAACAGAATATACAATTTCGGAAAAATCGATTTTTTCAATTTTATTGGTTGAATGTACATGTGCAAATGTGTAGTACCTAATCGTTTTCACCAAAATGGATGGAGACTTTGGAATCAGTCTGTATTTCGATGCAGCATAAGTGCCACGCGCGTATCTCTCCGTGTTACAGGGACGATTCGACACGTGGATGCTCGCGTAACGTATTTTCGCGCAGTTAGAGCGATGGCGGATACGTCGCACGCAGTTATCTCTTTACGGCACTCGAGTAATCAGAAATGCAGTAATTACCAGGGTGTGTAGCGGCGCGAGTTGCCAGTCCAGGGTTTGGGAACCGTAAAATAGGTTGCCTCGCGCGAAGACAGGCAAGCCGCCAGCAAAGTGGCGAAGATGCGGGGAAGCAAACGAATGAAGAGGCAACCAACGCGACGCGCGGCGGAAGGAAAGAGAACCGACGCGGCGGATTGAGTGTAAGCTGTGGAACGAGAATTCGTGGATCATTGCGCGCTCACGCACTCGGCGAATAATACAGTGGACGAAATTGCTATAAGAACACTACTGTTTCCGATTTTAAAAAATTTGATAATACGACTATCAACAAGCATTAATGATATAATTGCAACAACTTAGATCTTGTAACATTTTATTTAAGAAAAGTTGGAGACAGTCGAGCATCTCTTGATAATACAAAATACAAAATACAATATCAAATAAAATAAAAATAAATAGGAAAATAAAAATAAAGTACAATTTTCTTCGTTATACGCTGTTCTTCGTTGCCTTATAAACTTTTATCTTCGATGAAACCACTAAATACAGTTGAAATTATATCGCGTTTGGTGTCATTTTAATCATAAAAATGGCAGAAATAATTTGATCAGAGTCCCATGAAAAAAATAATGGAAACTAAAGAAGTTTTGTAATTGGATTAGCAGTGGTTCACACCGATGCGCTTCGGCCGCGCGATCCGTATTTACATGCTGTCCTTTTCTACGATCGGCTTCGTTTTAGCGGGTAAACCCCGGCCTGGCGGACCCGAGTCCCGCATAACTCCGGCTCCCCCCCAGGGGTGTCGGGGTATGCGTAGCGCATTTCCACAAATTAATAAAGCCCACGAAACCTCAATCCCAGAACATTTTTGGGACACCTTGTATATAAGTGTCGGCGATGAATCAGGTAGTAGCGGGAAAAGTGTTGACTCTTTGAGGATCTGTTGGCGAGCGTAGGAGGTAGCCGCTACAATCTTATGGATTGCTTACTCGTAAAAACTACATACGTAGCTTTTCCTCAAAGAAAAGCTTAAAGACTCTGAAAATCGAGCATCAACTTTTCCAGTCATCGAATATTTAACTTCCGTTTCTTGCGACTGCTTCACAAAATGTTAATCTTGACGAGTGGCAACTACATCGCAGTATTAGACCATTTACTAAATATACATACTTGGACAATAAAATGTTTCCATGTTGTCGCGATTGAATGGCTGTAGGCTATAGAATGTATGATTTGAATATATCGATATTATGTCGGACGTTTGTCCGGATATATTCAGCCCGATCTACAATATAACGACCGGTGTTGGGGATATCAACAAACACGTAATTCACAATGCGGTTATGGCTGTTAAAACGTTGAACCGTCGCGTCGCGCGGGAAGCTCGTTCGCGGTATGCTAGATTAAAAAATAATGGGATCGCTGGCGTTGCGTCGCGTCGCACGTCGCCGGGAAACTGCGGCCGAAAATACGAGGGTATACATTTTTTATTCAATTATTTTTTGAAAATACACCAACATTTTCACGGGCCGGCTGAAAAACAGAAAACGGCGAAACCGCTGCGGCCATCGCGTCTGGGTAAAAGGGTAATCCAAACGATCGCGGCTGCATTTGGCACGACTCGTGCAAACATATTTACTCGTGACTCGTAATTTGCATTTTAATTACTCATTGCCCAGGCAAATATTGCGGACCTCGTTATGTGGCGGAGCGTTTTAGGTTTCGCTCGGACCGCGCAGCGCCGTCTCCGCTCGCGGCCGATCCACGGAAACGACGATTCACCGCGGTTCCAAGTAGAACGCGATCAATCAACGCACTGTGCGTTTAAAAGCTCATTTTCTAGACGAAATCCAGTGCTTGAAAATTACAGGTGATACGAGAACGTGACAGGTGATTCGAGAAAATGTTTCGGACTCTGTAGAGATTACATTATTTCAGTGGGAGCGTATTATCTTTGATTACGTATTCTTGAAGATGACACCAAGACGTTTTCAAAACACTAGAACACTTTTGTTTTTGCTGTAGGGTTTTCTATTTCTATACAGGGTGTCCCAAAATTCTTTCAACAGCCGGAAATGGGAGGTTCCTGAGATCATTTGAAGCAGTATTTTCCTTTGCAAAAATGTTATCCGCGGCTTTGTTTAGGAGTTATTAACGAAAAACACGGACCAATCAGAGCGCGACCTATACGCGAGTTGGCATAGTAGTCATGGCGCGCCAACTGTCTATTGGCCGACTGTGCCAACTCGCGTCTAGGTCGCGCTCTGATTGGTCCATGTTTTTCGTTAATAACTCCTAAACAAAGCCGCGGATAACATTTTTGCAACGGAAGATATCGCTTCAAATGATCTCAGGAACCTCCCATTGTATTATGGTACAGAGTGCGCGCCATCTATTGTGGGTCTTGGTACGCACGCGTAAAGCGCACGGTAATCTCTGTCCGAACGTTACATCGCTTCAAACGTTTATAATGTAATATCCAAATTATTCTTAATATACAGTGGGTAACGAAAGTATTCGAACGCCCTTTAAGACAGAATAACTTTTTTATAATTGTATCGAACTACCTGATTTTTTATAATCAATTAGAAGCATTGGTTTAGGAAATGATATGCAAAAAAGATTTTCCAAAAAATTATAATTTACGAGGTTACATGCAAAACTAAAAACGGCATTTTTTTACTTTTTTATTAGGACCCTCAAAGAAAATTTAAAATATATGTTTTGTAGATCTCTGTTAGTTATACACATGCTGAAAATTTCATCTAAATCTCATCTATTTCATTGCTCAAACATAAAAACTATGAGTTTAAGTGTAATAATTTGGCCACCTTCGGTATCCTAGTTAATCGCTCCTGTGTCACAGAGTTACCCGCGGCACAAAAAGAAAATCTTTTCCTGATAGTCGAGTGGAGATTAAGGAGTAGAAAAACTCTGCAAAATTTATCAGAGCACGGTATCGTTTGTTGGAACAGTTGGTTTTCTGTCAACTGGGTCGCGAAGGGTCGAAACGATTCCGCCGACTCGATTATCTGTCTGACAACGTTCCGTACGTACGGAAACCCGATGATACAAAGGTTTTACAGCGGGCGCGAGACTTGCTGTAAAATCTCGCCTCGATCTCGGTCGAGGAGGGAAGAATGCGCAACTGGAATTTCGTTTTTGCGAGAGGCCGCGATGGAAAGCGACCTAGACGACGACCCGCTGAGTGATCAGTCGTAAAATTCGAGCGGGGTGCAGCCCGAGCTCGAGCTGCCTCGGGATTGTACGAATAAAATCACGCGTTCGTTTCCGGTCGGTGGCGTGAAACAGACAACGGTTCGGAAACGTACCCGAAATAAAACCATCCATTCGTGTTTACAGGTATTTCTTCTTCCTATTCATCGATTATTACTCTTTCCCCGCGTTCTACGTCCCTGAAAAAAAGTAGTCGTTCAAACGAATCGAGTGTCTATCTCTGTAACTATACATACTACGTATCGTCGATGTGGAAAATTTGTTCATTAACCCTAGCACTCCCAAGTTCCGATCCTAACGGTGGGGGGCTCCTCGACCCATACTCTTCTTTACTCATTTCTCCTAAAAACAAATTATTTAAACCAAATGGTTGGTAATATTTAAGCGTGTGATACTTTATGAACATCCTATACTGTATTTAGATATATATGTATATGTATACAATATAAGTGTATGCACATAATATAAGATAATGTATACTTTAATACTCCTCTGAACTCGATTCTTCAGATGACAAACATGAATGACAGGATACAACATTTACGGAAAGCTTGTTGCATACATGTTCTTTACATTTATAGTATTTATGCAAAATAAAAATGTTTTGCATCGATTGTGAGAAGCGTGAATAACATAAAAATTGATTTCATCCCTTAACGACTTTGTTACATTAAAAGCAACATTCTTGAATTTTTTAAGTCTTTTACTCTTTTATATTTCGCCGAACCAATTTCTTCATAAATGCATAAAGAACCGCAGTCTATTATATTTGATTCTTAGTTCTGGGATTATTTGTTATTCTTTGGAGAAAAGAGGAGTGTTTTTCTTTTCTATGCACTGTAATTTTTTTTCTAATAGCAGCAGAACCTTCTGGATATTAAACTATAATGTATAAACGACAATAAATAATTTTTTCACCATTGTTTACCCAAGAAAAATAGTCCTAATTTCAATTTTTCCAACCTGTGGGCTTAAAGAGCCCCCCCCCCCCATAGGAGTGCTAGGGTTAACCCTTTCACTGCAATGGACGAGAAGATATCTCGTTACTATGAACTATGATACTATGAACAAGATATCTCGTCACTATGCTGTTGTGCGTATGATGCTATGGACGAGATATTCAGTCACCATGATTTCGCTGTACAATGCTATGGACGAAATATCTCGTGTATCTTTATCCATGGTATGAAGTGTTTCATTCGAAAATGTGACACGAGTAATCGATTTTTAAGGAATGTTGTCGTTGGTGGAAGGTGCTTAACACGTTCACGCCGGCGCGTACCACCGATAGCTCACACTTGAATGTTCCATCAGACGGTGAGTACCACCAAAAACGTAGTTCGTTTAGTAACTAAAAAAAATTGCAATATATGTATAAAGGGAGGTCCGTTTAAATAAGAACAACTAAATATCTCTTCAGGTTATTGTGATGTAAAAAATATTTCTTACGCAATGTGCATATTGTCAATGGAGCAAATATCTGGCAAGAATACTTTTTTCCAAAGGACATTTTTTCGGAGTTATCAAGGATCATCGATGTTTTTGGATACATAACTACATTTTTTTCTTATTGCATCAGGTAACTGATCAAAAAATACATTCAGATATGTATAATAACATGACCTTGACCTTAATCTGGAGGTAAAGCTTTAATTTTCGAAGATCAAGGTCATTTCAAGGTCATGTTATTATACAAGAGCCTCGAATAGCTCCGGTGTTACTAGTTGGAACTGCCTGAATGTAGAGTATTGAGTTCTTACTAATGTGCCGAAATCTGCGAACTATCGATAACTATTGGCACGACACAGAAACAGTATAGAGGCATAGACAGAAAAGCCCATAAGATGCAATGTTTATACTGATCTCATGTCTGTGTATGTAGCAGAGTTGGGCAAAAATGTAATCAACGATTGACGACTAAATTTCTACTTCAATCGTTAATCGCAATTAACAATTAACCTCCTCGTTTAGTTAATTGCGATTAACGATTATAAATCGTCAATCGGATAATTGATTAATGATTAACTGCTGAAATTTCGAAATGAAATACTTGATCAGAACTGTACTGAAAAAAATGTACACTGAGTTTAGGTGTATTCAGTGTATTGAGTGTATGTAATGTCATTTGGTCTATAATATTAACTCTGTTTACGTGCTTTTATGTTTGAAGTAATTATTCCTGGAAAGCTACGACCATGTTTTTGTTGAAATATATTATCTCCTTATTACAATTTATTACAATTTATGGATAGACCGTGAGGCGATTACCTTCAACAATTGATTAAATAATCCGATTTTTCAATGATTCCTTCTTTTAATCAACGATTGACAATTAAATCAATCGATTGAATCAACCGCCGATTTTTCGACGATTTCTTTATTTAATCAACGATTGACGATTAACTTCATCAATCGATTGAATCCATCGTCGATCTTTCGACGATTTCTTTTTTTAATCGTATACATTAATCAATCCATCATGATTGAAATTTTAATCGATTAATGCCCTAACTCTGATATGTAGTCAGCGTCACACATCGTCTGACATGCGAAGCCAGTAGGTGGCATCACAAGCACAAGGTGATGTCGATAACCGTAGATTTACAAGCGTATTTGGGACGGCCCTCTCCTCCTCCCGGTTCCGTTCATTGGTCTCTTACCTGTCGAGAACGCTTAAAATCGCTCAACTTTAAACACACATACCTTTTGAAGCAGTGAATTCCTCAAGTTAAAACTTAGATTTTGGCAATTTCTCGTTAAAATCTACAGCATTATTTAAAAAACGTTAAAAGCTTCTGGATCCCGTAAATGAAGTTTAGCCATGCAAAGCATTTCAAGGGGTACAGCACAGATAGAATGTAAGCTTGCAGGAGAAGATAAATCAGCATAGAAGATTAGAATTGTTTTTCGGAAGGTTTCAATACCATGAACTTAAAAACAAGGATTTATAATCATATATCTTCAAACTACTTGCTATTTATTTTCTCAGATAAAGTAACTCTCCACATGTTTCATCAGCCCCGAGATACCCCGTATCTCGTGTATCTTTCCGCAGCCACAATTTCGCGAGTGTACGCACCGGTTTAGTCAAGGTTTCATTTGAACATAAATATTATTCATCCTTTCGTTTGCTTTCGCGTTTAACTCCAGACACGGAATCATCGCGATAAGAGCTAATAAGTATTATTCCTCCGGTAATAACGCGACGCTCACAAAGGGAATGTTTTCACGGCGTAATTTCCCTTATTTTCGGACAAAGTCGTTCAAAATGTTCGACGCCGCTTCTTCGACAAGCGTAATCAATAAGGGGGATGAGGGAAAAAACATGGTCGGAACGACGCTCACAGTCGTTCACAAATCACCGCGGCTCCTGGTCGAACCGATCCTGTTATGGAAATCAGGGGACGAGTCGAGGAGCGGCTCCTTGAACCGGAATTGGCCCAAGAAGCGCTCGTTCCTCGAGAATTTCCGGTATAATGTGCGAACGTATGCGTCACTCTGGCAAATCATAGAACACGATCCGCCGATAAGACCGAGGGGGTGAGCTGGCCGCATAGCACAGTCGTACGGTAACCTTACAACCGATATTAATCGATCGGTCGACTGTCGGGGCACTAAAGCTAGCGGCGCATAATTCAGAGAGGCTGCAGGGCACTTTAGAAATTAGCCGCATAATCCATTGGGTTATCCAGCAGCGTCAGGCTGCGATACGCGATTGTGTACGGTCCGTGTGCCTGGGCGTGGATGTGCGTTTTAGAGAGAAAGAGAGAGCGAGAGCGGAAAGAGAGACACGGAGCAGGGTGTACGCGTGCATTTTGCCTGTAGGTATCCGCCCCAACCCCGACCGACTAGCACGGGAATCGTGGCACGTGTAATTCCACGTGGTACAGTTGCAGTTACGCGCTATCGTATTTGTGAAACCGTGAGATATTCTGTGCATGCGAAGGCGAGGCAAAGGGCCCCACTCCAGCAGAACGGAGAAGGAAAACACTGATCAGCGTTGGAGAGGAAGCGACATAGAGATGTGGGGTTCCAAAGAATATCGAGCAAATAGGATTGGCGGCGATTTAAAGAATAGTAAGAGCAAGCTGACGGCAATGGACAGGTTGCACAATTGAAAATTAATACCAACTCTGATCTCGAAGAATCGGATATTTTACTGGAGAGATGTAATAAGTTTTGCAAACAGTATTTGAAAAGAGTAAGCGACCGAAAGTCCTTCAGTATGTGAGTCACGAAAGTATTCGAACGCTCTAAAATGGAAAGTTTCACGCTTAAAAAATATCAGTCATATAACGAATTACAAAACATTTTTTATTTCTATAGTAACGTATGAGTATCAGGATTATACATGTTAAATTTAAAGCCTCTCTGATAACATAAACAATACTTACAAAACATTTCGTTGTAACGTCGGCAAAATGAATGTTATCATACAAAAATATTCGAATCATAAAACTTGTATTACAAAATGAACCTTGAATGTGACAAACTGTAAACATTGGCTTTCTCAGTTGGCATTATACACTTTCCGCGTTCAGTGTTGCGAGTATTAATAAGATTGTAAAAGTTATATTAATAATGTATACAAAAAGATCAAAAACAAGCATCACTGATAGGAAATTAATAATTAAATGGTATATTTATTCGGGCACTCTGAGGACTTATACTTATAAATTTTACTTGATTTTAACAATTGACTAATTATGAAAATGGTGCATGTCCATTCACAGCTCGTAAATATATATAATTTTAATTATATTTGCCTAAAAGAAATTTATATAATCAAATTACGTATTGATAAATTAGTAGAAACATTGCCAGACATAATTAATTTATATTTTTGAATTGTTTAACCTTTTGTTATTTTTGAATTGCTAACCTTTAATTTTCGGATTCAATTTTTAAAATTTTCCAACAACTTTGAATTTCATCTACTCAATTTTGCTATAAATGCATAAAGATCCGCAGTCTAATTATTAATATCAAAAATTCAATATCTTCTACAATATTATAATCTAACAAAGAAACACAATGGGCTTATGATAACTAAAATACGAGATAAAATAGTTCGAATTTAAATCTCTTTAAATATCTAAAAATTCTCCGAACAGCGTTTCACCTTGAAGCGAAACGAATCAGGCTCATTCACTGCCCAGCAAAAATTGTGTTAAAGAAGTTTTCACTTCAATAATTGAAAAATGTGGTTATGTTATTTTCACATAATTAAAATTTATGGCGAGGGAAAGAAATTTTTATTCAACAACCTTTTCCTATAACCAGTACATGAACTTATTGTTTTGCGTAAAGACGCAATGTTGGCAATATTGAACAACGCTGGGAACAAAGAGGCTCCGCGATCGGATGAAAGGAAGTTGCTTGGAACAGGGGAGAATATAAAAGAATAGACATTAGATAGATAGTCGATGGAGGAGAGGGGTTCGAAGGCAGCGCAGCAGAACGACAGAGACTCTCCGTCCCTCTCACTTCCGATCTCGGTACCTACATGATGACGGTAGCCTCGTCGGCAATTGAAGGAGCTCGAAACTTTGGCGCACAGGCGAAGTTCATGTAGTTCATGCTCGCGGCAGCACTAATGGAATGGTATTTACAAACGCGAACAAACACTCCTATCAATTACAAAACGATTCTCCTGCTGCAGGCATCGAAGGCGTCTTCCTGCCTGGAGGCCCGGCGCATTAGTTCCTCTCCTACCCTCTCTACCCGTTGCTGCCCCGACCTCCTCCGGCCTCTCCGACGTCGACGTCGACGTCTTTCCTTTCTCCACTTGAACGGCGAACTTTTGATCACCCGCATTCCCGTGTAATCTCGGGAACGATCCTGCCGAGCCCAAGGCTTCGCAAATATTTGACACTCGAGGGCCCGGAGAAGAAAAGGACGCGGTCTTTCTGCGTCGGATCATACCGAGCGGATGAGGAACAGGCGCGTTCCGAATGAAGCCGGAAACTGTGACGGCGGGGCAGACAAAAAGATGACGCGACCGTGAACAGAGGGACGCGACGACTGAACCGGGTACTCGAGAAAGAAAAGGTGGTGGGTGGAGGACAGAGATCAGCACGCCACGATACCGGTCGTTTCTAATTCCATTGGAATCGGTCCGGGGGACAAATACTGACTCGATTGGAACGTCTGAAAGAGCTGATCCTTGGAATTATGAGCCAGGCCACCTGTGCAACTCGCAATCACCCTAATTGCATTCGCGGTCGACGGATCCTGATATCGTAATTTCGCTGCGGCCCAGGCCTAGCCCCGGCAGTTCGTGTAACTTATGATTGATCGATGCCCCGGCGCAGCCGAGATTCAGTTTCTAGGTACATCCTGCCGAGAGACATCAGACGGCGCGGTGTCTCCGCGTAGATAGAAGCTTACGCGAAGTACGCGCCTCGTCGCGTCGTATCGTTCCGCGGTGTTCTAAGTAATCAACAAGATCCCCGATCCCGTACGCCCCGCCGGCGTGATAAAAAATTCTCTTTACCAGAAAGTTTGGGATTACACACCGATCTCTCGTAAATCATTAAATGTTCGTCTTCTAGTGGCCCGATGGAGAAAGTTTGCCACTAATGGACTCCAGGTTCGTCGGCTCTTCGCTGTTGAACGCGGAATCTCGATCAGTGGTCCGGATTGAAGAACTCAGTGACATTTTGTCATATCGCACACTTGCAACAAAAGTGACACATGTCGAAGAACCTGACTTTTGAGTTATTGCCAGTAATGAATTGTGTAGATGTAGACTTTATTTCATAAGTCATAAGTCATCAAAAGCGTATTAACTTAACTTCATTGTCAAACTGCCAATTGTGTCGTTTTTCGTGTTCCAGTCAGTGTATGCTTAAATGTACGATATTCTATTACGTTTCTCGCTGTTTCTGAAAAACGTGGTTTTTTAACTTATGTCACTTTTGTCGCAAGCGCGCGATATCCTGTGAACCATACAAAATGTTCAGATTACCACTGAGAATTATTAGAAAGTAGATACTTTCTAATAATAAATTATATAATGTGCTTTGTGTCTGTTCAATAATGTTTGAATTCATTTTTCAATGTAATCGTGTTAAAATCATTTCCGAAACTATATGTTACGTTCTTTGTTATTTCGTATACTTGTAGACATTTGGTCCATTTGTTTAGTTTATTTAATCATTAAATCTGCAACTTCTAGATATCTTACATAAGAATACCATCCGACTGTATTAATTCACAAAAAAGAAGGTAGAAGAAATATTAAATACGATAATTAGGACCCCTCTAAGAAAAGAAGCAAGCTTTTACTGAAAACTACGGCTCCCAAATTTTTACCTTTATAAATTCATTCTATAATTCTATAATTATTTTTCTATAATTTTTGTTAAAATGCATTGATTTTGTTCATTTTGACGTTGATGGACATTTAGGAGGACGTGTAAGTTTTTCAGTAAAATGTTGCTATTCAGTTAAAGTTGAAGGTAGTTTTAGTAACTGCGTTTTGTTACGAACATTTTAGGATACATAAATTTGCAGATCTTACACTTTGATTTTCGGAGTTTTTTTCCATTGGACGACAGACTGTGCGGCGGTCCGTGGAACACGGATTAGAGCCTTAATTCAAAGTTCCCGCTCAAATTGGAGTAATAAGTTGAGATCCGTCGGACCTCGTTGTCGCGCCGACGCGACATGCGACAGCCGAATTCTTCTTAAGATTATCCTCGATCCTGTCGACAGGAGTCGAGCGAGGATCGCTCCGAGCGTCGCATCACGTCGCGAGTTGCCGAACCGAAATGAACCTCTGCCCCTGGGTCCAAATGACGAAAGTGCCCGTATTGTGCTCGGCCTTCATCTTTGCTATTCTTCATCCCGAACAAGTTCCCAGGCCGGGTGCTCAACAATTGAAATCCCGGAGCGACGGACGGCGTTATGGAGGCATTATTCGTAACGACCGTGCCAGGATCTTCATATATTTCGACAGAAGCCTTTCGAAGCCCCTATAAACGATGCCCGACGTCGGTGACGTAAGATCCTATTCAGCCGGTGACATTGTCTCGCCAGGAAACCTGAAAATTCTTATTCCCTTGGAACTTCGTTGTCACGTCGCGGTTTCAATGAATCGGATGTATTTGACGTATAATCTCTTTCCAGCAGCTACCAAGATAGACCACCATCTTCCAACAGTCACGATGATTTTGTACCCGATGGAGTGTTCTATTTTAATCCTCATCCGTCCATCGTGTCAATTTGGCACAATTTTCCACGGAAAGCCATTTTACGTTCTGCCATTTGTAGAACAATCGATCTGAAACTGACTTTTATTTTAACACGAAGTATACAGAGTGAGTCACCTAAAACAAGCCGTCTGTATCTTTTACATTTTTCAAATTGGAGGAAATGTTTCAGACAAAAGTTGTTTGATTTTAAGGGGTCTATTGTGTGGTGCGATATAGTCATTCAAGATCATTTAAGGTCATAGTCTGTTAAGGTCAATTTGGCACAACACTTTTTTAACAGATCTTCACCGATTCTATCGTGTAAAATCATGCTGTAACGGTTTTGACACAATTTCTTGACACCCTGTACCCCTTCAGAATGCAGTTAACCCCTTGCCGTACCATTTCCTTTATATTTACCTTAAAATGTCATTTTGAGAAACATTTCCTAATTTTGAACGCCCGTCTCTCGGTGCCTATTGCGTCAAAAAATACGTTGGACCAGTGAAATTTGGAGGAAATTTAATGCTCTCTTTAAAAATGAAAAGGAAAAGTTCGTAGGACCCATAGTTTTTGAGTTGTAGACGAAATACCAAAAATATAGGTCACAGAAATCGTGGTTTTTCCCCCTCCCCAAGTTAGCACAGGGTCCTCGAGGTCGAAAACTCAGATTCGACTCTCCAGAGTACCCCCAAATGACGTGCCAAATTTCATTAAGTTCGGAATACTTTGCAGGTAAAAGTACCTGGCGACTGGACTATCTGCACTCTTTTGTCAAGTGTGACTCGACATCAGAGAAAGAGAAATGTAAATAAAACGGGTTTTTATATGTGTTTGGTTCTTCCTTTATTTATTTAATTGTCTTATTTTTTAGATAAAAACAAATATAAGTTCCAAGAATATAAATTATAACAAAGTTTGAGTAACATTTAATATAATTAGTAAACAGAATTGTTTAAAATAAATAACAGTCAAGGAACTGTCCTTTGAAGTAAATTTCAAATGAAATACTTAAAATAGTAGGCAGTTGTTGAAATAATTCGGAGTGCAACGGGTTAATATTCAATAATATTCGTAGTAGTTTGTACTTCAATATTACAATGTATTAATGACAGTATCTAGGTATTCGTTGAACAAATAAAATACACAATAAATACATGCATAAAGGGGAATAAAACTAACAATAATTATGTATCGACTCGTATCGGACAGGCAATGGTAAGCGATATGCTATTTCGCCGTAACTTGTCAAAATATTTGGTACATAAATTCCTTGTTTTCCGCTACAGTAAAGAATATGTTGTCCAACGAATAATCCGGAAGCTGGCACGGTCATCGCGATTGTGTGTTTCCGGCCTTTTCGGGGACGTTCTGTGGGCGACTGACTGCGGAAAAGCCTTTCGCAATTTTAATTGGATCCACGTTTTCTTCGCTCGGTTGAGTGGATACAAATTTACATCGCGACGAAATTAAATTCGTTGACAGAGTTGTTTGCATAGGTATCATGTTTTTCTTCTATCAGCGCGAACTTGCCCGAGAATTTCGTGCCGCCACCGGCAATCAAACGCGAATTCCGCCAAGTCTCACGGAAATTCTGGCACGGATGGGTAGGAACGGCGCACGCTGCTGGCAAATCGATCGCTTTTGTTCCCTGACCCGTGTGCGTTTCGAAGTTTTATCCGTCAGCACGTTTAATTTCACGGAAAAACGTTTTTAACCCGTCTTCGGTCTGCCAACATTAGTTCCATACATGCTGTTCAGTGGTCGCTACTGGTCTAGTGAATACAATTCGAAACTTTCGCGTTATCATTATAAATCCTTTCTATGGACGAGATATCTCGTCATCATGATTTCGTCGTACAATGCTATGGACGAGATATCTAGTGTATCTTTATTACTGATATGAAGTGTTTTCATTGTGAGTTTGACACAAGTAATAGATTTTTAAGACATATCATTGTTGGTGGAAAGCAGTTAAAGATGATAACTAATAAATGCTTTATATTTGGAGCAGTTATAAAGTTTTTGTTGTTTATTTTGTATGGAATGCTTGAAAGCATGGCGAAACACGTAATGTGTCGAAACCATTTTTGCAGAAATATCGGGTTTCCTTCCGTCGGCCATTTTTGTGAGTTGTATTTTTGTAGATTAGATTCCATACAAAATCTATATAAATAAAAATGTAAATGTCCGTTTGTTTGTAAACGGACATCTCCGTAACGGCTGAACGTAGAAAGCTGGGGTTTGAGCCATTAGACGCAGCGTTTCTTCGGGAAGGTTTATGAGAAATCAGCATGTGAAAAAGTCCATTTGTTCAAGAGTTCTGACGACTTTTTCCACCGGCTACAACGCTAACTGCTTACTTCAAGTTTTGTGAATGTGGCGCGTTCGCGAAAACATTGATGTATAATAATCGATATGATTTCGTGTTGATTCGCATTATCACCAATGCGTCACGACGAGAATCTTCTCAGTGGTATTCTGCTTCAAATTATATCGTGAAATATATATCAATAGAAAGATTTACCTATTCGGAGTGATTTGTTCTGTAAGTTTCTCATTGCATTGGAATTCAGCTGAGTAGATTGATCTGCGTTTGAATCGAAATATTTGGTTAGTATTTTTAAATTATTAAGTTTTTTCGTTGTTTTTTAGTTCGTGTTTTTTTCCGTATTTAATGTTTAGCAATTTTACATCTGTAACAGGTAAAAACATGCTTTTAACGCTTAAATGTATTGTGTTGCCGTTTGGCAACAATGTATTTTCTGGTTCTACATTCACTGAAGGAACGTTTGGATGCTTTTTACGCATTGTAGCCACAAGGCAAAAAACGGCTCACATGTATTTGTGTACGGTGCGCGCCATTCATTCGTCGTAGATTTTCTAACCTCAAATATGAAAAAAATATGAAAAAATATTTTCACAAAGATGTGATTTTTTCCCTTAATATACACTCTTTTTTTAGTAATGTTTGATAAATAGAAACTGTAAACAAAATATCGTGCATTTAAGGGTTAAAAAGTACTGAGCCACAGCAACGCGTGGCGGGGGAAAGCTAGTAAACAATAAAAACTCTAATTGTGTAAAATATGGAGCATCTTATATTTATCATCTTTAAGCACCTTCCACCAATGGTCACATGTCTTAAAAATCGATTACTTGTGTCAAATATTCAAATAAAACACTTCATATCAATAATAAAGATATGGGAGATATTTCGTCCATAGCATTGCACAACGAAATCATGGTGACGAGATATCTCGACCATAGCATTGTACGTATGACAGCATGGTGACGAGATACAGATACAGTAAAGTTGCGTTATTTGTCAGCGACCGTGCTCGCGATGGTAGTCAAGTGAACTACTACTAATCCAATTACAAAACTTCTTTATTTTTCATTATTGTTTATGGGATTTTCACCTACTTATATCTAGCATTTTTCTCATTAAAATGACACGAAACAAGATATAATTTCAACTGTATTTAGTGGTTTAATCGGAAGTTTCGGGCGCAAGGAAGGACAGCATATGGGAAAGAAAGAGACGCGGACAGTCATCGTAACAGTTCAAATACGTTGTGTATAGGTCGGGGTATCTTAGCCAGTTCAGTCCAGTCGGACAGAACCTTCCTACCCTGGTTTTGTATCAAGTATTTTCCAAACGGCTAAATTACTGGATAGAAAACCAGGGTAGTAAGGTTCTGTCCGTCTGGCCTGGACTGGCTAAGGAAAACCGACCTTAAAACTCTCGAGAAACCTCCCGTTTTCTTAGATCAAGACCTTACTGTAGTAGGTACCTTGGATTCGTTGACCTTACACGATCATTGAAAGGGAGAGGTCCGCGAATAACGGTGGAAGATATCGTTCCCGGAGATTAAATCGACCAAGCTCGTTCACCGGCTGAGAATACTCGCGCGGGAGACACGAATGAAAGGTCTGTCTGTCGCGCGGGCAATCCCCGTCGAAACGGAAGATCGACGTTCCATTTGAAAGCGGCTCGTTCTCGGCGACGAATCGATTGACAACGCAACCGGCGACTGAACGTGCTTCGTTCTCCATGCGTCGTGCCATGCCGGTAGAAATTCTGGAAATCGGGCCGAGAATATTTTTAGAACTCCAACCGGCTGAATGCCGTCTACTGTCGCTGTTGATTCCGCGGCACGAACAAAGCCTATTATTGTCTCGTTCAAAAGAGCACTTTCCAGATTGATATTAAAGGTGTACTGCAAAAATCAGATTGAAGCCCGCGATTACACGGTCAATTGCTATACCCCTGGCAATCCCTGCTGCCTTGGGACGACGACGTCTTTATCCGGATCTTCACCCGGCGTTCTGATGTTAACGTTGATAGAAGTGTCTTTGCGTGCTGTTTCACTGCCAATTCCAAAGATTTTCTACTCGTTCTGTATCGTTGCAAAATAGATAATACGGAGTGTCTCGTTTCACTGTGACTACCTGAATATCTCTTCTCATTGTGAAAACGCAGACAATATTTTATACGAACAATGTATCGCGTCAGACGGACAATATTTTTTGAACATCCTAAATTACAGATTAACCCTCGCAAGGTAACAAGTGTATCAGGTTTATTCTGTTTCTATAATAAGATATTATTGAATAAATGTCTTCTCTGGCAAATATCACAATAAGGACAGCACAAAGTGTTAATTAATTCAATCCTGTTATTTCTATAGGTCAGTATGTACCAGTTGCTTCGAAAACTCGTTAAGTTTAGTGTTAAATAAATGTACATTATAAATACTTTGTCAGTTTCTTTGTGCTATGAAAAACATTTTCAATGGATTTACAGTAACTTTGTTTCTCGGAGAACCTACGTTTCTCTCACATAACGTTGGAACGTTTAGGAGTTCCTATTTATCAACTGATTTTCTACAAAATGTTTACCGTACTAAGAAATTGTTCTATCTTGATCATTGATATTTTGATTATTAACCCGGAAACCTTTATAAAATAAAAACAACATATTTCATTTAGGCCAAAATCGACGATGGTGCCTGCGAAAAGTGATCGATTTGGCATGTAATGACCCATTAAAGAAAAAATCGATTTGTTGGAAATAAAAAACCAGAATACCTCTTTAACATAAAATCTGAATTTAATATTTCAACGGCGACTATTTCATCATTTTTTAAAGTTTATGGCTAAGAACGTTTTAATACATCTTTCAACAGCAATAGCAGTTTCAATCATAAACAAACAAGCCAACGCCAGTAACGTAATCTAATAAGTTTCTTTGATATTATAGCATAAAAGAAGATTATTAAGTTTCCTTCGGGTGTAGCAATATTCTTGAAAATTAATCCTTTGCAGTAGGAACTATTTTAACTCGAAAATTAAACATGTATCTTCGGACCTAGAACAATTCCATTCCAATAATTCCATTGAATAAACCTATTCAATAATGTAAACGATATTTTGAATAATGGTGCTTCAATAATTTATAATGGTGCCTCGGAGTCACTACTCGAGTGCTAAGGGTTAATAGGTTTCCGATACATAAATTGTTAATATGGAATACATCTTATTGGTATCCACGCATAAAATGAAATTCACGTGCACGGTACTGGAACAAATCAGTGAGCTGCAAAACGTCACAAATCGCATTTACTCGCATTTACAATTCCCGACTAAATTTCTCTTCGAGGCGATTTGAAACTTATATTATTAATGAAGCAGAACTTTTCCCGGGATTCTCCTTGTTACACTGGCCAGATAAAAGTTCCGGAATGAAAACAAAATCGATTTCTACTTTCGACGCAGCCGGGCAATAACCGCGAAGCCATTATTTTATCGTTACCTCGTAGAACATCCTGCTTGTGGACACGGTCCTGGCGAAGTTATAATGGCGAGCGATTTATCGCGGGAACGAGGCCCCACGGATTATCCGTGCAATTTATTCCGTCGGCAGATTTGCCGCGAATTCGCCTAGGCTTGCGTCTCGGGCGAGTTCCGGTTCCGGGCGTCGAACGAAAACAGACGCCATCAGCGAAATGTTTTCCCTAATTGAAAACGAACCTATTCTGGTGGCAACGTCGCGAAAGCTGTCGCCGGATTGCACAAGATTAATCCAGATTATTCAAGATTAGACAGAATTAGTCCAGCCTGGTTCGTGTTAGGGTACGCTGAGCGGAGAGACGCGCTGTGCAACAGTCACTTCCGCCCGGCGCGGCGCGTCGCGTCGCCACTCGCGTCGATTTGTGACGAAAGAGCCAACGCGACGATGCCGATTCGAACGAATAACGAAACAACGGCCAAGCAAAATGGAAACGTGGACGTTTTCATTTCGGCTGACGTACTTCTCCGGGAGCGGCAAAACAAACTGAAATTCTACAAAGCGTCGAAAATCCTTCTGACAACGGAGCTACGGGAGCGTGGCCCAAGCTCGTAGCGAGCGGCCCGCTCTAGATGTTGCTGCTATCTGCCGTCGATTCCGCGATATCGAGAATTCCGAAGCGTCGAATTGATTACCTTTCAAAATACTCGCGGTTATACTCGCTGCATCGTTCTGCTCTGCTGCCGATGGCTGCTCTTTATTTTACCGCGGGCAGTTCCAACCTATTCCCCTCCGACAACTGCGAAGTCCCCCACCATCGAACCTCTTAACAATGTATGCGTGTACATCGCGTCGTGCGTCATGCGTCGCGCGGCACGCGGCTCTCGTGGTGGAAGCTTCCCACTACTACATACATTACAACGATGAAGTCTAAGAGTGGGGGAAGAACCTAAGCGGCGAAGATGCCTCGAATAGCTCCGGAGCTACTCGTTGGAACTGCCTGTTTTCCGGATTCAAAATTTCTGCCTTTCTCCTGTTATGAGCCGGGGCCGCGAGCAGCACGAATGGCCCGCGAAGGGTTATTAACCCAGGAATGCGGAAACCCTCCTGCTGAATGCGGATTGCGGATAACGGAGGTCCAAGGGCGACATAGACAGGGTGCCAAAAAGGGACGAGAAAGAGCCCTGAGCGGTGGGGGTTTAGTGAGTATTGCGTGCGATAGAATTAGGAAAACTCATTTTGAATTTGAATCTTTATTGAACGAAATAAATACGTAGCGAAATTTATTTCATTAAATGATTGAGTCATTTCCAAATATATAAATTGTGAACGAATATCCGTTGAAGCCTGTCATCACTGAAGACTGCGAAGATTTTTCAGAAGAATCGATGAGCAATGAATTGTTTCTCGATCTTTGAGATGCGCAGAGTAATATGATCTAGCCAAGAAGAGGACAAAAAATGCAACGCACACAATTAAAAAGAGAGTGACTGAGAAGAAAGCAATTAAGAAGAAATCGATCTACGAGATACGCAGATGTAATATGATCTAGCCAAGAGGAGGATAAAAAAATGCAATGCACACGATTAAGAAGAGAGTGACCGAGAAGAAAGTGATTAAGAAGAAATTGATTAAGAAGAATTGGTGATGATGTAACCACCTTATGAAAAATTAAGCTAAGAACAAAGGATTGATCGATCTATAAAAGGGATGGCTCCTCATTAGGAGAGTAGTCAACAAAATACAGTCAACAAGTTCAGTCTACATTAAAATTTTATCAATCAATAGTCAAAAGTTATTCATCAAATCAGTCAGTTTGCTTTTTGTGTGTGTGTGTGTTGTTCAAAGCGAAGTTAATCACCACAGAAAAGGAAAGGGCATGTTAAACTCTCGGAACACCAACAAACCACAACATCGTCCAATTCGGTGCAGAAGCGACTGTTCTAATCAAAGGCGAAATCTACCTAGCGGTATATATATATATATATATATATATATATATATATATAATTACTAACAAATTATAATAAGATTTCGAGAAATATCATGTATCCGAAATTTGGTGCTTAGAATATGCTTCTGTTTATTTCTATTCGAATTAAAATATGAAATTATTTATTAAAGAAATTATCCAATTTTGATTTCTACGTTCCAATTCCATGATAAAAGACACTTAGATTTTAAGAAATCGTCAATTACCCGAACCGAAGCCGGTGAATGCAGGTAGGTTCAAAACTGCGTTTTATCTTCTCCATTCAAATCTTTCAAATTAAACTTCAAATTTTTAATACGTCCACCTTAGGACTGTGCACCGAATGTGCACAGACAGACAGTAAAACACAGAAAACAAAACGTATACGAGTATAATACAGGTATCAATGAGAGTAGACTATCCGCGTTTACCACTAATCTATACATAACTTCTCGATAGGCAGCAAGACGGGCTTAATATAGAGTCGTGTTACAGTAAACTATCGTCATCCCGCGTCAGCCTCGTTCAATATTGGCAGAGAACGAAATCGGATTACCTGGCATTATGACAATTTCCTCGGGAATGCTCTAATCCCGTCGCACGGTTGCCCCCGCTTCATAACAAGAATCGAAACCGTCTGAAGTGTTTGCATCCCTCATTACACTTCTCAATGCTCCAACTTCTACGCTTGTATCCCATTCGTGTATCACAACCGAGCATATACGCCTCATTAATGATACTTTCAATCGTCATTAATTAATGCTCATGAATAGAATTCAAATTTTCAGGCAAGAAATACAGTGACTCACACAAATATACACACAAATTGCAATTGGTCGGAATTGTAGACAAAATACTAGAAGTTGCATTTTAAAACTTTTTTATGTGGACCTATATTGAAAATTTAAAAAATACGTTTTGTAGATCTGTGTCCATTCTATGCATTATGAAAATTTCATCGAAATCAGTTGATGGGGGGCAAAACAACAGACATGTAGGATGGGCTATCGGGAAGAAATAGGGAAAAGACCGGGAGCACGACACTGTACTAATAAAAAATATGTAAAATGTCTTTTTAAGAAACACGCTTATATTAAAATGCACTAAAAAGGAGAAAATAATTTTTTTAGACATTAGTCACTATAAATAAAAGCGTGGAACGCTATTTAAATATTTTTTTCTTCTAGACGCACAGCTTCATTTTAAAATTTGTTTTTTTAGTATTGCATTGTCATCCAGTTCTGAGCTATGTTTAAAGTTTCAAGTCTCTAGCTCATCGGGAAGTGGTTTAAAATTCGATTACAAGATTTGACGCATACAACCACAACAACAACAACAACGACAACTCGGCAAGCTAATATAAGCGTGGTAATAAGAATCTTATTCGCAATTTTATATATTTTAGGATAATAATGAAGCAAACACTGATTAACAATACGCAACGATTAGGTTAATGAAGAAACTGCAACAATCGAGGGACAATGACATCATTCTGGTCTTGAAAAAATAAATTGCATTCTTATTTTCTAATTTTTCTCTTCTGAATATTTAATTATTTACAAAAGTATACAAATATTCTTAATTCCGAATACTGATTATTGTTTATCACTTTCGAATTAAACAAATATACGTTCTGCAACAAAAAAACAATGGGGATGTCTTTTTGTTATCGATTATTTCAACTTACAAGTTATCCTGTTCTACTATATACTTTCTAAATTAAATAAAGCACTTATAGGATTAAGGAAGAACTTTAGGACGTTATCAATGTTTTAGGTGTCTGAGCTACCCAAAATTTTGCCACTTTTTAACATTATTCTTTAATGCTCGTTTAATTTTGCAATCCGGTGTGTCTAGAAACGATCCAGTGTGACCCAATTTCGCATACCCAGAAGTAATTTTCATATTATGAAATAAACGGTCTCAGTACAGAAGCTGAGAACAATCTAAGTCGGCAATAGCAATACTACGCTATCACTTATCGTAACAGATTTTAGATTCCAGGTAAGTAAATCGCCATAGATCTGTACTGATGCATCTAGCTACGAGACAGAGCACTTAAGGCGCTAGGTAAACCGTTTCCATGGCTCCTCCCGATCGTTCCGGCTTAGTAAAGTGTGTTTACGAGCGGTGTATCTCGTTATAGAAAGCCGGGAACGAGCCAGGAGTGAATTCGTAGTCATCATTCGTGTTCCTTGGATCGCTGTTATCGCAGCTGTCGTTTCCTGTTCCTATTTTGCAGAAACGCAATACGTTGGTCTTCATCGCCGCGAAGAATCAGTACACTTCCTATTTGCTGTAGCCTTTTTATTTGTTGTTTTAGGTTTATGAGAATTTTACGTTCTCTTGAACATTAACCAGAAATAACAACCATCTGAGATTTACAATGGCAGAGTAATCAACTAGAGCTGTAGCACAAATCATTTTACGCAGCATAATTATAATTACACGTGAAATTATGAAACTGTTTAGAATTGTTTTTTGGTGTCATTTCTTTTATTCAGTTAAAAGGAATGATACTTACCGCCATGAGTCTGGTCATGAACTTATTAGTAAGAAACGAAACATTGTTTTGCTTCATATTATATTGGCGTCTTGCCACGCTGTTGAGGTTCGGTTTCGAAGATAATACCTTGCCAGATATTTGTATCATAAATTCTTATTCCTTATTGCGTCATAAATTATTCCTTATTACGTCAAATGTCTACCATTTATGTTAACTCGTGTGTCGATTTAACTGAAAAGTAAGACTATAAAGAACTGTTGGTCTTGAAAAAACAGATTAAAGAGTCTAGTTTTTCAGGACAAATATTGTTCTCAAGCTACAAAACTTCTTCCAAGAATAATGTATAATTTGACGATTGATTGGGGAGACTCTGCAGAATCAAACTCGATGAAAACTAAGAATGATGACACTCCAGCTTCGACTCTTTGTTTTCAAATTATAATACTTGCTCTGTAACCTGAGTATTACAACACGAAAACAAGAGATTCGTTGCTATCTCTACTGGACTGCATCATAAGATGGCGAGGGTAACGATCTAACATTAATAATGACAAACAGTCTCTTAGAAATACATATTCGTTACGGGTCGACTCCTTAATTGATGCTTGCCCGCGTAGATCGATTGGCTAACTCGATCGCAAATATCAAATGAAATAGGGAATTCCTACATATATAAATGTATGCTTCGTTAAAAAATCAAAATATACACCGTTTGTAGTACGAGCTGTATCTCCGTGGGTTTTCGTCTTATACACATCTTTTAAATTTTACGTTAGATTTGACGAAAGAACAGTTCTTGTTGAAACCGATTTAAAAAAATAAATTTTCACAAAAGATACCGTCATTTCAATTAAAATATTGTTGCATCTAGATCGTTAGCTGCTTTTGCTCTTCAAAAAGGAAAAACACACGAATGAAAAATCCGGTTCCTCAAGAATGTTGAAGCAAAATTTTATAAATTCGTTGTTTGAACCCATGCGCTGTCTTCATCTACGTTCGGCGCAGTCGGCGAGACTACAAAGGAATAGTAGAACCACAGGTTCTAAAGATCTAAAAAACAGTTTACTCACTGTATTTTGAAGGAGATAATGTGCATTCTCCATCAGATGATACAAAAACGTTTTTCGTCGAACTAGTCTCATTTTACCACGTTTTTATTTTTAGATACAGCTCGTCTTTATCTCACGGAAGTATACTGGACAACTTGAGACGAATTGGTGACGAATCAGACAACAGCGGGGATTTATCAGATCAGCAAACCTCTAGTGGAGGCGACTACAAGAGGTGCTGCCACAAAGTTATTTTCCAATGTGTAAGTGGCAAACTCCAACGCAACGTGATGTAAGTTTCGAGAGGAAACTTTATAATCGATCTGTATATTGCTTCCAGGACAAGTGTTTTCAGCCTCGCTGGTATGCAAACTTCCCAAAGAATGCGCTTTATTACAAGCTTTTTGGTATGTCTTTTTCTACTGTGTGCTGCGAAGAAATGCACTTTTCAGAAGGCCAAGAATTTGTACCGGCATTGATGGGGTAGCGTGTATTTTCGATCTCGAAGGTATTGAAGCGTTGATAAAAATACTTCTACGCTCGTGTTTTCCAATCTAATTGTTATATAAATGTAGAAATCGCGCTTTGGTAACGTGACACACTGTCGTGGTTCCTGAAACATCAGTCTTAAGAAAGTGTAAGTAGTTGCATAGGGTAAACGCATAGGGTAAATCTACCAATTACTGCCGGTGTACGATTAATTGCGGCATATTTTCACAATTAGAGATTGAAATACGTAAAAATAAATATTCTGTCCTGAATAAAATTTTACAATTCAATGAGAATGTATTCTCGTTGCCGAGGCTAAGCAAAATTGTCAATCATATTCTCATATTTTTACAATCTCAAGATTTCAAAAACATTCTTCATAAGAGGGATAAAATAAGACCATTTTTCTTCTATCTCGATCACCAAAAAACTATTGTTCACGTGATTGTACAGGGCGGGGAAAAATTATTGGTCATCCTTTTGGGAGGTGATAGAACTCGTCGAGATTGCCAACATTGCATTATAAACATGGCCCCGCAAAATTAATTTTCAAGGTCATTTTCAAGGTCAAAATTTTTTATTAAAAATACACAATAAAATTCGAAATACAGAATTACTTTCAAACCATAAACATTCGCACGCATTAATTTATTCAACATAATACTATGAGACATTTATTAATTCTAGCTAATTAATGTTTATAATAATTCATTTTGCCAATGATAATGTGGACAAGCACTCCCTTGACCACCTCGCCATCTAATTTTTTACAGTAAAGTCTTTTCAACATATTAATAACACACCGTAGTATTCGAGTGACACGATCTTCCATAAGGCTAGCAGTCTTTAATAGCATCTGGTCGGTGACCGTGTATGGCGTCCGTTATCAGCAGACGGTGTAATCACAACGCAGTTTCGCTTCCTTTTACCACGCCTCACCAGTGCGTGATGTCCACAGGCGAAGTCTGAGTTCTTTACGCGTTGCGTGGGGAAAAAAGGAAAAAAGAAAATAAAAAGGAACGAAAACGTCGCGTCGCTCCTCTGAAACAGTCAAGTCGATCTTGAACTTAGACGCCGCGCCGCCCTCTTAAATCACAGACAGCTAACGAGGTACGTTTCCCTTAAGTTCCCCGACCTCGTTTTCCTGCCGTGCGCCGGGGAGTACGTGCCGCGAAACTCACCGGCGGATATTTATTCCGCGATCCCGCATGGCAGTCTCTGATGACTTTAGGGATTCGTGAGTGGAAGCAGCAAGCGCAGTTAGTTTCGTTCCGGACGGAATCGATGAACCGGAAGACACGAGAAGCCCAACCGCTATCGACGCTGATCGCGGCTACTTGATTGTACGAACCTGCATCCCTGCACGCGAACCTTCTTCCTCGCCCCGATCCTCCGCTCCACCCTCTTCTCTTTTTCTGTTCGACGCTACTAGATCTCCGCACTCTTCGAATCGATCACCGTAATTTTTCACTGACACTATCGAAGTGCTATTGTACACGAGCACTTGCTCTAACAAATTATATGTAGTAACTCCGTGAGTGTCGGGTGTGAATCGTCCAAGACCAAATCCGGTTGAACTTTGCAATTACCTCCCAAGCTTTTGCGACCTATTATACCTAGGGGGAGTTCCCTTAACGTCGTACGGCACCTAATAACGGACATTAGCTGTACACGGTGTCCCAGAAATGTTGTACTTCCTTGAAAAGGGTGATCCCGAGGTCATTTGAAGTAACTTTTCCCTTTGCGAAAATGCTCTCTCCACGGCTTCTTTCAGAAGCTGTTAAATAGAGGTGTGCGGGTACCCGCGATTTCGGGTCCCGAAAGTTTGCAATATTCGGGTACTCGAAGTTAAAGTTGTATTTATGTATAAGTATACATTCAGTATTGGCGATCCTCCAGGAAGGAATGCTGCATCTGGGATTGACTCCAAATCAGCTACGCCGCGCCGCCCTGTTGTTCAAGCCAATTCCACACTTTTTTTCTTTTTCTTTTGGACCTACTGTTTATAAAGGTGGGTTCCGAACCACCTATATATCAACAACACGCGAAAAAGCACCCTCCTGAGCCACCCCCAGCATTTCACCGAGCGGTCACCCATCTTAGGCGCCACACATTGTTTTACTTCGGTGATCGGACGAGAACCGGTTCTTGCAACGGGGCCATGGTCGTTGACCACATAAGTATACAATAAATCCGCGTTTACTGTCAGGGGTCGCCTGTGCGATCGCTGTCAAGTGTATACCCAATTCACTGCTGGCCAACGCCGCGCCGCTGCGATGATTGATCTCGGCTCGGGTATATCGGTGTGAACACCACAACATTGACACCATGAATCGAATGTTCAAACTTCTTAATTTTCATTATTTTTTCATAGAATTTTCACTAACTTATTTCTGATATTTTTCTGATTAAAACAAGACCAAACACGATATAATTTCAACTGTATGTAGAGGTTTAATCGACGATGAAAGGTTCGAGCGCAATTGTGCCAGCGACGGCTACTGTCCGCGTCTCTTTCGCTTTATAAACCTAAATTATTGCTTTCTTCTGTTATAGCAGAAGAAAAATCATTTCTGGGCAGAGCTCGTGCATTTATGATCTTGAGTCGAATTCGATAGCATTTTGATGGTGACTCTATTGAGGCCCAATCGATTATATTTGCAGGTAAATATAATTTAAAATATTGCCATAATTGTTAGTAATTCGAAATATGCACAAAAAATATTTTTACTACTGGACGATTAAAGGTACAAATGTACACCCATATATAACTCTTTTTATATCTCGTTGAATTTCACAGTACAATATTTACAATAGTAACAAAATTTCACTTTGAATTTCTTGGTATTATACAATATGCTAAATCTTATAACAGTTCGCAATTTTTATACCAGATTTGTTAACTGGAATTTTGAAGTACTATTGCTAAAGTAACTATGTTCGTAACCAGATTAAGTATTAACGATTTAAAAAACTTACCGTATTACCCTCCGATTTCGATGACTTTTTAATATGTTGTCAAGGTCTGATGTGAGTATTATTGCGAAGATTTTATTTCGTTGTTTCTTAAACAGTTATTCAGATGAAAAGTAGTAAATATTAGAGGTGTGCGGTACCGGGACGGAACGGGAACGATCTCTGGGATCGGGACGGGATTTCCCGATCAGTTATTCCCGATAATGTTCGGGTATTTCCGAAAATGTTCGGATTTCCAAAAAATGTTCGGCATTTCTTAAAATGCCTGGATTCGAAAACGTGTCTTGTTTTCTTGAATATGACCATACTGTTAGATTTATATAAATAAAACAAGTGTTATTTAACTTGATAATTTATAACTAGACAGTGGATGTTTATGCAAATGCATATTTTCATAGAAAGTAGGTAAAGTTATGGGACCTGGACAGAAATTTACATTGTCTGTAGAGGATTTTGAAAGCAACTGTACGCGTGGCTCCACTTTACACACACATAAAGACTAAAAAACAATATTCCGTACAGTATCAGAAATCCCGAAAAAATTCATGGGAAACCCGAACACCCCCGGGAGTCCCGAATATTCTCGGGAAAAACCCGAAATTTTCGGGATCCCGTCCCGACATGACACGAGGATTCCCATCCCGTTCCCGATATCGGGATTCGGGAATTTCCGGGTTCCCGCACACCTGTAGTAAATATACGTCGCCTGAGTTTGCATCTTACCGATCTGATTCACTTGTGGATATTCATAGAAATGTTTACAAAACTCGTATAACATTCTTTATTGTTAGACTTAAAAAATTTAGGATATGTTTGAAGTCTCTGTTTGGTTAATATGATCCCAATAATTATCTAGTTGAATTTATATTTCGAAAGACACTTGAATAGTAATGAGAAATGTAAACTCGGTGACAGAACATATTATATAATATAAATAAATAGACAAAATTAAATAGACTGTGTCGAAGATGTTTTCATTAATGACGTTTTTATAAATAGCCTACATGACACTACTCAGCATGATAATCTTGACAATATACTGAACAATCATCATGATGCAAGAGGATACCATCTTGTAAATATTTACTAAATGTCAAATAATTTAAATGTACAGTAACTCCTAGTAATATTCGGACACTGTTAAAGAGACTATAACTTTCTAGATACACTCCTCAAAAGAATTAAGGGATCACTTCTGCGAACCCGAAAAATTGCTCCCACTTTACGTGATCATAACTCCGTCAACATTTGCTGTATCGATATCGTTGAACAATGGTTTGAAAGCCTGAAACCTCTAGTTTTTGTGAACAAAACTAATGTAATAATTTTTTCGTTGAACAGATTAAAATAGCGTGAAAAAATCTATGGGAAATTATATATAACATGTTAAAAAAAATTTTTCCGCGCGTGGTACTCGAGAAACCACATTTTCTTGAAATTCTACGTGTTTAACGAATTTTCTCAACGTTAAAAAACATTCGTTCCATAATCTCCCTATTTTTCCCATATTCTGCAAAGTTTCAGCTTTAATTTGAAGAAAATTTCATCGCTCTACCTCTTTTCTATCGAAAGTTCTTGGATTTTGAGATGTAAGGTAGCCGCTGTACGTGGCGCGCTAATTTCTGCGAAGCACTATCTTCAAACACAGCTGCCATAGATAAAAAATGATCGCAGCGAGTTGATGGGGTACTCAATCGAATAGGCAGAATCTCTGCTTACATCTGACGTTCGGATCATGGTATTACGATCATTTCTCGCCGAGATATAGCGAGTTAAAGGAAAAATGTTATTTTACTATCCAATATTAACAAATTTATGGTTTTTTTAGAGCGTCCGAATATTAATGGGAGTCACTGTATCTAGCTTGCTTCCGAAAAAGATAGCTGAAATCATAATAGCTGTACTCTGAAGTGATGAGAGTGGACAGTTATTATAACATCAGCTGCGTGCTTCCAAAAAAAAAGATAATAATCGATAATTGGTTGAGAAGTGCCGATGATTCTTTGTCAACCGCTACGGGATAAGTACCTCGTAGCCTTAGGCCTTGAATTATCGCACAAGTCATTGAGGAACTCAATTCACGGCAATAAATCATGTCAGTTTCGATCACGTGGTAGACACCGTATCGTACGTTACGAAGTGGAGAGTTGATAGCGCGGGTTATCTGTCGTTGAACTTGACGTCTACGTACATCTCCTCCCAGAACTGATAAACAATAGCTTCCAGGTGATATCTTCTTTACTATGTGACTATTTGCACATGATATGTCACTGATTGATAGGGGACGGATATTGCAAAAATGATTGGTGAATGTGTGCCGACTAGGTATGAGAGAGTCCTACGATTTATAAAACCGAGTTTTCTTCGAGTGATCCCCATATCAGTGTATATTTATATCTTATATTAGACCATATATACCAGGGACCAAAAATAACAGTTATTATAAAATTTTCTACGATAGAAATCATTAATAAAAAGTTGAATATTACTGAAATTTAAGATAATGTACACAAAATATAAAGAAAAAAATTCGAATTCGTGTATTTCTCTCGTTGATAACTGTTATGAGCGATCGAAATAAATCTACTTCATTGAATAACTGTTATGAGCGATCGAAATAAATTTCTCTCATTGATAACTGTTATAAGTGATTGAAATGAATTTCTCTCAACGATAACATTTACCAACACGAGAACAAATTTTCGGTTACTTATAATACTTATTTGTGACCAATACGATTTTAGTCGATGAAATACTTGTTATTCTATGACTTTTTTCTTTTTGGTTATAACAGTTATGGTCCCTGATATATACTTATAAACCCGACTACGGATAACATGCTGTGTTCTAAGATTACTTCATCTACCAAATGTCGGATGTGGGCAAAGTGCTATAGTCTGTTGAGAAGTCGCAGTACCGCCAAGCTAAAATGTATCTAGAGGGGAAAGGAGAATCGTCTCCGTATCTCATTCTGTATAAATATTTATGGAAACTGTAACTGTAATATACAGGGTGTCTCAAAATTATCTCCGGAGCCGAAAATGGGAGGTTCCTGAGATCATTCCAAGCGATATTTTCTTTTGAAAAAATGTCGTCCGCGGCTTCGTTAACGAGTTATTAACGAAAAACACGGACCAATCAGAGCGCGAGCTAGACGCGTGCAGCCCGGCGAGCCGGCAGCCGAGTGTCGGTGGCACGCCGCGATGTCGCAACGAACAAAAGTTTCTCGATGATGTGAATCCTCGCCAATTTCGATAAGCTTTGGATATGTTGTCAATGCCATGATTCTGAACAACATTTCCCTTTACAGTTTCTGTCGATCGGCTTTAGTTTACGATATTATTGTAAAAACTTGTAATTGTAAATCGATCGATGTACTATTTCCTATCCGATTTCGATAAGCTTTGGATATGTTGTCAATACCATGATTCTGAACAACATTTCCCTTTACAGTTTCTGTCGGTCGACTTTAGTTTACGATATTATTGTAAAAATTTGTATTTGTAAATCGATCGATGTACATACTATCTCTTCGCCGATTTCGATGAGCTTTATTTCAAAGGAAAAAGATATTTAAAACATCAAATTTATAACATATTTCAGTCATCGAAATCGGTGAGGACCCACATCATCGGCAACTTTACCCGAACGATAGAAGAAATAGAAACTGATTGAATTAAAAACTCACTTATTCAGCCGTAAATCCATTTTCTTGTTACACCAGTGAAACAGCAAACACCACACTTTCACACTACCGTAGCACACTTTCGAATTCGTGGTTATAGCGAACGAGAAGAAATTAGAGATACTCCGACGCGGAAAGATGGCCGTGCTCTTCGCGATTCCGCGGGAAACTGTGCTCTCCCAGCCCAGCCTATGGTGCTAGATGGGGTATGTTTTTAACTGTTTTTCTGCGCACCGCCTCTAGCGGCTATCCATCGTACGAAAAATGTTGGGCACAATGGAAGCACTGCCTAGACGCGAGTTGCCACAGTCGGCCAATAGCAGCCAATAGACAGTTGGCGCGCCGCACCGGGCCGACTGTGGCAACTCGCGTCTAGGTCGCGCTCTGATTGGTCCGTGTTTTTCGTTAATAATTCCTAAACAAAGCCGCGGATACCATTTTCGCAAAGGAAAATGTTACTTGAAATGATCTCAGGAACCTCCCATTTCTGGCTGTTGAAGGAATTTTGTGAAACCCTGTATAATACACCGTGAGTGGGGCGAATGGGAGACACGTTGCACGTGCGCGATGGGGACGCAACAATGACTGACATTTCGCAGGTTTTAGGTTATTGCCGCGTATCGTATCGTACCTATTATGTATATGTACCTACTTAATGAAATGAAACATATGGATCGTTCTCATTTTTCTTCTACACGATAAGTTGGCAAATTATGTTTTATTTGCAACGTCACATGTTAAAGAAATAATTAATAATTACATGGTATGTGAAATAAGTAAATGGGTGAATTTTACGTGGCAATAACCTAAAACCTGCGAAATGTCATGACATTGTTGCGTCCCCATCGCGCACGCGCAACTTGTCCCCCATTCGCCCCACTCAATTCTCGGTTAGATGGCGATGGAATAGGATAGTGAAAGGGGAAAAGGAGGAGAGTATTTCCGAGAATTTGGACATGGTTTCATACCCCATCTGGCACCATAGGCTGGACTGGGAGAGCACAGTTTCGCACGGAATCGCGAAGACCATGGCTCTCTTTCCGCGTCGGAGTATCTCTAATTTCTTCTCGTTCGCTATAACCACGAATTGGAAAAGTGTGCTACGTGTAGTATTCAGTAATTGTATGAAAATGTGGTGTATCCTGTTTCACTGGTGTAACAAGCAAATGGATTTACGGCTGAATAAGTGAGTTTTTAATTGAATCAGTTTCAATTCTTTATGCAACAAGTTTGCTCCACTTTTCCAAATGTTTACATAAGTGTTTGCATAAATATATTTGTACACCTCGCTTTTATATTGCTATCTACCATTTTTAATTATCATGTGACGTGACTTGTGGGCACCAGATACTCCGTTATCTTGGAACACTGTGTCGTCTGCATATCCTATGTCTATGCCGGGTCTATAAGTATATATGGTCTAAATCTAAGATCTAGATACGTCAGCCATCATAACACGTAGCCAACCGAATGGAGAGATATCCTCGCTTTGAAGTAAGATGCTGCATGATCGACTGGGGAGATCTCCCACGATGGGAAGCGTACAGTTATCTGTGACGCGAGTTGACCTTTCACTCAGGGGACCAAACATTTTCAACTTTTCTGAATGTAACATTATACATTTCAACGAAAAAATGACAAAACTGTAAATTTTAGCGCGAGGAATCCAAGACCTAACCCAGACCTAGCGGATCCGCTCATTATATCATACCAGCTCCTATACATATTTGGAAATCAATATGGCAGCGTTCTAAACACCCTAACGCGCTTGGAATCGAGCAACTTTACTCGTGTGTAACTTTCAAACGAGTGAACTCTGCATACTGAAACTTGAATTCCTCGCACTAGAATTTAAAGTTTTATCATTTTTTCGTCGAACTGTGTAATATTACATTCAGTAAAGTTGAAAATTTTCGGTCCCCCGAGTGGAAGTAAAGCGGTGGCGCGCACGGTTGGTTAAGTGTTAAGTGTCTGTATCTGTTGTACGATGAGGTTAAAACTGTACCTACTATCAGTTTTGGGACGATCAATTATAAACAACGAACTCTTCGGGTGAAAAGCCCGAAGACGACAAATCATTCATAGTTCGCTGAATTAATTCGAGACATCGATGAGTTATACATACTTGTTGGACCAGTGTTTCGGATCAGCTTCACATGAGCACGTCTGTAATCGCTTATTACGAACAGTAAGACTAAAACGCGATGTATGTTCATTGATCGTTTGTATTAGTCGTCGCGTGAACGCCACCGTGCGATGCAAATACAATAGAAAATACATAGAAAACGTTTTACCTCCCAACTACCGTGAAAAATAGAACAATTGATTCCCATTAGACCTTCAACCAACACGGCAATTCTGAAAATATTCTGGTCACTTTTGATCAAACAATTCACGCTACTGCGAATTAAATAAATAATATAGTCATCGTAAAATACATCCTCTACTGTGTTAAAGCAAAGCCTAAACACTCTGTAAATTAAGAACGTGGAGATTGAAGCTTATTTCTTCGAATTTGTAACATCGAATAGTGTTTCATAAATTCAACTTAAAGGAAATAATCATGGACATTTGAAACAATTCGAATTCTTTTCTCGATCTTACATATATCTGTTCCACGTTTCAGTAGCAACTCGACGTTTCAATATTCCCCATAATATACTCTCCGGTCACTGACAGTCGTTAAGGTGCCGCACACAACACTGAACTTCCGCAGTAGGAAACCACGATCAATTCCTAGAAAAAGTCAATAACACAGACAACCGACAAGAGTGCAACAATCATCACAGTCGCATAGCAATCAAACGAAGCCATTTTAGTTCCAACAAATCTAATTATTCTAACAGTCACAAAGCCAGTACTTCTCATACAAAATAATCCCTGTGTCTCGTTATTTACTTAACTATGTGTTAATTCTATTCCCGCTGAACGGAGTTTGCGTAACCATGACGTGTAATCAAAAAACCGTGGTGTTCATTCAAAGTGTCCACGCGTGTGTATGGAACTTAAGTAATAGGATAGGTAAAATAGTAAAACTTTAGTGTGACGGTCGTGTCGGTCGGTTTTAGTCCCGCAAAGGATAAAAAGGACGGCGAACAGGGTTTACTCGCGTTCGATCAACGAAACCTTCCACGCAGTTTTCGTCGTCACTTGACGTTCTTCATCATCTTTAGGGGATCCCGCATGTACCGAGCGAAAACTTCTTTCTTAAACGTTTCGAAATGCTTCCTGTTGGCACTGTTCTGTCGCTCGCGCCAAGCTGGTCTGGTCTTCCTGGTCTGTAGGCCCCAATGTCCCGTGAAAACCGGCGAAAGCACCTTAAATTGGTAACCGGCCACATACATCTCATAGACCTGCACAGAAAATCGTTTTTTTTTTCATAACGTTAGTATTATACTGTTCTAATCCCCTTATTCATAACACAGTACAACAAAATAAAATCTTTTTCGTGTTCAGCAACATCTGTTGTATGATTCTTATAGAGTTTGTCATTCTAAAACCAAATCCGAAAGCAGAGTTGTTCTGTCGCGCAACGTTTACGAAAAACATTGGTTTTTGTAAAAATGCACGATTTTAATTAAAAAACGAGGTGTTACGTGGAAACTAAACTTCTCAGATCATCAGCAAAACACGCGGTCGTCAATACGTTTTTACGCGCGAAGCGGAAAGAGTACTAACAAAGAGACAAAGGAACAGTTAGCACCAATACATATCAAGCACACCAACAGCGTCACTCAATAACGAATCATACCAAAGAACCCATCGTTCAATCAATCACACAACACAGATCATTCAATCCATCACTCAGACAATACAGATCACTCAGTCAACCGATCATACAGAAAAATTGCGATATTCAATAGCTAGGTTCCAGAGTGTCATATTAGCTTGATGCAAAAGGAATTGCGTTTTTCATTAGTTTAAACTTCAGCGATTTTTATGTAGCGACGTTTTATCTCATTACATTAAATTTATATAGTACATGGTGTCAAGAAATGATGTGTAAAAACTGTTACAGCGTGATTCTACTTGGAATCGGTGAAGATTTGTTAAACAAAAGTTCGTGCAAAATTGACGTTGACAGACTTTTTGTATACATCTTTGCTGTATTGCTGAATTTCATTCCCGACGATCGTACAACTTTAGATCTTGCAAATTTGAAATTAATATGATATGTTGCATAGTTTTAGATCAACATGTAAGTTGAATATAATCGAAGTTGACCCTTTGAACTCCTTAATAAAACGGGTTTTTATATGTATTCAGTCCTTCCTTCATTTATTTAATTGTCTTATTTTTTAGTTAAAAACAAATATAAGTTCCACAAATATAAATTACAACAAATTTTGAGAACTCAATTTAATACAATTAGTAAACAAAATTGTTCAAAATAAGTAGCAGTCAAGAAACTGTCCTTTGAATTAAATTTCACATAAAACACTTAAAATAGCAGGGAGTTGTTAGCAACAAAATTGAAAAATAATTCGAAGTGAGAAGGATTAAGGTGTCACAAGAAACTTTGGAACAGTTAACCTAGCGAGAGGTAGGTTTCCATTTTACTGAAGAATTAAAACAATTGTTCGGCCGAATGTTGCATCCGTGCATATGTGTACAGTTTCAAAATAATGCAGCAGAAGCGAATTCCTCGCATCGTTCAAACGCCATGATGCTTGCGCGTCATTTAGAATTATAAAAACGTATGGATGCAGCACCGGTCCAAATAATTTTTCACATTCTCCCCTACGTGCGAATACTACGAGTATACATAGGTAGTGGTCACGTAGAAGGAATATTCTTTACACCGTATAGCTGACATTCTACAATAGAACCGTTTTGCAGATCGTTGAAGCGAAAAATATCAAAGTAAAAGATTGGCGACACAACAATATATTTCTGACAGAATAAATATGATTGAGGCAGATTCAATAAAAGCATACATTCGTTGCAGCGATGCGGCGAAAGTGTTGAGAATACGAAATGTAAAAGGTTCCCATAACAACGGCAACGATCTTTTACCGTGTCCTTCAACGAATACCACTTTACTAGTTAGGATACTTCCTGGCATTGGCATATAAAAATTCTAGTAGTGTAAATGTAGCTATTACTGCGGGTGTACGTTTTACTGCGGTATTTCCTCCCAATGAGATCAAAATATGTAAAAATTAATATTTTGCCCTGAATTTACAATTCAATGAGAATGTATTCTCGTTGGTGAGGCAGACAAAATTATCAATCATTCTCATATTTCTATAATCTCAGGATTTCAAAAGACATTCTTCATGAAAGCTAGAAATAAAAACATTTTTCTTCGATCTCGATCACAAAAAGACTGTTGTTTACATGGTTGTACATTCTTTATATTGCATTAAATTGCATAGAGTATAGAGGAAAGTTTTATTATTATTTAGGTACCTACTTCAATATAATACAAATATAAAAAGAAACTTTTCTTGCCTTTTTAATAGAAAAATTAAGCCCTCAGCATTACGTACATTAAAGTGAAGGAGGAGCTCATTGCTACGGCACAAAAATTACTAATTGTAAGAATGTCTCTAATACTGCGGTGTGAATTGCAACTACTGTGTATGTAGAATACAATTCTAGAAAAAAGGTATTATGGATATAATAAAATCGTGTTTAGAGTCAAAATCAAAAAACAAATAGTAAAAGTTACTTCGTACAACTGTACAACAAATAGGATCTTATCATTTCGACGAAAAATTATAACAATTTCAAGGAAGAAATTTTCTTTTTACAAAGGAATAGTTTATGTATCTGTTTATATACTCTATAGAAATTAAAACATCAGAAAAACTCTTCATTGGATGATGAGTAATGTATTATAGATCAACTTAATATCCCCTGTATCCCATTTAGAATAATTGCATGTACAGAAAGAGATCAATTAAAAATGCGACGCGAAAATTCACAATAACGTTATTCATGCGTCTCTGGCGCTAGTAAAAACATTTTCGTAAGAAACGTTGTTGTTCTTTAAGAAAGAATTCGCAAGAACACGGTAGATTTTCAACACGGCAAGATTGTCTAAGCCCTTAAACTGTCCAGTTACGTCACCCCTGTCCCGCGTTAAATTTTAATGCGCTCTGATATATCCTACGTCGCTGGAACGGTAAAAATTGCTCGGGCGTTTCGCGTTTTCCGGCTGGCAAATAGAACACGAGATAATGTCCCTTAAAAAATTTGTAGAAAAATTATTTTGCTCAGCGCGACGGCCGCTTTGCAGCCACTTTCTTCGTGAAATTGAAAAAGTGCTTCGTCGAAAGTGATGGCGTCTCTGTGTGTGTGTGTGTATGTGTGTCTGCTTGCCCGCGCATGTGCTCCTCTGAAAAACGTCTCGACGAAAAGTTCGCGAAATTATATTTCTACACGCGGTCCCCTTATTCGTGTAAGTTTTTTGCTGTAGCCGCGATGAAGTTTCCTCGGAGCGTCTCGTAGATATCCCACGGATAGTGACATTTCCACGGGAAACACCGTGTTTCCGACGTTACAGCGGTTAAACGCCGAGAAGGAAGAGCACACGTCTGGCAATCTCGCTCTTTGGTCCGCCGGATGAGACAGGTCAGACAGTCCTAACAGACGGAACACAGTCTTGCTGTTCTACACTCTGGATACGTCTTCGTGAATAATCGTACGTAACAATGGCGAGCCGCAGACTGCAGTCGCACGCGAGACTGCCAGATGCGTTCTGATTACCAGTCGAAAATGGAGGAGCAATTGGGGCGACGAATTACTGAACAGCGCAAACCTACTTTCCGACGCTGTCCGAGTTGTTAGAACAGCTGGGAAAAATATTATTTCAAATATATACCGGGTATTTCACGTAACTTGACCACCTTGAATATCTTTGTTGTTTTAAAGATACGTCAAATGGCTGCAGGACAAAGTTGAATGGTAAAATGAGGCTCATACAATACTAAAAAATTTTTGTTTTTATATAATTTTTTTTAGAGATATGAAGGTCACCTTCAGTTTTTTAAATGATATTTTTTAATACATCAATCGATGCAGCTGGACACTCGTTATGAAAAAGTACTAACCTATGTATGTCGAATAGTTAGTAGTTTAGGAGATATTTAAATTTAAATAACTATAAAACACCATTACTGTCGTACTAATTGTACGACGTTACACAAGTAAGTAAACGCTAACGTATATGTTATATATAATAATAATAATTATTTCTTATTTTGTCCTTATTTTTTCATAAGGAATCACCTTTTGCCCGCTAGTACATGTTAATCGGCCGCACCCTGTATATAATAGATAGTGGATAACTGGTTAAACAAACCCATAGGTGGCTTTTTCATTATAAAGTTACTTAAGTGAAACTGCAGAACAGCTACCTACCCTCCGATTTCGATGATTTTTGGATATGTTATAAATCCCGACATTTTGAACAACTTTTTCCTTAGCACGTTAGTGGCGGTCTCGCTTAGTTTCCGACAGAGTTGTGCTAATTCAATTACATTGTAATTCAATTATACATATAGTAATTCAACTACGTCGTAACTGAATTACATAATTCAAACCTTTCAGTTAATTCAATTACTAAGTATTTTAAATATGTTTCTTCTATCGATCGTATTTGCAGTTAATAAATTTTTTAATGCTTTCGTCAATAACAAATTGAAAAATACAGAATTCACGTCGAAAGCATTTAAAAAATTATTAACAGCAAATACGATCGATAGAAGAAACATATTTACCATGGATGGCGAAAAACACACAACAAAGAATACTTTTTAGGCATCAATGTCGAGACTGTTTAGAATTGAAACTGTAAGGATTCTCAACGACTGGTCCAACACAAAATTATTAATAGCTAAGATAAGTAATAGAAAGTTATTTTTATTAAAATGTAGATTGAACAATATAATTCCGAACTTCATTAGAAATAATATTATCAACAAATTCAACGCTTCTATCATACTTTCACGTATAACAAATTAACAAATTTACAGAATTCATCGCCGAAAGCATTTAAAAATTTATTAACTAAGTATTTTAATCAGATGTGTAATTGAAATACAATATAATTAATGTTTTATATATAATTAATTTATGTTTTATCTCTAGCGCTTGTTTAACTATTGGAAAACCTCATCTTTGCATTATCGAGAAAAGAGAAGGCGCATACCGCACCTTTGCAATCCTAGAAATGCAATCCTTAAAGCTTCTACTTTCACAGCGAGTACAACAAGAAAAATTCTGAGCTAATTGAACCTCAAACATATGTAACGTAATACAGTTCGTTGAATGAAACTATTCACACAAACTGTTTCCTTTCCCGCTGGCTCTGTAGTGGCTAGTTAGAAGCAGGAAACAAACAATGGAGCAGGAAGCGAAATCTTGCTAAGCTCTAAAGCTAATATTATAGCAGATTAGCTTGAAGAGTTAAGACCTTTTACACTGAACGCTTTTCACAGACGAGAAAATCTATGAATAAGCACTGATTTTGTCTGAACCTATGTTTTCTGATTTGTATGGTGCGCCCTGTTACCATAAATAATATACAGAGTTTTTTTTTTATTTACAAAGGACCGCTTTGTAAATAATTACAAAAATTGTTTCAGTGGATAAGAAAAAAGAGTGTCATAGTCACGGCACTAAAATATTGGGTTGGCAAATAAGTTATTTGCGAATAGAATAAATTTATGAAAAGAGGCGCCGACAGTAGGAAATGATTTAGAAAAGAGGTAGTCAACTATTCCATTAAGCCATAGTTATGCACGAGAATGTTCGTAATTAATACAGGGAAGCACTGCCTCTGTTTCCGCGGAAACACAGCTGTGACGCTTATGACAGCATCAAAAGGAACTGATAGACGGTGTGTAATCTTCGGTACCCTATTTCGGAAACGTACCACTGAATAATTATTCAAACGTAACAGCGGAGTGACAGGCTACGACAACGTCAGTTGCATTCAGACGTTTATGTCTGATAGGTATCGCGATAATTATGCATAACTTCTAACACTGTAACAACCACCGTCTTATTCTTCCACGTTTTATTATTTCAGTATTCAACCGTGTTGGAAACTATCGAATTTCCACACACAGCTGTTTACCATAATATAATTTTAATTTCCAGTATTTTTAATCGTTTGTTAGTGTTTACTTACTTATGTAACGTCTTATTGTTAGTACGACAGTAATGGTATTTTAGAGTTATTTAAATTGAAATATCTCCTGAACTACTAACTTTTCGACATACATAGGTTAGTACTTTTTTATAACGAATGTCAGGCTGCATCGATTGATGTATTAAAAAATACCTCATTCCATTTAAAAAAAATGAAGGTGACCTTGATATCTCTACAAAAATGACAAAAACAAAATTTTTTTGCATCGTGTCAGCCCCATTGTACCATTCAACTTTGTCCTTACCATATTCTACGTATCTTTAGAAACAACAAAGATATTTGAGGTACAAACGTTTGGTGAATCACCCTCTATGTATTAAGAAGATATGTCGGAGATTGAGGGATCTCTCCATTAGAGGTTTCCGAATTTCCTTCGCTTCCTGATTTATCCATCGAGACGGGGAATCGAAGAAATTGAACACTCGCAAACATCAGAGAAAACTCACTAAAAGATTTTATTAATTACACAAGATAAACGAACTGCCTTCGTCGGGGCCCATCCGTCTCGCGGCGAGTCATCCGTCCGCCGACCCTTTACCCAGTCAATCCAGGTAGGAGGATGAGGGAACATACCCTCAGACACGAGGAAAAACGAAAGAAACAGAAGAAATTGCCAAATTCTCTGACCTTCTTAGACAAAGAAATAAAAGTTCCAGATGTACACCAATTCTCCGGCCTTCTCCGACATATACATATAAGATTTTTGCAATAATCTCGTATACTAATGCCGATCGTCGAATACTTTAAGGATGTTCTGGAGGTATATAAAAACGCAACAAAATTTTTGAAAATTTTACAAGATATAATTCTTACTAAATTAATGCAATTACCAAAGTTTGGGTTTAATTCACTGCACCGTTTAAGAATTATAGCAACTTAAAGTTTGCACATTTAACACGTCTTCTTGTGGAGAATTCATAAAATTCCACTTCAAACCCTATATAACCTTGAAAAAACGAAACTATAAACTCCAGTTTTTTATATATGTATAGTAAAAATTATGTAAATAATTATGTTCAAAATTTATTAGGATTCACTAAACGGTTACAGAGCAAAAAATTATAAACTGTTACAAAACGTCGTGTTCTACAATCAGAGGGTACAATTATTCGTAAAAGTCGCTTACAATTTTTTATAATATGAAGACAATTTGATTAATAAATAAATATAAAGTGAAATTCACTAATTGAACGAAAGCTTTTTAAATTAATCTATTTTTTGAATGGAAAATATACTCATGAATGGCTTTCATTGCCAATATATTGATGGATTTCGAATTTCTTGTACTTTTGTCACCCATTGTACCTCCAGAACATCCTTAAAGGGAAATGTTGTTGACAACATATGTCAAGGTCATTAAAATTGAAGAGGAGGTAGCACTTCGATAAGTTTATCAAAAAAAATGATTCCAATTTACAAGATGTTTGAACAATTACGTGAGTCAGTGTATCTAGAACGTTGGCCAGCAGTAAGGATTATCGAGTGAGAACCATTTGTGCGCTGTCTCTTGTCCTGCGAATGCGGAACACGCCGCCGCGTGCCGGTGCCGTTCGCGTTGAATTATGCCCGAATGCGTCCTGGACGTAGGCACTTGCCTCGTTGATTACTAAAACTGAATTGTTCGTGTAATGTGCATTACACACGATTATTCGTCTTAATTAGTCAGTGGACGCGAATTAATTTCCTTTACAGAATGTCCCGCGGGTCGCATTCTTGCGAACAGGGTGTAAAGCATTCCTCGTTCTTGCGACAGAAGCCCCTCGCAGGACACCAGTTTGCTCGGAGTTTCGAGAGAACACAGATTACATTAAACAACATAACGAGTTGACGTATCTTACTAATTAGCAGGCCCGGACACTTTGCTTTCGCTGAAGAATCCTGTTTCCCCTCCGACGGGCTCGTCTCTAACGATTAAACCCGAACAAATGGTCCCGCGGCGAAACGGCGGACTTTCACGCGAATCATTAACACGTTCGTAGCAACCACGAAGATTCACCACAATCGGGCTAAATCTACAAGGTGTGTTCAAAAAGTGCGGGGACATTTCGTGTGAAACGCTATGTATGATACTTTAGGATGTAGGCTTTGGGAAGGGGATTGTGTCTAATGTATAATGGATCCACTAAACGGCATCACTATGTTCTTTGTTCAGTTAAGTTGTTATTTTATACCTTATCGATATTTTGTGTCTTTGATGAAAACGTGGATAGATTTGAAAACTTAGCACTAAAACATTAACAATGAATTTATCCTTTGGAAATACAGACTAGTGTTTGTATACCAACGTCATTCATATGACACAGCTACACGTCTTCCACTTTTCTACCCATTTCAAAGGTCTCAAAATTTTCCAAAAACTTAATGATTTCACTCGTGATTGTTACTCATCTACGATCTCTGTCACATCCTCGACCTCGACCTCTGTCTATTCAAACCTCATTCTAGCTATGTGCAGTATGGAGCCCTCAAAATTAATCAAACCAATTAAGATGTCTAATGTCTATTTTCTTATAATAAAAAGAAAGGTAATATAAGTTCTGTAGTGCACGATTTATTTATTTTTTACCACGTTTTTATTAGCTCGCTTTCTTGTCTGTCTGTTTGTCTGTCTGTTTGTTCGGTACAAATTTTGCAATTGATTTTAAACTAACTTCTATTTAAATTTAAATATTTAAATGATTTATGAAGCCTCTATGCACACACACATGTTTATTTCTGCTTACATAGGTACACGTTTACTGAATATGAGTATGTAAATGATATTATTAACCTCATCATAGTTTCACTTAACGTTTGTACCCCAACATCTTTGTTGTTTTCAAAGATACATTACAGCTGAATGGTAAAATGGTAAAACGATACCAAAACATTTTTTGATTTGTGTCATATTTTTAGAGATATTTTTCATTACGAATTTAGTGACTATAATTATTCGTAGAGATTCTATATAGGTAGATCTTAGATATAGATATATGTATAGTAGATCTTCTTCGACGCCCGGCGCGCCAACTATCGATTGGCCGACTGTGGCAACTCGCGTCTAGGTCGCGCTCTGATTGGTCCGTGTTTTTCGTTAATAACTGCTAAACAAAGCCGCGGATAACATTTTTGCAAAGGAAAAGGTCGCTTGAAATGGTCTCAGGAACCACCCCCTTTCGGGATTTTCACGAATTTTGGGATACCCTCTATATTAGTAAGTAAAACAGTCATGTTGCCGTAGCAGCGACAGTGGATTTAAAGTTCATATTTCCAATATCGCATTATCGGCGAAAACGGAGTGCAAAGGGTTAATATGCACAGAGTTATTTACCGCTGCTTTAATCACAGACTTGCTTCGAGACCCTGAATCGACCCGACCCGACTGCTATTTCCGGTACCCGCACACCCCTAATAATTATACATTCTTTTCGCAAAGAGAAGAGACATAATGGCAAGCTGTAATATTTCATTTTGCAATTAACGGCTCCAAATTAAAGGGTATAGTTGTACCTTTATTCATTATAACAAACACAATATCTTATTTAATAAGAAAACTTGTGCATCCCACCCCAAATGTACCTCACACAAGAAATCGTAGAAGTCTTTAGTTCCAAAAGGAAACACTTTTACGGAGCGCACAAGCTTCCTTCGCCCTGTGACTTTCTAAATTTGTAAGCAAACAAGTAATTCGTATTTTCAGCTGGCTGTAACGGGCCCGACAAAGCTGTACGTAGCATCTGAAATTACGGTTACCAACCGCTGCAACTTTTCCAAAGCAAACGGAACCATCCGAGAAATTTAACTCGACCACGGCCGCGCTCTCCGTGGTGCGGCGGTTTCGCTTGAAACGATATCCGCGCGTTGTATTAATGTAAATTTACGAAATTTCTCGAGACGTGGTCGGCAATCGTTCTTTCGTGCGGCCACGGCGAGCATACTCCATTCGGCTGTGCTTGTTTCCCGTGTTTTCGCGCTGCGAACAAGAATTCAAAGCGTTCCGCCGCGTCGGTGGTATGTGTGTTCGCACTAATCATTAACCGCCGTATACTCGCCCACGAAACAACGAATATCCTGTTTATTTATAGACACAGGTGCACCTGAGCATTGAGTTTCGCGGGGGAGGTTATCAAGCGAAACACTGAAATTATTTCTGTTCCAAAGAGAAAGGCGGATTACACAACGAAGGAATTTCGCGTTCGCGAACACCCGCTCTCAAAAATTAGGAATCCTCTCTGGCTTTTATTTGAAGAAACCTCGATGGTCTTTCAGCTTTCGCCGGCGAGTGTGTGAAAACTTCAAAGAAACGTTCTATCCTCCAAAGACTGGATAGAGTCCGATACCTTCGACTTGGACCACTACTGGCAGAAAATATTCGATCAAGTATAAATGCTGAAATCTCGTTGGAGTTACTCAGGAAGGTATTCTTGACAGCATATGTCATGGTCAAGGACATCCGAGCAGCCTCGCCTAAACGTAATATTTACCTAAAGAAATTTATTCAATGATTTCTGATGGAAGCATCTTTATAATTTCAATAATTAAGAAATAAAAAATGTGAAACCGGTCATTTGACCGGTCGTGGTACGGTTAGTGTTAATAAATGATATTCTATAAACCCTTACAGTGAGGCCGGTACTGCACGACTCTCACAGTTATAATCGATCTCCCCGACATTTTCAATAAATACTTTTTCGAACAATACTGGATCGATGCGTTGAAGCAAACCTTGATATGGTACCTCGGTTGTATTTTGATCGTAATTGTGGCAGACAAAGTACAAGGGTAATATAACTGGACACCGCAGGGAGGATTGTTTTACGTTCCGTGTACCTTGGGGAAATGCGTTCAGGTTAATTTCACGCTTCAGCATCGACACTATACCAGCATCGGCACCACGGACCATTACGATCCTGACAATCCACCCTGTCACCTACTACATTTTATTTGATCTCCGTTTTCCTGGAGAATTCGCGTGATTAAATTTAACGAGGGGAAGGAGCGTTAGCCTCAACTGACCTATTATACGTCCTACAATGAACGGACTAATTAAGAATCGTTTTTAGAACGTTCTAATTAGAATGTTAGTTAAAACGATATTAAAGTCGAACACACGCCAAAAACGAGACTCAAAGTTATATTAGGTTATATTTGAAAAATTAGGAAACGACCGTCTTTAACGGTTTTATAGACGGTGATACCTTGATTTACTCAAATCCTCAAATAAGTTTACAAATAAGTTCTCGGCCTTTTTTCGTCAAATTCAATATTTTCTTATTTAAAATACAAGTATATGTTTTAATCGGGAAAGTAGCCTCCATTTGCTTCTACACACTTTCTCCACTTCTCGGGCAGACGACGAATCCCTTGGTGAAAAAAATATGGCGGTTTTGACTCGATGAAGTCTGCCAGGCATTTTTCGACTTCTTCGACCGTTTGGAAGTGTGTATCCACCAAATGATGCTGTAGCGATCTGAACAAGTGATAATCTGACGGAGCCAGGTGAATATGCCGGGTGTGGCAAAACTTCCCATAATCTGAGATTATAAAAATATGACAATGATTGACAATTTTGCTTGCTTCTCCAACGAGAATACATTCTCATTGAATTGTACAATTTTATTCTGGCTAAGGCACTGGCCACAAATGGTACAACTACGCTACGTTTCTGTGAAAAAGTTTGCCCACATAAATCCCGACATTATGTAAAATCTAACGGAGATTCCGAGCCTCGATGTAGAATTTGTAAAAATGCAGTAGTTTCGTAGACCAGGTTCGTTACCGGGCATTTTAACCACCGGTGGACCTTCATCCTGCCACCCTATCGACAATGTAAGATAATGGACATGGAGACACGTTATGCAGGGACGCCTTATTCACGAGGATTTATACCGACGTGCGATCGCATAAAGCTCAATTATCAGATTTACTTTGCCGATCCCGCGCGCTGGGCTCGTTTTACGTGGCACTTCTGCTATCTGGAAAAATTATGCGATGCTGTTTACCGAAGTTCGCTGGGCGTCCCGGATGCATCGTCACGTATGGTCCTAATGCGTGGATCTTCTTGTCATATTCATCAGCGAATTTCGAACAGCACGAGCCAAGCGATTTTGGAAAAAGGATGGTTACACGAGTAATCGTCCTGGGACAGTGCGTTGATGTGGACCCATCAATTACTGAAAAAGTTCGTGTCGTTTTGACACTGGACATTTTTATAGTTCCTATTATTTAATTATTAGTTCGTTTATGTTTCTAAATCTCTTTAGATCTTCGACACATTATACAGGGTGAGTCATCTAACGTTATCACCTCAAATATCTTTGTTGTTTTCAAAGATACATTAAATATCTTGAGGACAAAGTTAAATGATACAATGGGGCTCATAAGACACCAAAAAAGTTTTCTTTTTATGTCATTGTTTTAATCGAATTACCCTTTTTTAAACATCTACAATTATAGTCACTGAATTCGTAATGAAAGGGACTATCATTGTAGATGTTTAAAAAAGGATAATTCCATTTTTAAAAATGAAGGTGACCTTGATACTCAAGGTCATTCAAGGTCCAAAAAAATTACATAAAAACAAAGATTTTTTTGGTATCGTATTAGACCCATTTTATCATTAAGTATTGTCCTCAAGACATTTAATGTATCTTTGAAGACAACAAAGATATTTGAGGTGATAACGTTAGGTCACTCACCCTGTATATTTAGAAAGAAGCCAGCCAAGTGTTAATGTACTCACAAAATATTTAAATTTAATTGTCTAGAAAATGTGGTCTCGTGTCATTAAATTTTATTGTATATTTTCGACTTGGACTTTTTTTGCGTAGAAAATAGGGATGATTAACAGCTTGTATAATATTTTTGGATACACCCTACGTACGAGTTTTATCGTGTGTTACAAGGAAAACTGTTATAGTTACTTCACGAGTAACTACGTGTTACATGTACTGCGCAAGGATGACAAGTCGGATAGCGGGACGACACAGGGACGAGAGAGATACCTACTTTGCTCGGTTCGTCTGACCCCATTTTTGACACTTTCGTAGTCCCGACAGCACTCTCTTCGTCGTACAATCCAATTTGTAGATGTGATCGGTTTGGCCAATAACGAAAATACGCGTGACAGGAGACAAGACTATTACATTCTAAACTTTAGCGCATCAGTCAGACGCCAACAAAATTCCCATTTCTTTGCCCAACCAAGTCTTATCTTTGCACCTACATCTTTGCAAAGATGTTCATGAACACGCAATAGTGCGCATACCTTGTTAATACTTTGACTATTCATATCAATTACACCGTCCAACAAATTCCAACTTTTTTTATGTTCCCTAATTACTGTTGGGTCCTTTTTATAGAGATTTTTGCGCTGATTCCGAATCTGTCCTTGATATTTCTCCTATGCGCACAGTTTTTCAGAAACATGGCTTTGAAAAAAAATCATATTTTTCAACTTTAAACAAATATTGTGATGTTATTATAAAAGATATTGAATTGTTCTTTACAGCAAAAGATTCTGTAGACTTTCCCGAATACAGTGATATCCAATATTAATACATTATGATTGTTTAAACATGTTTAAAAGTCTGCTCTATCGCGTGGTATAGTTCGATTTTTTCGGTTACTTATATAATCCTTTTTTGTAACCAATACGATTTTAGTCGATGAAATACTTATTATTCTATGACTTTTCTTCTTTTTGGTTATAACAGTTATGGTCCCTGGTTATTACGTAAGTTATTTGGTGTACGAAAAAATGTTTCGAACAAAAGTTGCATGGTTTCCTGTTGGGACATACAGTGCAATATTGTTTTATTACTTGGCTTTCTTTATCGAGACATGAGGGCCACCTTCAGTTTTCTAAATGGAATGTCTAATATTTTTTCTCAAATTCGCTCATCGATTCTGCTGAAAAATCTTCGCAGTCTTCAGCGATGAACAGGCTTCAACGGATATTCGCTCACAATTTATATTTGAAAATGACTGAATCATTTAATGAAATAAATTTCGCTACGTATTCAATTCGTTCGATAAAGATTTAAATTCAAAATGAGTTTTCTTAATTCTATCGCACGCAATGTGGTATAATATACGATAGTTCGACATTAATTATCAATTATAATATTTGATATTTTATTTCTCGTACATAATTATTAGAGTAGGTATTTAATTCAGAAAATGTATATTATGCATGATTGATGTCATCAATTATTAATATTGGCTGAACCACTGGACGTGACACAACCATGAAATTGGTGTTCTCAGTGAGTCAATGTGGAAAAAAGGACTGTCCAAACTTATACGGTGTCCGAACCATTACGGCAGTCCCTTACACTCTGTTCAATTTCGCTGGATGATTTATCCACGCTTGCATGCCTGTGCGCCAGTCGTATAGGAATTACCTATTCCGGCAAAAAGGAGAATAGAATGAAAACATTAACAGGTCTCATTGAAGCTCAATTTACCGGTCGCAGACGCTTTCCATGCCCGGGAAATTCAAGGCAAACGATAAGCCCCTCTATCGGGATCGAGTTAATTACAGGATATCAATACCAAGAACCGTTTAATGAGTGATTTTATCTGGCTAATAAGCGGCAGCAACGGAGCGAAAGAAAGAAATATCGGGTGGAACGGTAAACGTTTCGTCTGGGAGTTCGGCTGCGAATCGGCGCGGCAGAACGAACCTGGAAAACTTTTAATAGACCCTGTTAATCTTTTCAAGGAAATTTAAGTCGTATTCGTCGCTGGATGCCGCCGTGCCGGCCGATCCGTGGAAACAGCTTCGTGCTTCGCTCGCTTTTAATGAGGACTAGTTGAATCGCGCCCGTTCAGATGATCGACCCTCCTTCTTGATTGACGACCTGGCGCGGCCGCCGTGCCGGGGGTAATTGCTCAATCGACGAAGAAGAGGCTGGCTCAGGTGAAATCCGCCAATCTTCTTTTCCTTTTGATGCGATCCAGTTGGGCGTAGCTGGCCATGCTCGCGTGTCCCGGCATTCCGCTCGCGACGACGAGCGGAAGACGCGGCCGCGCCGCGCCGCGCCGTTCTGTGAAACCAATTCCGCCGCCGATCGAAACTCAATCTTCGAAATGAACGTCGGGAAGGTCAATATTGAAACGAGTCACTTCGGAATTCATTGGGAACTTCGTTCTGCTTGTTGCGGGCGAAATATTTTCAAGAACATCCCGTTTTGTTTGTTCCTTCTTATTGATCAGATGAGACGACACGCCGCGTCGCCTCTCGTGACGTCACACGGAAAATCTGTCAGTGTCGACCATTTTCAAATCAAATGCTGAGTTGACAGAAAACTTCATGACAATCCTGCGGGAGCAATATTTCGTCTAGAATTCACGGTAAAAGTTTCCAATCGACTTCTATAAAAAGAAGCGTGTACACACACACGCATACTTTCAATTCGGAATAACAGAAATGTTGTCTTTTAAGTTTTTCACGTGAAACGTGCATTATTTCAAATTTTAATGCAAATAAAGACTATGCATATGTTAGCGGAATATACCTATTGTAGTTGTTAAAAAAACCAAGTTATATATTAAAAATCGCCTTATAAGTTATAAATGAAATACGATGATTACCACCATTGTTCGCGATGAACAAAAGCGAGTTCGATTTTACTCGTTGCGCGGTGAACGAATTCGCGTTCCATTGTAAAGGCAGCTAGGAGATTCAAGGTTATGTAACGCGCACGTGTGTCGAACGTTAATTTTAATAAAGCACATTCACAGTTTACAATAACTTGTTTCTCCTGAGAGATTCGTCACCTTTTACAATAAAGAAAACGCGCAGGGAATTTAATTATATGCTCGTTTGAATTAAAGCGATTCTTATATATAATCTACTCTACTATGATAATCTACTCGTTGCCGTTTAAATAAAGCACAGATCACAATGGAACGATCTTTCGCGTTTGAAAAGGAACAATTGCTAAGAGCGCAGAGAGAACAATTGCGAAGAGAGTGAACATACAGTCGGTTGCTCTATTTATTAGCTGACCAAAAAACAGACGGTTTCCTGTTCAACGAGCAGATCCTTTACTAGAAGGATCTGGATACTGGATCAGGTCATAATTAGGTCTGTTGACCGGATGCCTTTTTATCGGGCGTTCCAATTGGCCGGTTGAACGCAATAACGACGCCGCACTCACTAATGGATGCGCGCGGCGGCATGAGTATGACGTAATTTTGACGCGCACATCTTGAACAACCATTATCTATTTTATAAGAACGCAGGGTTGAATCTCGGGTATCGGGAATCGCGGTAACTCGCTCGTCCGACGCGACGTACGTTGGGTGGAAATCATCGAAACGTGGTCAAATTGGAAGGTGTTTGCACTTCGCGGTCTCACAAGCAACAGATATGGAAGGAAATATTGACAGTAAACCTCCTAGAGGTTCAAACGGTTCTTCAATATTGACAGAAAATATAATTTTCTATCCACCCAAACGTGGCTCGTGCGCCGAAAGGTGGGCAGAACCTGCTCTAGAGTATTGTAAAGGTGGGATCTCCTAAGCGCGTCTGGACGCAGCGTTTTTCATTCCATACTTCGTTCGTCGTAACATCCTGCTGTGTGTCTGGACGCACAAGTTTGCGTTCGGGACGAATGAAGTATCAGAATCCCCAAGATCGCAAAACGCTGCGTCCAGACGTGCTTAGGATATTCCACCATAACATAATACATATATTCAACGTTCGCTCTATTCGATTTGACAGCCGGTTGTGCCCACTAGCTTTCAGTTGAAAGACTTGGTGCGCAAGGATCAGCGTGTTATGGTATCGAAGAACGGGTAAATAAAACCGGTAGGCCGCGTTAGAGGATCGCAGTCGGCTCGTAGAGGAAGTACATTTCCAGGCTAGGAGCTACAATCAATCTGATGCGTCGGCTCGATTAGATATCAATCGGATTTGTTCGTGACGTTGATCGCCGAGCTCGATAAATACGACAATAATGAATCTTTCGAGGGCGCGTTTATCTGCAGAACTGAATCACGGTAGGGAATCAATCACTTTGAACGTGGTAAATCGCACCGTTGAAAAAAGGGATGGCACTGGATGCCGGAATCAATTGTCTCTGTAAATTGGCGAACAATTGAAAAATACGCCGAGCGATACCATTAAAAAGTGATCGAGCGAACTCTAATAGAAGTCAGCGAAGCAATAGCTTACCTGTTGTCAGAATATTCGGTAGATTAAGCAGTTACGATAACCGAGTCGAGCGGAATTGAATTCCAGCTATCGATGTTTCAACCACGTATAATACAGGTGTCTTTGATCTGTACAATCCGATTCGAAAATGATGTTTTCAGCAAGGATTCGTCTGAACGCTGATTGCATCATTCTTAAATTAAATATCTCCTAATCAACGCAGGAACATTTTTTCATTCGAAAAGAAGATATAATAGAAGATATAATAGAATAGAAGATATAAACAATAGAAGATATAAACAAACAATTAAAGTTTCATAATAAATATTTCCTAGTGAAAACTACATTGTCAATGTAAGTGACAAGTGAACCTATTTCTTAAGAGTTGTAAGTAGGTATCTAATTACCTTTTTTTAGTGCCATTTTAGCGTTAAGTAATTGCAACCACCTATTACAATTACTTGTAATTGCAACTACCAATTACAATTACTTGTAATTGCATTAAAATTACTTGGAAATTGAAGAAATAAAATTACAATTACATGTAATTGTAATTGGTAATTCCAATTACTTTGGCTCAACCAGTAATTGTAATTGCGGACCACAATAACAATTACAGTGATTCGTCAAGTAATTGCAATTACCAAGTACAATTACATGTAATTGTAATTTTATTTCTGCAATTTCAAATTACAGTAATTGGCAAGTAATTGTAATTGCAATTGAAATTATATTTTGCCCAATTCTGGTAAAAATACGATATAACTTTTACTTGCACCAGTTTTTGCTATCTTTTGTCGTTTGGGATTTATGAGCACTTACATGAAACGGTCGGTTCGGAAACTTTTCGGTGCAAATGTCCAATTGTCACCACGATGTTCTGAACATTTCGGATAATCTGGCAAGGAAATGTTTCCAACAAAAGATAATCGATACTCAGTCGTCTATAAATCCCAATAAAAAGTTTCACAAAACTTTTCTTTTTTAATAAAAAAATATGATCATGTTAATTTTTTAAATGCCACTAAGTATTTTTTATTCCATATTGTTGTAGCTGATGTCAAGATGAACCCAATGACCTACTTAACTACGGATTTAAGTCTTAAAATAATGCTAGAATAATTTTGTCCAGCTAAATGGCCCGTTTAGACCACGTGGTGCAAAACATGTCGAGTAATATGTGAACTAAAGCCTCTGAAGATCGTCAGTTATCTTACATTCATAGAACTGCGTTGATACTTTTGAAGGATAGTGTACAGAGTTCCGGGTCGGAGAACGTGTCAAGCTTCGCGACCGTACACCAGCTTACATTCACGGTTGTATACGGAAGAGCGCGGGGTTGTTTTACGCCGATGTTACCACGCTACGTGGCCACGTAGATTTACACCTGTTTTATTGTCGTCGCTGTGGCATACTCCGTTCTACGAACACACAGTGGTACGTCGCGCTCGGATTTTCGCCCGCCTGATGGAATTTTCGCTATCTCCACGACAAATCCGCGAACGGGGTCATTTCTCGTGACGTCACTGTCTTTGGAAGAGCTCGCGTGCGTTATACATATAATCTAGGGTGGACCTTATTTTCCGACCTTAGTGTTTTTTCGGGACAACCCGATTGTGACACTAGTGCAGTATCGAACTTGAAAATGTCTTATTCTTTAAACTTGGACTCCTCCATTATAGTAAATCTACATTTCTATACAGTTACGCACATAACTGATCACACACATTTTTAACCAGATTAACTTTTTTACGAATGGACCAAACGAATTAAATTTTTCTGTAAGGCTAGAAGGATTAGTTTAGTAAACGATGTCTAGTAGGAGTGTGCCGGTTCCCGAAATTTACGGGTACCCGACAGTCGAGCCGAGCCGGAGAAAGTCGAGCGGGCTCGGGCGAGTACTCGAGACATCTGAATGTTCGGGTAGCTTGATTGATTCACTGAAGAAGTCTTATTTGAAATTCGAAATCAATTATACAATATAATTCATTGACTTCCGCCTTTTTCTTTATTAAAATTTAAACCTACATATGTATATTCTACTAATGGATTAATTAATTTTCTCTCATTTTTAATGTATAGGAGCCATTCCACGCGAAGTGACCTAGAACTAGCAAACCGATGATAATGAGTTTTTACGTTTTTAGTAAAACAAGAGTATCTACTAAAAATGTTGCCATTTGAAAAAATATGTTTGCCACCATTTATTTTGCAATTGTTTTAAACAAATGCAACATTTTCATAGTAGGGAATTTTTTAAAAAGTTGAAAAAATGGGGATATAATTCCAAGTGTCCCCTTTATGTTCATCTTTTTAAAAAGGTGGACATTTGAAAATTGTCGAAATTAAAGTTATTTGAACTGAACTATGCACCGTGATATACAGCCTCGGACAGCCGCACAGCCTCGTCGGCTGGATCGAGAGTTTTGGTAACCTTTTAATATAACTCTTGAACCATAAGAGATATCGGGATGAATTTATTAAAAATGATTCCTATCTACTGCTGGTTATCGAAATCAATATATATTTTTATCATCATTTTTTAATTAAATGTCTAAATTTGATTGTCTTAAAATGAAATTTAAATTGTTTATTTGTTACTCATTTAGGACTTTTCCAAATAATTTAGATCACCGATGTCTTTGGATATAAATTTCGCTGTATTCCTTGACATTTATTTTTTATATTATGATATTTTATATGATATTTTCGTTCTGCGATTTTGAAATTCAAGATATCCATATATTACTATATTATATTAACAATGTAATTCGAATGTCTCCGGCTATCCGACGCAATCAAGCTACCCGAACATTCAGATGTCTCGAGTACTCGCCCGAGCCCGCCCGATTTTTTCCGACCCGACCCGAACCCGTATATGCGGGAACCCGCGCACTCCTAACGTCTAGTAAATATTATATCCCAACAAAAACATCCTGTAAACAGGAGCCAAGTTCCTATGGCCGTAAAAAGTTGTGAGATCAAACAAAATACGGCCAAGTTCGTTAGTTTAGAAATACCTCTTGCAATACTGAAAAAAGCGTTTGTAAAAATTAGTTTAAAAGAACGCTATTTATCTTTTAATGAATTACATGGAGTGCTAAATTATTTAAACTTGGCCGCGTTACTTTTTAAACCAGTGGCCATAAAAGGTGTTAGGTAGCGGCCAAGTTTGAATAATTTAGCCCTTAATGAGATAATTAGAAGAAGAATAAGATTTTTATTTGGCTCCCGTCTCTTACAATTAATGCAAACATTTTTTATTTGGCATAAAGATCCGCAGTCTAGTAAAGTCTAGTTATAACAAAATGTCACGAAATTCTTCGATCCGACCCACTGCGCTCCGCGTAGAGTCCTGTGCCCGTTCGCGAACTGTCCAGGACATGGCGTGGGTTTCGCAGGTTCGGAATTGTCGTTAGCACTTCACGATTCGAAGTAGATAATTTGTGTGACACTTCAACGTGTCTGGCCCGCGAATCCGTTCCAAATTCGAGATCTGTCGTGAAAAACCGAGCCTGAGAGCAACCATTTGTCCTGGGTAGATCGCGTACCGTGCGGCCGAGTGTGACCCGGCCTTTCGGCCTATAAATACCCGGTGTCGCGACGTTTTCGTCTGTCTGACAGAAACGGAAAAGTAAGCGACCTGATAAAATTCAAAGTTATTTATTTAAAGTTTTTACTAACAAGTCAATCTATTATTGTAGAATAAAATGCACTTTCTTGCGCTACTTGTGTTGTTAGCCACAAGTCGCAAAACCACCAAGTCGTTGATGGCAAAAACAATCAAACGACCGTCAACTGGAGTTCTCGAGCATCTGCGCATGACGTGCAAACTTGTTCTCCAATTACAGTGACCGCACGATAAGAACTTAAGTTTGAGACTCAAGAACGCGCATGTTCAACTATGGCTCCGTAGCTACCTCTACTCCCTTGGCACTTATACTGAATTGGATGCCAAACTCAAACTACCAAGCTACATCATACAGTGGACCGCTCTGGTAAATATGATCGACCAGTTTGTATAGTATCTTTGAAGAAATTGATAAAAAAATTGCTTAAATGAAACATTGACATCTGCATTATGCTATACAACTCCTGGCAGAATGTTTCCGATCGGAGGCATTGATACGGATTTTAGAGAAAACATTCACAATTTAGAAGTATAAAATACTACTTTATGCAGTTAAAACTGATGGGAAATGAAAAGGGGCTAATTGAAGAATGAAAAACAAGAAAATAACATAAGCTTTCATTTATTATAACAAAGAAACGAGAAAATAAACAAAATGTTACACGGAAAAAAATTCCCGATTAATATATCAGCTGGAAGAAAGTTTCCGACTCGATTACCACTGCCCATCACCAAATTTGTTCAACAATTACTGTTGTAACTCCATTATGTAATATTTTATACTTCTAAATTGTGAATGTTTTCTCTAAAATCCGTATCAATGCCGCCGGTCGGAAACATTCTGCCAGGGGTTGTATTATAACCTCAAAAACATGGTTGTTCATCCTTTGTGGATTATTTCGTTATTAGATTTTACCAGTCTCATATCCATATACGTACATTTGACAATGACGAATTTTTCAGTTTCTATGTCAAAGCACATGTAATGACCATAATGTCTGGTTTTTTTCTCTTTTTATAATTATATTTTCTTTTATAACAATAAAGTTATTAAGTTTTTGTTGTTACATAAAGTCATGGGGTGGGGGTGAAAAACCGTACTTCTTCTGTCGCGTAAACAGTGTCTTGATCGTGCTTGTTTTCTGAATTTTGAACGGCGATCGGCCGCACTGTGCGGCGGATTTAGTTTGACGTTTAGCCCGCGGTGTTCACGGTAAATTGATAACGAGCCCGGAAAGTACAGTTTGAAACACGAATTACCCCTTACACGGTCGGCGGACACGAGGGACTGGGGGGGGGGGTGGGTGTGTCCTCGATATGCAAACGTTCGATTAGACGGCGCGAGATGTATCAAGTTTAAATTGAATAATGCTTGTTCTGGAAAATGAGCCTCCATCGCACGATAACGGCGGCAATGATAATATGTAATTCAATTAATGTTCCTGGTTGCCGCGGGATTTGCCCGTTCGAGTATCGTGCTCTCAAACTACCCGTGTGTTCTTCCCGCGCTCTCATTCGGTGTTCCTCTCCGCCCCGGCATCACCCTCGGTTTCCCAGAGGACACAGACACCGGGGTGCAGTTTCGCGAACCCTTCTATGTACCGTGCAAATATACATTTTTTTCATTTCGCCGCGCTCTAATATCGTCCGGTCGCGCGGCGCGGCGCGGTGCTCCCACGCCCGCCGGACTCTCATTTGTTCGAATGTTCCTGCCGGCGTAAAAAACCGGCGCCAGTAATTAAAATAAGCTGCTCGCGAGATATAGCCCCGTTCCGACGACTTTAATTCGATTCCGGCTCGTTTCGTTCCGAACGCCCACGATCGCAACGTGCCAGGAGATTGCCGATACAGGTGCAGAAATTAAGAAACCGACACCAGGCTGATAGATTGTAGTGGATCGAAACTGTTGCGCTAATTATTCATCGCATCGATCCAGGCCAAATCGATTGCCCATACATTCCCCGTTGAAGCGTTTATGCTGTCTGAAGCAGGAGAAATGGTACGTAATCAAATTTCGAAACGAAACTTTTGTCGTTATCCCATATGCCGCAAAATATTAACCTATTCATACCAAACGTTGCGTAAACGCAAACGTTTCGCTCGCCAAATTTTTTTCCTGGTGATTTTACATTATTGGACCTCGTGTAGCAGTTATGAACCGGGTTTTTACAGATTAGCTTCGCGCGCTTGCTACCAACATTTGTTTCGCTGCTTACTTTCCTTGTTGAAATGTTCTATTCTGCAACGAGCCCGCTTTATGAAATATTGTAACAATTTAGCAAGGATTCTCGTAGTATCATGCTCACTAACAACTTGAGCAACAAAGGGCTGAAATTTGCACGTAAATTTTGCATTAAAAACGTGTTTCCCAAAAGGATTTTTGGTGACTCGAACAACAATCTGTTGTCATCCTTGTGTCATTTGGTGCAGGGGGAGGAGCTACGTTCCTCCTAAAACATGTGTAAGGTAGAAAATTTTATGTCGGTAAGATAGAAAATGATACTAAAATGATTAAAAAATTTTCGTGTCACCAAAAATCTGTTTGGGAAACATCTGAAAATTTGCTGTAGAATTGTAATAAAGCAATTCTGTTTTAAATCATAGAAATTCTTTTTATAGTAACTTATACTATTGGAAACAATACTTAAAACTTCAAAGCGCCCTTTAATACTACATTTTCGTTCACAGTGTTCATGAAAGAAAAAACGGTAGGAACTGATAGAGCTAATCAGGTTAAGCTTATTATAAGACTGAGGATTTTAAGTATTCATGACAAAGCTTAATAAGTACGATTTATTATTAATTGACATACCTGCGTATTTCTGGTGTATCCGTAGCCCATGAAACGTTCGTCATGAGGTGGGGCGATGTCTTTCGCAACGTAAAAAGGTTCGTAAAGGAATTCGAAGTTCGTCACGGCATGGCTGACGTACACCTTACCAGTCCTCACGTTCCCATTATTCTTATGGTTCGGGAAAGTATCTAGGATCCACCTAGGATTGTAAAGGAGAAAAATTAATTTAAAATAATGATTTTATGATTAATGATTAATTGTTTTTTTATGAGGGTGCGTAGAGGACACGTGAAAGTCAAATGTGTTTCTTTTTTAATAGAATCTCCAACTCATAACTCTGTTTGCCGACTAGAGCTTGCAATCCCGTATATCACGTAAATTATGATCGAAAATAGCGTTAAAATAAAATTATGTTTGTTTTTGTTAAAGTACAGAAAGTCGAATGTACATATGCAAAAAAATCATTAACAAGTTCAGTGTCCCTTACACCGTGTGCAATTCTAAATTACAATCAGTATTAAATAATATTTATTTAAAGCATGTGTGGAATGTAACTAATTATACGAACTAAGAACGTGTTAGTCGATGAAAAGAGGTATAACGGAAAAATGATGACAAATAACAATCAAGAATACAATCAGTGAACATTTGAATTGAAAATTTTTATGCTCTCCAGGACACCATGAGTCTATACAATGAGTGTGTTAAAATGTTATTTAGTTTCGTTTACACAATCTTTTTCTCCCAGAAACTTATCAATCGTTCGCAGTCTCCGTTACAAGTTTCAAGGATGTTTCAAGGATATCCGACGCGATGCGGGCGGATACTGCACATATGCATAGAGGGTGAACGCGCGAGCGGTGGTATGGTCATACAATTTATTCCTCATTAAACTAAGTATTATATAGGATGTCTCAGCCGAAGCAGGCCACCTAAATATCTCCTTTATTTTTAATGAAGCGAAAAATATTTATGGCATAATTTAAATGGTATCGAAGGAGGAGTATGATAGAAGAACAATTTTTTTGTCCGGTTATTTTTTCATAGTTTCTTTCAAGGTCATCGTTATTTTTTTATGAATATTACATTTGAATATGCTTAAGTCATTAACAAGATCGAATAAAAAAAAATAAGTTTTCCAGTTTTCCTATCAAACCATTGTTTAACGATATCGATACAGCAATTTTTGACGGAGATATGATCACGTAAAGTGGAAGTGATCCCTGAATTCTTTTGAGGAGTGTATATTATGAAGGGAAATAAATTTTCAAAAATAAAAAGTTTATTTTGGAATATAATTTGACTCCCGATCAAGCCTGTTAATCCTACTGTATTATAATATTAATCTGTGCCACTTCACTAAGTAAGACAATGTCCTAATCGATTCTCACAACACTTACCTAGTAAAATTAGTGGCGAACTGATTGTGGATGAAGACCTTCTGGTGGAACGGCCTGGCGAGTCCTTTCCTGGCCAACCGTACCAGTTCCGATTTATTTTGCGGGAATCTCACGCGCGAGTCCAGCTCGTACGTCGGTATCACGTAGGCGCACTTATCACAGGTATCAGTCCTGAGGAACTCGTCGAGGGCGCCGGTTAGGTTGAAGCTCGGCACGATGTCGACGTCCGTCAAGAACACGTAGTCAGACTGGCAATTCTTCCTGGCCAGGTTCCTCATGTGGTTCTGGGGGTACACGTTCCGGATCCTCCAGTTTGTCTGCTCGTTCGAGATCCCGTTCATCAGCTCGTTCAACGTTGCTTCCGGTTTGGCACAATCGATCGTCTCTGGCAGCTCGTACTCCCGCGGCTGCTTCTTGGGCGGTCTGACGTTTGGCACGGCCAAGGAGAACGCGACCCTCTCCCGTATCGGCTCGTAGCATCTCCTAAGATAGACCAGGTACTTCTGAAGGACTTCGAACTCCTCGTCGCCAGCTGCGTACAAGGCCACTGAGATCGGTCCTGTCCAATGGTGCGCGGCTTGGACCACTGAGTGCAGCTTTTCTACCGAGCTCTGCATGGCCAGGCACACTCGGTAGACCTGCGATAGCTCGATGAACCCGGTCCCGACCAAGACATGGTCGAACGTGCGGAATAATTTACGCGCATCCCATTTACCCAGCTTTATGTTCAGTTTCATGCTGTGTCCATCAACTGGCAACGGTTGGTAATCTTGCGTCACGCATTCCGACTGCAGGAGCAACTGCTGCTGCTGCTGCTGCTCTTTGATCAGGGTGCCCAGGTTCCATTCGGTGATCACGTTTACATCCATGTCCCTGGGCCCCTCGTTCGGTATACAGGTCTCCGACTGCAGCAACAGGAAAGTCAGCAGCATGTTCGACAGCGCCAGAACAACCACGCTGGTCAGACTGAGGTTCCATGGTCGGCATCCCAACTGCACATCAAATCAAGAAAGAACGTCAATACGATGATTTCACGCTGGTTAAACACTTATTAAACGTATGAAACTCAAGAAAAACATCAAAGTTTTTTATGCATACAATGATACACGTATGAAACGTAAGGGAACGTTAAATGGGTCTATTTCAAAGTCGTAACGCATAAAATAATTATGAATTTTGTTTATTATGTAATAGAAAGTATACAGGGTGTCCTGTTTAAGTGAGAACAGCGGGATATCTCGGACTGAAATTGTCCACGTTTTTCGCGTTTCAAGTTGAAACTTTCAACCCACTGTGCGGCGCGGCGGTATGCACCTGAATGAAAATGATATGCTATAGACGAGTCGGGGAAAGGGAATCAGGTATTTCCCAATATTTCTTTTCCACGAAGTACAGCAAACCTAATGTTTTAGTTTAACAAATACATACATATCATTCGGGTCACCAGAAATTAAACGTCCCGTGAAACGCGCCCACCGCAACCGCGAGTTCGCAACTTGGTATTAGAGTTCCCTAGCAAAAATCATACCGCAGCCAGGCCGCTGTAAAACAGGGTGTAAACAAGTTTCACGATAAGAAACCAGGTCCCCGGTAACGGCGTATTAGGTCTGTCAAAAACAGAGCAAGCTGCTTGTTTTATCGCCCTAATTACACCGTCGTCAGTTTCTTGCTGCCAGCTGCAATGCAAAAATGAGCCACCAAACTTTGTTAAACTATGAGGGGATGTTACAGCCAGTGCCCCGGCACGGCGCTGCCTTCCACTTTGCGCTTATCAAACTTTCTTTTTCTACGGTGTCGCGGTCAGCACTCGATAAGAACGAACTCGAATAAGAACTTATTGAATCTCTCAGAACCATTCTCCATAATCAGTTGATAATGTTGAGAAATAAAGCAGTTTTTTTCCGAAAAAAATGTGTTTTACTTGCTTTTTTACCAAACTTACAAACTACCCTCGTATGTTTAAATGATACAGATCTACGAAACGCGTGTTTTCTAAATTTTCCATACAAGTCCACATAAAAAAGTCGCAAAATACAACTTTTAGTATTGTCTCTGCAATTCCGACAACTTGCAATTTTTTCAGAAATATTCAAAACTATTCTTCTGATTTCCCAAAAAAGTTCAAATCGTATGGTCGAATATTAAACATGTCTTTTTCGAAGTGTCCGAACATTACGCTTTTATGGTTTTAATCTTTTTACCGTTTCGAATGACAGCTGCCTGATTGTGTCATAAATAGACTGCGGATCTTTATGCAAAATAAAAATTTTCTATCTGAATTGCCACAAACCAGAGTGAAATAGAAAGCTATTTTCTTTTTTAAGATGTTTAATAGGCTGAAAATAATACAACAGAACTTTGAAATCCTTCTAATAGTTTTGCTGCTTTAGATTACACTTACTCATTTTTGTTATAAATGCATAAAATCCGCAGTCTAGTCATAAATGTATTAAATCCACAGTGTAATTATTGGTTATAACTCGACATTTGCTTGAAATACCCCATTCAAGCGCATTGTTAGAAGGTATCGGAAACGAAAAGTAAGTAAAACTAAATATAGTTCAACGTAGACGGCTCCTTGACCGAGTTACGGGAACGAGTTTTGGATGTACATATTAAAGTCATACACATTTGATCATACTATCGGTAACTCGATCTATTCCTATTCGCTTCGGCGAATTTCCTGAGAGCAGCCTGCAACAACGTTAAAGAAATATGAATTTATGTACGAAAGCTTTTACCTATGAACCAAGGCGTATTCCAGTGTCATCGAATCTTCGGTTGGTTGACAATCAACAATGGCTATGGCAGCGAAACTCCCGATGAAATGCAACGGCAATGAAGCTCTTTCCCCAATACCGTTCACAATGCATATTTCATCGAATATTATTTGTTGGAACGCAGAGATCAAATATTTATCGAATTTATAGAAGTTAAGCAGAATTGATTTCCAGGTTTCATCTCTTCATTGGATGTTGATATTTCCGTATTGCTTTATATTTTTATATAATTAATTGAAAGAAAATATTTGATGCTCGGCGAAACCGAACGAAACAGACCAGTGAATTAAAATGAGGAATACTGCAGGTACTCCAAGGACTCAAATTAAATACTACCTGCCGCAATTTCCTAGTTAAGCGCTGCTAACGGCGATGACTTATACAAAACAGTGTGTTGGGGAACAGAAACAATAAAACAGAACGCGTATAAACCCACAGGGAGCGGCCGGTTTAATGAAGTTCTACTATGTAAATAGTGCTTCTTTCTTGCACGGTGAAACGTTATTAGAGTCTCCGTCCCCGCGGACTCTGCGTTTTGCGACTGTGAGCACAAAAAAATTTCGAGGTTCAATTCCTGCAAAGTATATAAAAATAACGCTAGAATTATCGCAAGGGACAATTTTAAATACTAATCTCTCGTTGTAGATACTGGGATCAATCTTATCATTAGACCCAGTTCCACTTCACTGTTTTTATTTTATTTCTTGTGTTTAAGACAAGACAATCGTCTTGAGACCAGATTTGAAATCAGCATGAAAAAATCTACGGCAAATGATATATAGCATGTTAAAAAAATTTTTTTACCGCGTGTGGTACTGGAGAAACCACATTTTCTTAAAATTCTACATGTTTAACGAATTTTCTCAACGTTAAAAAACGTTCGTACCATAATCTCCATTTTCCCATATTCTGCAAAGTTTCAGCTTTAATTTAAAAACAATTTCATCGCTCTACCTGATTTCTATCGAATGTTTTTTGATTTTGAATCGAGCTTCGTCTGTGATGACACGGTCCTACAAATCGCAACTTCTTTTTGACGTTTCGGTTCTCAGTATGATAGAGTTTTTCGCGGTGATTGCGAATCTGCCCTTAATTTTTCTCATAGACGCACAGTTTTTGAGAAATTTGAATTTAAAAAGTTATATTTTTCAACTTTAAACAAATATTGTGATGTTATTATGAAAGATATTGAATTGTTCTTTACTGTAAAAGATTCTGTAGACTTTCCTGAATACAGTGATATACAATATTAATATATTATGATTGTTTAAACATGTTCAAACATGCATGTTCAACACAGAAGTTTTATAATCGTAAAAAAACTTACAGAATGATTGGTTATATTCAAATATTAATAACTATACTAATTTAGAGGATAACGAAATTAAATCTGTGTGAAAGTGCTGTGTGTGCCTACTTGAAAAGCTTCTGCAATGCTAGAATTTACACAATTTCATTAAAACACTTGATTTCGCTGACGAATAAACGCTGTTTCAGAGTCTGTACTTCGCGGGTGTACAAATTAAAAAAACAATACTGAAGCCTTATTCCTCAGTCCTTTAACTACGTCGGACAGCAAAAAGTTTCGACTTTTCGGGTCAAATACGCCATTGTGCGGCGTAGCAAAACCACAATATTTCCCACATTAAAACATGCATTTACTCTAATTGCGTTGACAATATCTAGCCCGGGAATGATTCGGTGAACGGTGTATCTGCACTCACGCGGAGACCATTTTTCATTCTTCGCGTGACCATATAGACACGCGAGTCCGATGATCCATCGAAAAGTGTTTGCGACTCCGTAAATGGCTCAGAGATAAGAGAAGCTGTAGCGACGAAGCACGACACTCGCAATAATAGCGCAATTACGGCGCTAAACGGAAGAAACAGATTGTAGGTATTGTAGAGCAGCCGCCAGAGTGCACAGCAGAACTCCCAGCGGGATCCGGTGAAATTTCGCTCGGAAACGGCGGTTAGAACGGATAATGGATCGTACGACTTTCCAGAACCCGTTAAAATCGAGCTCATATAGAAGCTGAGATACCCTGGACCGTCCCCGAGTGTTCAATGGAGAAAATAGTTCACGCCTCTAGGAAGATAATCGCCATCGCCACGCTGATAGATCTCCCACTCAAGCATTCGGAAAAAGTAGGTTTTATAATAAATATCCGAATTATTTTTTCATGTTTTTCTTTCGTGTTTAATTTCTTCAGTATGACTGACACTATACCTACTATTGCTGGCAATAAGTTTCGAATTAAACGCAACGATACGAAACTAAAGGGAAACATAAGAGCTTTTTAAACAAAAATGATAATGATACACATTAGAAACTGAAAATAGGGTAATGTTAAATTGATCTATTTTAAAGTTGTATCGCATAAAATAATTATGAATTTTGTTTATTGTGTAATGGAAAATATAGAAAGAAATAGACTGTTGCTTGGGGATAAGTATGGGACATCTTAAAGTTTTGCAGAAAGCATGGAACAATATGAATTTTCAAAGAAACTTGCAATAATTTTCTTGATCTTTATGTTACCTAGGAGTTTGTGACATTTGTAGATGCATATATTACAACTTCCATACGTATTTTTCATTCGTATGTTTTTGTAGACATCTGGGCCCTTCGGACAGGCCCGACCACTGGCGTATACCTAAAAGGTTGCTATACCAGACAAAAAACGCGTACGTGTCCATTGTGTATTAAAAATACAAGAAATAAGAGAAGACCAAAAGCTATTTATTTGATTTCCACCTCACACAATCCAAATAATAATCTTTTATTTGCAAATAAGAAATAAAATTGTATTTAAATAAAAAGTTTAGTTATTATTTGCAATTAAAATCACACGTTTATTTATTATTTAAAAAAATCAGGGATGATACGTTCGGGCATCGTCGATTTACGGAACGTAAAAATAATAAACGCTATTTATCGATATTCATCCATTACACCGCTCAATGACACTCGCCGTCACGCTCCTCACCGAACGAACACCTAAGAACTGCCCCCACCCCACTACCCCCAGGTACAACTTCCGATATACATTTGTGTGACATCCTACGTCACGTTTTTAGCCGAACGAAACCTACAAGATTTTCAATCTTAAAACCAGAACATCCCCTTAAATTGTAAGCGAGCAACAGCCAAATAATTAGACAGCGTAGTACCTGGAAGTAGCCATCGCACCGCCGAGGTTTGTTGCTCGACTCGGCTGCGGAGGGAAATTAAATGTGAGAACAATACGAAACAGACGTTTTAATAATCAGAAGTACTCGAGTGAAGTCTTAGTAGCGGGCTGAGGAACAACGCGAATGTGCACGCGTTTCGCGGGGGGACTCGAGTGGGCCCGTGCATTACTTCAGCGTAGCTGAAGTCGGAGTCCTGATGCATACGTGATCCTAAGGTGAAAAAGGAAATGGAGTACCCGCAGCGTGCGTCCGTTGCAGCCGGGATTTTTACAAGCCGAAACTAACCTCCCGTACAACTGTGCGCTGTACTGTGAAACGCGAGGAAATTCCTGGCCGCCCCTCGTGGGTGCCTGAAGCTCGAGGGCCGTTTCCGTCGCGTTTACGCAGACGTATTAACTTATTCTGACGCGACGTGGAAAAAAAGGGCGGAAGACAGCAGGTGAAAGAGGAAGAGGGAGAGACAGAGAGAGGACCAGACGTCTCCATATTTAGCTCATGGCATTTATTTGCATACTGTTTTGCGGGATATTCATTAGCATACTATTAACCGTGACGAAGACCCGGCGAGACTGGCCATGCACAAGGACCGAAGTCCGCACACGTACAGCCAACAGGATTTTTTAAAAGCATACCATGCCATCAAATGATTAATATCCCGAGGATATTGTGTATGGAAACCCTCGCATACTGAGTTGTCAATAAATAACCGGGGACGGGATACGAGAAAGAGAATTTCTTGGTGACACAGACTTTGAATCGCTTTTTACATATTACAGGGGCCAGGGCCGTTCCTAGGTGTACAGCCGCCTGCGTGCAGAGCAATTTTTCGCCGCCCCCTACCCTCACCTTGACAATGCGAAAAAATACATGGAAGAATACAATGAATTTGTTGTATTAACGCATTTTATAAATATATATCGCATTCGCAATTCCTAATATAAAATTTTATTTTATTTCGGTTGCGCTGTTTTATTTTCGACCGCAGTTGGCCGCCTGAGTGCTGCACGCACTGCACGCCTAGTAGGAACGGCCCTGGATAGGGGTATTGTGTGATGAACTTTTACTGTAGTGGCGCGTCGGGTGTGTTCACGCTAATGTCTAAGAATCAATAGTCAATACTGTTGCTAGTGCTGTGCAAATTTTATTTTAAGTAATAAATAAACGTGTGATTTTAATTGCAAATAATAACTAAACGTCTTATTTAAATAAAAGTAATTTAAATAATTCCAAAAGTGATCTTTTTATTATTTCTTATTTGAAATAAAAGATTACTTATTATTTGGATTGAGGTGGAAATCAAATAAATGGCTTTTGGTCTTCTCTTATTTCTTGTGTTTTGTATACGGGTCCCATGGAAATCACCGACACAGATTTCTCCGACACGGTTTTCACCGACAACATTTCATTAATTTTTAATTAATTATTTAATTAATTAATTAATTAATGTGGATTGAATGAAAATCAGTGGAAAAACGAAATATGAAACCGAGTGTTCTTGAATTAATTAATTAATAAATAAAAAATTAATGAAATGTTGTCGTTGAAAACCGTGTCGGAGAAATTTGTGTCGATGATTTCCATGGGACCCTTTGTATACATATACAATGAACACGTGCGCGTTTTTTGTCTTCTATAGCAACCTTTTCAGGTATACCGCCAGTGGTCGGGCACGACTGGAGGGAGGATTAATGAACAAAAATACAATTTAATTTATTATTTGTCAATACAAATAATAATTGAAATTGAATTTCTAAATAACTCTAAATAATTCTATTTAGACTTACTCAAATAATAAATAATTATTTTTGCTTTTTGCATTCAAACTTTTGCGATTCTGGCCCACTGCGCAGCGTGTGTTGATAGCACAATTAATGTTAAAATATTTGACACAGTACTCGAACAGCCTGTACAGTTCATGTACATATGTAGATCCCACCCGTGTTCTCCTCTACAGAAACTTCCGGCGGTATTGTTAGCCGAAACGGGAACAGACAAACGGGTCAGTGCCACAGCGTTCTTCTTTAACAATGTGGCAAAGTCACAAAGGGCCCTGAAATGTTTAGGTTCAAACAGATTCCGAAACGTTGAACGTCGGCATGCCTTTAACAAGACAAACAACCGGGAAACGAAGGCGCGTGTCCGTTTGAAACGAGCCGACCTCGATCTTCACCATCTCGAAAACATGACGTCCTAACGAGGACTAGAGAGGATGGGTAGGGGCGGGGGAAGGGGCTGGTGGAAGAAGAAACAGGAGAAAGAGCATGATTGATTTTGCAAACACGTTGTTATTACTGATTCAACGTATCCCGCGCGGCTCTCGTGTACTCGCGGCTCGGCTCGGCGGGTGTATGTGTGCACGTTACACAGCTAACCCATTATCAAATTGTGTACTTGGGCTTTCGTTGGGTCACACACGAACCACAGCGGCAGGCTTTGCCGGTGCTCTGAATGTACGATGCAGGACGAAAGCTTGAAAGCGCGATTCACCGTACCTGTGTATTCCTTCCTGTATGTACGTTTTCGAGCGGAACTCTATCCTTCCTGTAATCGCGATTCCAGCATGTAACAAACGATACGGGTGAATCGCGTTTAACTAAACCGCTGTAGTACGCGTTATCGTGTTAAATCATTTTTAAGGGATATTGTTCCCCACGCGCACGAATCCGATTGTGCCGCAAACAGCTGAACACAGGTATTGTTTCACCGCGATATCCGAAATACCATGAATAAGAAAACACCTGTTTATTTATCGCTGGTTTACCCTCTCCTTTGCAACGCGCATTTATGACGCATCGGATGCGGGGAAAAAGGATTCGTACTTTCCGCGAGATTTTCAACGACACGAACAGAGATTGTTTTCAATATTTGCTTGTGTTAGGTGTTAGGTTTGCATGGTTAGTCACGAATTTCTGTATACACCTACTGAATTTCTAGTATGTATTGGGTATGGGAATAAGTTTCCGCCCTTAATTGTTAAAAAGAAGCGTATAAACCATACCCATAACGAGTAAACGTTTTTCAACAGTAGATCGATCGACGTTTAATTCAATTGACAGTTTTTTAAATGTTTGACGTGGATTTCCACCAAGTAACGCTGGCAAATCTGTATCTTCGAATTTTTTGCTACACCATCGCAATCTTTGCCCTTACGTCGAAATCATGGTTTTTAAAGGAGCATCGTCCCCGTAAATATTATATATAATAAATATAATATAGTAAATATATAACACCTTGCTTTAAAACAAAATAATGCAACATGACTTCCCGCAAATGCTGCTTGCTTGGAACAAAAGTCGACATTTTTCACGCGAAAAATTGACTGCTGTTCACGCTTCAAACAATTGCCACTAACTGCGTTTCGAAGCTTAGACTCACACCTTTCCAGAACATGTACTACGTTCCATCAAATACGCGATTGGTACTTAAGTACAACGACATCTGTCAAAAGGGCGGAAACTTATTCCCATACCCACAATATTTCAAACACGGATTAGTCTTTTAATTTGATCCAGAGACATTTTTGACCATCTTATCGGACTATACATATCCTAGACGAATGGAATCACGACGAAAAGTATCTATTCTCTTAGTCTCGCACATCCGGAACAAAGATTCAGAATTTAAAAAAAAAACTGTATGCGTATAGCTATATTGATGAACAAATAAGCAGCATCTCAATAATAAATTTTGTAGCCATCTATGGTATTTATTTTCCGAGACGATAAAATTTTTTGATAAAAGTGTGGAAAAGAGCACAAACTTCGAAGTTCCCTTCGTTCCTTCGAATCCTTCGAAGCTTCGGAAAAGTTACAGCCCTAATCTTTACGCAAAATACAAATTTATTCAATCAATTGCAAAAAATAGGAGCTAGATGAAAAGTTCTTTCTGTGTTTAAGCATTTTATTAAGTCCAAAAGAGTATCGATGCTCCTAAATTCTCATAATTGTAGAGTGGAAGGGTTTTCTCAGGAGAGATCAAAACGTGTATGATGAAGAAATGCCTTATTGACTGCTCTCTGTCGACTGTGAACGTTAACTGATTCTTCCAAAACGGTTTCATTCGAACGAAGGCCTGGTTTACGGTTTTTTACATATTTGGCCTTAGAGCGCGAGTCGTCGATGATCAGCTGTTTGTTCTGTGACGAAATATAGGGCGACGACCGCGCCCTACAATCAGAGTTGGGCAAAACTTTTATCTAAATAAAAATTTCGAATAAACTGGGTTTTCTCCAAGTGGGTTTTAAACCCACTTTATTCGAATTTTTTATTTACATAAAATATTTTCCCAATCTGATAATAATATTGTTCTAAGAACGATACTTTCTCCTCGCGTAACGGATATACATACATACGTGGATACATAACAGCGCAAGGTGTCTCTTTTACATAATATTTTTTCCGTTTTAAACTGTATGTTTGTTATAAATGCATCAAATCCGCGATGATAGCAAACTCGAATGACGGATTAACTGATCCTCCCCAGTTACGAGGTTAATCTCTCGATCGCCAAGAATTTTCTAATTAGCCTCCCACGTCCACGAACCCAGAACCGCTTCCGAAACCGGTTATCCGTATTAACCAAACAACAATAAGTTCGAGCAAAGGAAACACCCACCCGGGGCAGTTCATAGTTCCGCTCGGTTACCGAGAGGAGGAAACGTTAAACTTGCTCGAAAATTCTCACGGGCCTACCGAACCGGCTGCTCTCGTCGGCAATCGCGTTTCACCATCAAGAAGTGCGCGAATCAGCTCGAGGAAAGAACTTTCTGTGACGTGCTCTGTAGCTGTTCGGTTACCTCTTGAAAAAGGTTCTCAAAGGTACTGAATAGTTTATATATACCGGAGTCGAGTTTTCGCAGGGAGCTCTCGATTTGCTCGTTAAGACACGGGAGAAAGGTGTACATAGCCGGGTAGTGAGGGAAAAGAGGGGAGATATAACACAGAGCGACAGGTTACACAGAAGAAACAGCCGGGAGCATCGGAGGCTGGGGATAAAGGGTCAATTCCGCTTTTCAATTTCAGTACAGTCCCGTTTTACTTCTAGTTCGGTGGGTGGATGCCGGTACCGCCGTAGTAAGGTCGGTGGCAACGTAACTTAGCCCAGAATAAACTGAATACCATTCATTACGGCAGCTCTCCCTTCGACCACCACCGTCATCCCTTCCACAACCTCTCCGGCCGCTGAGCTTTCCTGTTCCTCCACTCTCTTACCTTCATCCTCCCGCTATACCCTCCTCACAAACGAAGCGTCCAAGGCGGCACGGCGGCGGCGTCGGCATTGAAAACCTTAGAATTGGTAATTCTTTGAAACTCCCTCGCCTCCCATGACTCTCCTGCCCTTCTCTCTCTCTCGCACACACTGTCTCTCTCGCTCTCTGTTTCTTTCTTTCTTTATTTCTTTCGTAGGTCCTCTTCTTCCGCTCGCGCTGAAATGACGTAACCACGTCTATGACTGCGGCCACCGTCTACCCAAACACAACTGATGAAAGGACCGCTGGAAGGAGTTGCGGTTTGTGATAATAAGCGAATTGCACCTCCATTCTTCGTGCTTTATCTCGCTAAGAGATAAGCAACTGTATATACAGGGTGTATCCCACCGTTGGTGAATATTGCTGCTGGTTGAAGCAGTTAACGCTCCGAGGTCAATAATATTAGGTTGTCCCAAAAGTTCCTTCCGGAATGTGTTCCTTTAATGTTGCTAAATAAATATTAGGTTGTCTCAAAAGTTGGTTTTCGATGCATGCACATAATGCAGTCATATTAAGAAGTACTAAAATATTAACATAAACATTATCGTATTGTTTGTATTTATTTAGCAACTTTAAAGGAACACATTCCGGAAGGAACTTTTGGGACAACCTAATATGTACATAATATATTCAATATTTTGGGTAAATGCCTTGTTTCAACACCGTATCCGGACTCACATAGTGAACTATCACAAATTGTATAAATTATGACGTAACTAACTGTATTAACATAGGTCATTTGTTTAATTATTTATTATAATACATTATACAGTAAAACCTCGCTCCTTGCAACCTCGTTTACTGCACGGAATCCTCGGTTAGAAGTTCGGGAACTTTTGGTGGATACGGTAGACAAGGTCGGCCGGCGATAACATGTACAGGAAACAAAGTTGTGTTTCGAATAATTATCATGTATATTTTCAAAAATTGATGAACAACTGTCTAAACAGTATGTAAGATTGCCATCTGTACAATCATCCAAACTATCCGCCGTCTGAGTGTTAAACGTTTGTAACTTATTGGAACGTTGACCGATTTTGGTGAAATTTATAAAATATTAATTAACACAGAACTTCAAAACGTATATTTTAAACTTTCGATATAGGCCCACATAAGAAAGTTGTGAAAGGTAACTTTTAGTATTTTCTCGGCAGAAAGCTTTTTTACGTCCCGTAGTAAACTAATTCTTCTAACTTCTCAACAGAATCCAAATCCAATATCTGGATAGTCCAATATATAAAAAGTTATCGTCAAAAAGTAGAATTTCTTGATCAACCTTAATTTTGCGGCAACTCTTTGTACAGATCAAAAGTTCTGGAATCACCCGAAGAAGCCGTGACACAACATTTTGTTACACCTTGTTTACGCATAATATCAAATTGGAAGAATGAACACGGGCTACTGATAACTACATTAGATAAGATTAAATCGAGAAACTGGGTCACAAAGTGATAAAGCCCATTCACAAGGACAAAATCCATATCTTTATTAGCTATACGGTGATCATTAAAATCAGACCAATTTAAGAGCTGGTCTCTGTCATTGTCGGAATGGAACTTCACCAGTTGCGTTTAAATCTGATTTCATACTACTAATATTGTATATGTTATATACAGTGTGCTTCATGCAACTTGCACACCTATATAACTTCCAAAATATGCGTTGCACGAAAAAGTTTTGTATACAGAAGTTGTGCATGGTCTGCAGGCATTATGTAGTGTATTTTTTTTACAGGTGGAAGCAGGCAAATGATTCTGTCGCATGACAATGCACGACCATATGCGGCAACATCCCCCGATATGGCCCCCTCGGATTATCACCTTTTTCGGTCACTGCACCACTTGGTTGATTCTAAGTTCAAATATCTCAAAGAGATTCACACAAGCATTAATGACTTTATTCAATCAAAACCACCATCTTTTTATACAAACGGGATTCGCCAGTTACCCGAAATGTGGGAAAAATGTATAGAAAGTAAACAGAAAGGTGATTACTTCGAAACTTAACATGTATTCCTTGTTTTTATAAATAAACATCAAAAGTACGCTCAAAAGGCACCGAACTTATTTGTACACCTAATAAGTTTTTGAAATCCAATAGTTGATGAATTATTGTTAAGAAAAGCTGTAACTAAATAGCCATAGTTTATAAAATCGCAGATGGTGTCACGTAATTTCGATTGGTCGGCTTCTAGAGAGACCTTTAAATTTCGTATCTAAAATCAATTGGTGCTTCTTCTCGGTTGATATTTTCCTGTATATTTGAAGATACAGAAAAAACTATATTTACTTACTATTTCAGAAGTAAATGTATGTGTAGAGAGAGAGAGAGAGACTGTGTAATAAATATAAATTTTATTCCACCTTCTGTCAAATTATTACAGACAAAGAAGTTCTAATTATTGTAATCATGGAGATAATCGTACGACAAGGGATTAATTGCAAGTATACTCTGGGGTCAGGACCCCCAGACCATATACGGAGATTAGGACAAGTCGGGGGTTCCGTGGGAGTGTGCGTTACCTGATCAGCTACCATCAGTGAGGTCGCGGGTTAGATCCCCGTTGAAGCGGTGTTCTATCTTTATCCTAAAATCCTCCAATACCAAACAGGCTATGAGCTATTAGGGTAAATGTACTTTTTTTTTGTTTGATTGTTTTACGTCGCTTCTTCAACTGCTATGGTTATTAAGCGACGGGACCTACAGTTTAAGCTGGGTTTCGAACCATCTTGGGCACCACAGTTTTAAATGACACATGGAATAGGGTAAATATATCTATTACTGCAGGTGTGCGTTTCACTGCGGTATTTTCTTCCAATGAGATTAAAATACGTAAAAATGAATATTTTGCTCCGAATAAATTTGTACAATTCAATGAAAATGTATTCTCGTTGGCGAGACAAATAAAATTGTCAACCATATTCTCATATTTTTATGATCTCACGATTCGAAGAAACATAAGAGGGAAAAATGAGACCACTTTCCTTCTACAATCTTGATCACCAAAAAAGGTTCATATGGTGAAAAAAGAGATGATATTCATATTCATATGGTGCAGGCCTGAGGTGGCTTGAGAATCAGGATCATAACGGTGAGCGAGACGCACGGCCGGGGAAAGGGGGCTCTCGAAAATCGGTCGAACCGAGCACTTCTTGCCGACCTCTGATCTAAATAGCAAAGAAATGAGCGACACAAACTTAACGGGCGATTGAATATCTGGCCTACAAGAAGTCACTCGCTTAGGGGATCCTTATTAGCAGATTTTCGTTGAATGCGGTCGGTCTTATTCGTAGAAAACTGACCTACGAACGACGACTAACATCAAGTCGGCGCGGCGACGCGAAGGGTAAGAGCTTCCATCCCTGATTAAATGTGGTCCCCGATTACGATGATATTCGCGATCTCTCAATTTCGGATGGAGAAGGACAAAAAAGATCAGTCAGAAAAAGCGATCTCTTTTCATAAACGGCGTGGTAGAAATGTTGGCCGAGGGGGTCAGGCATAACTGTCGTAGTCCGCAAAGCTGGAAAGCCACTTTCGTCGAGTGGTGGACCGCTGCAATTAAACAGCCGTAACCTAAGCTCCGTTCCCATCCTCTCGGACTCTCGTCCGATCCCCACCTCCTTCTACCCTAGTTCTTCTTCACCCTACCCCGTTCCGTCCTCTTTTTCTTCCGCTTCCTGTTCTCCTTCTTTCACGTCTTTACGCGATAATTAGCGAGTCTTCAATTTTCCCCCTCGGTAAACGTATTTGCTTTGCATAACTACCGGGATAATTAAACAAGCTCTGATTCTTGGATCTGCCGTGAACAGCCGCCACAACAAGAACGAGCTGAGGGAGGAAAAGAAGAGAAGATGGTTGGGAACTGTCGTCGGGACACGCGCCGTATCCGTGAGAGCCACGTGTTTTCCACCCACCCACGTCTTCTGAAAATGTAAATCGTGTCAAGTGATGTCGCCGCACGCTTCCTTTTGCCAGTAATTAGCGGGATTTGTCGTGAGCTGGGACTAAATAGCGTGTCGCGTGTCGCCGAAGAATGCGGAAGAAACACAGTGGCACTTGCAACTTACTCCAATGCCTGTCGTGACTTGTAGTATACGATGGGAGCGATACGTTCATGAACGTCGTAACCATGCGCTTAAGGGCACATGCCAACTTGCAACTTTCAGCAGATCGATTTCTCTTTCTTTGTGCTTTTTTTCCGAGTTTGAGTACAAGGTTGAAGTACTAACAAGCAACATCACTCAGACGTCGGCCTCTGATTTTTCTTAAACTGCATATTTATAATGCCGAACAAAATAATACGACAGTTTACATAAATTCTGTCAAAAAAGTACCGTGAATTTGTCAATGAAACACAAAATATGTATTATTCATGCAAATTTATTGTATCTCCATCAAAGTAGGCCCCTTTCGAAATGATACACATATGCCAACGAATAACCCAATCATCAAAACATTTTTTTAACGCATTTTTTGGGTTCAACTATAGTACTCGCCGCGAATTCTCTTTTATGTCATCTATCGACTGAAAACGAGTGCCTCGAAGTGGTAATTTGAGTTTTGGAAAAAGAAAAAAGTCGGCCGCAGCAATATCAGAGGAATACAATTGAAAATTGATTGAAAATTCGCAAAAATCGCAAAACACACTTGAAATGCCAATGCTTTGTTCAATTTAAAATTGGCCAATAAAAGAAATTGCGCAGCGATTGATTATGAAAGTGGTGCGACTCCAATTTTCATAGACATAGGTGGCGGGGTCACGTGGTTACCACACCACAGGTTTACTATGATGTTATAAAACAAAATACTAGATGACAAATTTATTTTACACGAAATGAAACGAGAGAATTTCGCTTCAACAAACAATCTACAAAACGCAATTAAAAAACGGGTAAGAAACAATACTAACGGAGAAAAGGTAAACTGGCTGAAAATATGTTTAATACTATTAAATTAATTAATAATATTAAAAATATTGATTTTTACGTATTTTAATCTCATTGGGAGAAAATACCTTAGTAATAAGTACCGTTGAGTGCTGACAAGAAGGTCTCTGGCAGGAATGCGCGCGGATTGGTTAGCTTGGAAGGAGGTGCCATCTATGGCCGAAGCGGTCACACACACACTACTACTGCTATGCAGAACGATAGACCCCTCTTGCCTCTGTGCCCCCATTCTTAACAGAACTCAAGGGTACATTTACCGTGTCTTATATTTTTGTCGCGGGGTGTATTCAGTAGGGCGGCCGCGTGGGTGTGCGAAACATCCCTTAAACTCGCCGTGAATAAAATTGCAGCCGAAAGGTTTCGTGACGCACGGAAAATCCATCGTGCCATGCCGGTTCGATTAAAAGATTGGATCGAATCGAGCGATCAATAGAAGTCTCGTGGGGAAAATAAACGAACCATGCGACGGAAACGCAAAACGTCCGGAAAATAATTTGATGAAGCGCACACAGAAAATCGGACGACATCCGGGAAAGCCGCGAATACGGGTAGGGAGAAAGGCGCGAAGGGTAAGGGACGTGGGAAGGGTAGGTGGCAGTTCCAGGGATGTAATTCGACGTTCTCGATTTGTATGTAGCGCGTCAACCCCATTGCAAACGCCAGGAAACGATAAAACAATATACCCCGTCCGTGCCGTTGGTCTCCCGTCGAAAACAGTTCGAAAATGTATTGAAAACACTCGAAAATGATTGAAATCAAACAAGCTACCGGGGCGAACAACAGAAATCTATCTATCCGTCCCGTTTACCGATCACCGATCACCGATCACCGATCACTGGCCGCGTGCCGTGTATCGGAATCGGTCGAATCACTTCGGATACGCGCATTCGCCTATGAGGCGGATAAATTGCACGTATCGCAGCTGATGGGAGGACTCGTCGATCGCTTCGTATTCTCCCCTGCAAACTACTCGGCAGCTCGACGTCGTGTCGCGCGTCGCGTCGGTCGACTGATAGTTCGCGGTAGATTATATGAATGATAGCTCGATCCCAGCGATCGCTTGCTTTCACCGCTTGCCAACCGAAACCTTGCTCGCGGCTGTTGAATGGAACGCCTGATGAATGATTGCTGGACCATGGATTTTACGCATTTGGTCGGCACACACGCGTGCGGTTGTCAGCAAGACGATTCCATTAATTCTTTCAACCGACTGGTCACTTCACTACAACGGACCATAAAGGTTTCACGATATCGAAGCAATTCTTTCAATGAAACAATAGTTGAATAGTGAGCACGCCAGTTTGCGGACTTTTAGACAAATTCGTGTTTTTAGAGGATGGTAGGTGGAAATGGTAGTTGAATTTTAAAATGTTTGTAATCAAGTAAGCATTAAAATAAATGTAGCTATACAAAAAATATAAATTTTCTTTTCTCTTCTGCAACATTTTTTGGGATAAAGACGTTTTAATCACGGTAGTCGGTTATTATCGAGTGAAGAATGATTTTTTGTGTCAAATCTTGATCCAAGAAAAATAAATACTCGATAAACATTGAATATAAGACGTTTTTATCTTTTTTGTTGGAAACATTGTCTTCAAAAAATTGACTATAACTTTTTATCCGTTAACGCTATCATTATGCTTTCTATAGCGAAAATGTAGCTAGCAACTATACCTTTCCAACAGTATCAAATTTTTTGCGTAATTCTCATCCTATGAAATTTTGTACCTAAAAAACAACCTTTGCGACAGTCCCGTACCATGAGCACAGCTACTAATTCATTACGAAGATCACGTATTACAAAACCTGAGGTGCAACAGAGATAACTTAAACGTGAATATTTAACGTCTTCATTTCGAAATTTTCAGAATTCATGGCAGTTACATATATGTATGCAGACGTAGCAGAAAATATGGTCACGTCCAATGCAAACTGTACAATACATATTGAGATACGATATTATGTTATCATGATCACGTGTGACACGTCCATTATATGGGATACTCATGATTTATAGGGGGCGTAGCAAGCTCTGCGAACACTTCCAGTGAATATTTGAAGCGATTGATAAGATTGCAACTAGTGTATACTTTATATTTTTGCATATCAGCATTTATCAAATTAATAGAAAATCACTTATTTACAGGCTATCACAATAAAGAACGTATTGAAAATGTAGTCAAAGAACATACGAAAACTTCATTTTAATCCACGCATCAGTAAAAGTCGATAAATAGAACTGGTTTTGTTATTAACATTGCTGATACATATACAGTTAGGAGCATAACTGATCACACACACTTTAAATCAGAATAATTTTTTATGAATGCACCAAACGACTCCAATTTCTCAGTCAGGCTAGACGAACTAGTTTACTAAATGACGTTTAAAAGATACGTTGAAAAAATGCATTTGGTCGGAATTGTAAAAATCAATAGTAAAAATTGATTGTTACAACTTGTTTAGCTGGGCCAATAACGAAAATTTGAAAGATGTGTTCTGTCTCTTCTAACTGTACATACACAATAAGCTATGGACAGTTGTACTAATACAAAATCATCGTCTTTAAAACATTGGGTTGCTATAAGAGGACGATCATTACGCTGCGGACAATTATTTTGATAAGCGCTTCATTAGGAAAACTGCCGTAACCATAATACGCACAGTCGGTCACAAAAATATTGGGACACTCTTAAAAAGATGATAACTTTGAAATGAATTTTATATTTTATCTGTAATTATGTCACAATAAAATTTACACCTGTAGGTAAAATATATTGATACTATAAATTTTCGGTGGCTGAACTTCACCTGAGGAAACCAGAAATTTTTAACTTTTTTTATATAATCCTGTCGATTTTGAAGAGAAAATACCGAAAATCCAAGTTTTCATTTTAGGAGTCCACTGGTTCAATAGTTATGCGTGTTTAAAGTTCAGCGATTTTATGGCATGACCAGCACGCAATGATGTTAATGTAGAGCGGATATTGCCGGTTTCTTTCTATGCGACCGACATTATGTAGTGATACGATTAGCGTTTTTCGTATTTTTCATAAGTGTTTCCAGATTCTAGGAAATACGCCTCCCCGACAATCTGATCTGGTGTATGAAATTTGGAAACACTTGTTAGAGCATTAGGATGCACATACACGTTGTCTCTGAAGGATTCAAATTAATTTCTATACTTTAATACGACAGAATTACCCGTACAATGAAAAGCAAAGATCTACGTTTGAGGTGAAACCGCCGCGAGCTGCGCTCGAGGGTTAATTATGCAGCCGTATCGACGGCAGACGGCCATTCTGTTTGACTCAGTGGCTACGATAATTGGAATCGGGCCTGTGTGTCATATACTTCGATATGTCTCATCCCTCCATTTATTAAGATCGCTTTCATACGTGGCAATCCCGCGATGATTGTTTCCACGCCCGGAGCAGCTCAATTAACGGCGTCCAGTCGGCGTTGACGCGTAGACATACGGGGCCATATATGGGAGAACAGACAGGCGCGTCGATGGAAAATGGCGAACGTGGCGGCCCGACGGAGAAAAGAGAAAGAGAAAGACAAGATAATTCACATTGTTCAGCGGTGGACGCCCTCGAGGCATCCGCCTCTTCAAAGCCATTCGGTTCTCCCGGGCTCTCATCGAACCAGAGTCCGGCAGTTAATGAACTGCCCTTCGGCGTTGCAATTCACGCAGGTGCCCGGTCGTCTAGGAACCCGGCCAAGTGCTGGTGAGACCCCATTATCCATTTACATAAAGGACCACAACGACCCGGCTAAGGGTTTACACTGCTCGCTTAACCCCCGAGAATTTCCGCCACTCTCGTCGGATTAATGCTCGCCCGATTGCCGGACAACACTGTTTTTGAACAAGACCCGCGCACGATCCACGCGACACACCATTTTCGTTTCAATCCTGCTGACCGCGGCCCCCGACATTCGGGGGGATCCGAGTTAACCGAATTTAAAGATAATAATAAGTCTTTAAATATCTATAGTCAAGGAGCAAGGTCCTGAGAAGAGAGGATGCTCTACGTTTCTTTGTGTTTCTACATTAAACTCGGAAGAAAATGGACATTTTAATAAATTAATTACATCCTACATACACGTAGCTGTAAATACCTGTACGGAAGATTATGTATAGTATCAATTTCTAAGAAATGTTATGAAGAAAAAGGTAAACATCGCAGTACTCCAATAGGGCGAAATGATGGGACATGCGTCGAAATGTCTCTTCTCAGTTTTAAAGCTGCACAGCAAATGTTAATATTACATGTTAGAGCAAACGTGTTTTAAGCGAAGTCAAGGGCTCATGTCATGACTACCCGGAAAGAAGGTTTTATGGCTGGGTCTTGGTCTACGTGAAGTTTGGAATAGGGATGCCAGACACTAAACAAAACTGCCGTCGGGCGATGGCGGTTGAGCACTCTAAGAAAGTAATGTGTAGACTGCGAATGTTTATGCAATTTTAAATTCTTGTAGGCAAATTTTAAGAAAGTGGAATTAGATAAAATCTTATTTTCAGTGGTATTAGCCATTGGATTGGGTTGGCAAATAAGTTCGTTCGGTTTTTTACAGTGGAATAAATCACAAAAACCGAACGAACTTATTTGCCAACCCAATAGCTCTGTAAATCGTATCAACTTCTATCGAATTTTACATTCCTAACATTTTCTTTATTTTCTCGTTTCTTTGTTATAATAAATGGAAGTTTAACTTAAAAGTAAACCATCAGTTTTAACTCGATGAAGTAGTATTTTATACTTCTAAATTGTGAACGTTTTCTCTAAAATCCGTATCGATGCCTTCGATCGGAGGAATTGTATATCATATGCAGCAATTTTAAATCTTTTGTAAGGTTCATCTGTCCTAATATTCAGCACCTCCACCATTCGCAGTTTTGTGATCTTCTCCACACCTTTATCAAAATGTTCTAGTGCTGTCGGGACGGTTTCATAGCTTTTATTGCAGCTGCAATATAAAATTGTTGTTAACGATGTTAGTTTCGTTCTCTGTTACTTTAGTCGCCCCGGATTATGGGTTAGGCAACACTTCCCCTGGTTTCTATTCTTTATGAATAACTTGGATATTAATATAATAATCTAAGATTACACACATTGTGTAAAATTTTGATATAAAAATTTGTGTGTAATCGTAGTCGGATCGTTACTTTTCATCTCGATCTCCTCTACAATATTAGTTCTTGGTTTCTGGCCCGTGGTCCTTTTATTGCCGTATCGCGGAGAATAAATTGAGACCTTTATTTTATAAGTGTGTTTTGCTTACTTTTTTCCCTACACAGGAATTCGAACAATATTCAGCGCTATGAACGGATGCACCGTGTGCGAGCTGTTCAGATCAGAGCATCAGAGGTACAAGCTGATTCGCTCGATATGGCAGTTGTTAGATCGGCGCGTGGTAAAAAGGAGAATTCCATTTTGAAATTGAGCGTTTCGTTTTGTCTTAAATAATTCGCGGAATGAAATGGAATATTGGAAAACTGCTTGTGGATAATCTCGTCTCGAGGCGTGCTTTATTGCGCAATCTTTTCAATTACGACGGAGTATGAAGTTTTAGATCGTCGCAATATTTTACAATGAATAGATGATTATCCTTTATTGTCCATCGGAATCGAGTAAACGATAATGAATATAGCATTAAAAGAACTGTCTGAAATCATTTCAATTTTCCCCTTCGAATACTTCAGGCCTCTATCGAACAACTACTTCATACATTGAATTGAGCACATTAGTATTTCACCAGCACACACAAAACGTTATCAGGTATAATTGAATTCTTCGATAAATGCAGTATGTATATGTGTTCAGATTTCTCTACCACCTCTTCGCGGCGAAACAGATTGTCCTGAATCATTCTACATATTTATCACGTCGCTTTTGTCGCAGTAGTTGCATTCGATTCGCACGCGATACAAAGTATTGATTTGTTAACAGAAGCTTTGCATCAACAGCGAATATTATCAATATCCAGAATTAAGTTGTTGGCATCATTTTTTCAGTAGCAGACTTCGTGGAAAAATGATTCCGTTCGATACAGGGTACCTAAGTACCTATCCCCTTTATAAAATATTCAAACACAAAAGCTCACAATAAAAGTAAAAAATTATTGCGGATATATGTCCGAGATGCTACACTTTAAGAAAATCCCCTTAACTTCTGAGGAAAAATTATAATACACAAAAGGGTTAATAACTATTTACATTAGCTATGCAAATTGCTTACGTTCTCACCAATTTTGATGAGATTGAAATGTGATACCGCTGCCCGGTATTATATTCTATGTTGTTCATGCTCGTATTTCATGTATTGCATGACGAAACATAATATGAAACTTCATTCTCAATTATAATCGGCATAATACCAAACAGACTAGTGAAATATGTTGTCTACGACTGTCTACATAATGTTGTGTGATACAATGATAATATTTATACCGTTATTACTTTATCACAAACCAAATGCATGGCACCAAAACAGGTTATTTCTTAAATCAATACCAATTCGTAGTGAATAAAGTTATTAATGAAGTTGTTAATCATGGTTACAAACGTAACCGTCATCGTAAAGCAATGAAATTTGCTCGTTGAAGGTCCATAAGACACATGTTTATAATTATCTCGATAACATGTACACACATCAAAATTTTTTTTAGTTGTTTCCTCTACCGAGACTCAATGTTTAGTACAGTATTTATGATATAATCGTGCATTTTGTATGCATTAAATTTGACATGCTATGCTAGTATACATGTACAGTAAATATTCGATCTAAGAAAAACTGCGGGAGGCCAGAAAGCTTGAGCTGCCTCGATCGTCCAGCAATGTAAACTGTAAACATGTCGCGTAATCCGATACGGGGTCGGGTATGTCGTTGTGAACCACTATTATTGTATATAATCCAATGACAAAACTTCTGTGTTTCTCATTATTCTTTTATGGGACCTTCACTAAATTATTTGTGGCATTTTTCTTATTAAAATGACTCTAAAAACGATATAATTTGGACTGTATTTAGCGGTATTGAACGTAGAACAGAATAGCGAGTGAAAAAGGAAGAGAAACCAAAAATTAGAAACTTAGAGTATTGTTCAATTACTTATTGTATTGTCTACATATTTGTATTTCATTTATATCAATTTGTTATGATACGTAACAAGACAATTCTAGAAAGACTAGTAAATATAAAATAATATCGGTTGGATAAAAGTATAAGACAATAGTGCTTATCCTCTTATACATATATTTAAAGGCGGTTTAAGGCGATCCATAAGCAGAACTATTTACTGTATAAATCAATAAAGATTGAATTTTTATCACAGAAATTCTCATGTTTCTCTATTTAGTTCGGATAGACAAGGTTCTACTGAACCTTGATTGACTGAACCTGATTATTTTAAGAAGACTGAAACTTACTGTTTACTTATGAAAAAATCTATTTGACATGGAATTAAATTAACACGTATGCAGGACACATACCTGGAACTCAGTACATTGCAATGAATACCTACACAATGAAAAAATATCTGCTTTATCATAGCCTATACTTTCACCTAAATTACTGTTATCGAAAATTGTTGAAGCGACATGCCTCGGCGATTTACAAGCATGGTAAACAAAATGAAAGCTGTGAAGAAGGAAAAACGTTATTGCATGGAAATAGAATTATTCAGGCAAAAAGAAAAGATTAGAAGAAAGGGTGAACTCATTACTAAATAAGCGTTACTGGATATGTATCCGGTAATGGTAGATAGATAAATTTATAAATGCTATAAATATTAATTTAAAAGCGTGCTATCATTTTATGCTTATAAAATAGTTGTGTTTCGTTCTGTACAAAATTTCACAATCTTATTTGTTACGAACATAAAATAGTAGAGAACGTGACAAAACGCGATTATTATTTATTTTTAACACGAAGCAACAACTTAGTAAATTAGTGCCATCCAGCGTAAATAAACTTCTCCTTCATTATCACTGAGAAATTGAAGTTAGGACGCCTGTGTTATCTTTTTAGCTGGGAGTGTGTGATTGCCAAAAAGTTTCTCACGCAACCGCAGCTTGTGTGCAAGGTCACGCAAGGGGGTGAAAGGACACCGGCCACGTGAGCGTGTTGCCATCATGTGACCCGTGGCGACATCTCTGTCGACCGTCACACGACGGCGCACCCCCATCGGTTCACCTAGCGATACCAACTCGCACACGAAGTTCACGGACAGGTGCGCGGCCGTGGACAACAAAACGCAATGGTTTTCGAGAGAGAAGAAGAAACGGCGAACGGCACTCACCTGAACCATTGATGTGTGTTGGCACGCGAGACAGACTTGCCCGCTTGGCGGCAGTCTGATGGCGCAATCAGTCCGTGCCAGCCGCTGTCGTTGGCCTCGCGTCCCGTGCATTCAACATCAGGCAGCGCACAACACCGGTGCGAGCCATGCACGCATACGCGCACACACGCACCCACGCACCTGCACCGACACGGTCACACGACCACGCCCAACCGCCACCGGAATTTCCACGAAGCCCGGATCTTTTCACAGAACAAAAAATGCCCGCGTTTTGTTTACGCCTATGCCGAATCAGTGACAGCCCGGCCAGCTACCTATCAATGCCGCTAGAGGCTCTGAGCACCGCAGTTGCGGACGCGCAGACGCCGACACCGAAAATCGATTATTTCTGACGGTCCTCCATGGTCAATCTTAATCCAGCCGCTATAAATCCATGAGCAATGCGCTGATAATTTTTTGCGCGATACACCCACTACCACGCTGGTCAATTTTCCCAGAAATCTGGACAAATACGCGCGCGTATCTTTGTTAACCCTTTACACTCTTTTGTTGAGTGTGACGCGACACTAGAGAAAGAAAAATGTAAATAAGATTGGTTTTTATATGTATTTGGTTCTTCTTTATTTGTTTGTATTATTTTTTAGTTAAACATAAATAGAAGTTCCACAAATATAAATTACAACTAAGTTTGAGAGATATATTTAATATAATTAGTGAACCAAATTGTTTAGAAGTAGTCGTCAAGAAACTGCTCTTTGAAGTCAATAAAATACTTAAAATAGTAGGGAGTTGTTGGCATCAAAATTGAAAAATAATTGTGCCCTGTACTTTCACAACTTAATGTGCCCCCGCAGACCTGGGCGAATTCATTTCGAATAATAATTTGTAAATAAATTCTAGAAATAATGCTCTAATGCTCTTTAGTATTTGGCAGTTGAAGGAATTTGAAGCTATGCAAATCATTGGGAAAATAATAAATTGTAAAACTGATTATTTGAAAGAATAATGTTCAATTGTGTGTGTGTGTGTTTATCGAGAAATTGTCTCTGAAATAACATTCAAAATAAATGTCAATGAAATAAAAATGTTGTGTATATATATATAAATAATATCAATAATATCTGTATAAATGTATATATGTATAAATAATATCAAATATCAAAAAAAGTTAATTGCGATTAACGATTATTAATCGTCAATCGGATAATTGATTAATGATTAGCTGCTGAAATTTCGAAATGAAATACGTAATTAGATACGTAATTAGAACTGTATGAATACTGAAAAAAATGTAAACTGAGTTTAGGTGTATTGTCATTTGGTCTACATATAATACAAACTCTGTTTACGTGCTTTTATGTTTGAAGTTATTATTCCTGGAAAGCAACGACCATGTTTTTGTTGAAATATATTATTATTTCTGAAAATTCTCCATCCGCTCTCTGCTCTCTCTCTCTCTCACTCTCTGTCTCTCTCTTCCTCCTTATTACAATTTATGGATAGACCGTGAGGCAATTAACAACAACAATTAATTAAATCATCTGATTTTTCGATGATTTCTTTTTTTAATCAACGATTGACGATTAACTTCATCAATTGATTGAATCAATCATGATTAAAATTTTAATCGATTAATGTCCAACTCTGTGTTGTAGCTGATGTAAACACGAGTTCACTGATGTGGCACAGTAGTATCTTCTGTTAAAATGTACTTCGTACATGAGAAACAAACTGAATCTATTTACTCTGCACAAGGAACGATTGGATCAATTTCAGTTTGTTTATAAAACCTTTGCTTATTCATGAGATCGTCCTCACTTGACGAGTTCCTTTCAAACTGTAAAAACGCGTTTTGCCTGTGCCTTTCTCGCTTCTGAATAAACTTCGTTCATTCATCTATCTATATAAAATACGTTTTATTGTAGTTCATAATCTAATACCTTTAAACATTAATATTTCATATTAAAGTATAATAAAAGTCACAAAGTTCCAGGTCAATTGTTTTACAAATGGCAGAATAACATTGTCATTTACGTAAAAAATGTGTCAAATTGGACATAGCTAATTGTAAGATATAGCTAAGGTTCACCATAATGCGTGCACATTATTAACCACATTATGAATTCTTAGCTTCTATAATTACGTGTCCGTTTTAATAAAGTTATTTTATTTCTGTTTCAATTTTATATTTACTTGATGACGAACCTTACTTAGAAAACTTACTTCGTAAAATTAAGCATGCAGATTATAATTTTCCAACATTTTTGACTCAGAATTGCTTTCTCGAAGCTTTTCTGTTCAGCCCGCGTACAGGTAAATTATATTTAGGAACAACATTTCCGAATATGGGTATGTCCGTAATTTTCAAATTTTAAATAAATTAGATTGAAAATAAAAAAATTACAATAACTTGAAACTGAATTTTTGAGCCCCCAACCGCAAAGCCCCTGCCCTGATCATCCAGATTGGGAAATGATTTCTGAAGCATACAATTTAAACCATCGACTGATTAATAGTCGACACAAAACGCTTGAAATTTGATATCAATAGGACGTATCCATGCATTTATACTCTGTCGAGCAAAATTTCACCCGGATCCAGTTCAACTTCCATCCACCATCAGTGCGACATTTAAACCGCTGTGAAACAATGAACAGGTGTTATCGTATTCGTTCGTTTAACGTTTCAGTACCACTAAAATAACACGTTAAAACTTGAGCTCGATAACAATGCTACATAGCGCGGAAGGTAAATAACCACACGAAAATTCAACCAGCAATTCTAAATAAGGGTTACACCTTTCATCGACTACAAAGTATTTTGCACTAAACCATTATGGGTAATAATTACTGGACATTTTTAAGGTGTATCCCGAATTTAATGCTTGTTTTGCAGGCACAATTTTTGAAAATTTTATATAAAAGATATATTTAACATTGTAATTCCAAACTCGGTACACTTATCGACCCTTAACCCTTTGCACTCCTTTGTCGACTGTGACTCGACATCAGAGAAAGAAAAATGAATATATTTGGTTCTTCCTTTTAATTTCTTAACATTTAGTTAAAAACAAATGTAAGTTCCACAAATATAAATAACAACAAAGTTTGAGAGCTATATTTAATATAATTAGTAAACAAAATTGTTTAAAATAATTAAGTAGCAGTCTAGGAACTGTCCTTTGAAGTAAATTTCATATAAAACACTTAAAATAATAGGGAGTTGTTGGCAACAAAATTGGAAAATAATTCAGAGTGCAAGGGGTTAACACAAGAACTACCAAGCCCGTCAAAATGTAGAATTTCAGATTTCTTATTTTACAATTCGTAATGTTATAGAAATATTTTCTTGCGAAATTGTTTAATATACTTCTTTTATTTAAGTACATCTTACCACAAAGATTCTATGAAATTTAAATATGCGAAATCCTATTATTATTATAAAGGAATAAATATTAGTCTTCTTTAGGGCTCGATAATTCTAGTGTTAATTGATCGAGTAGTTTATGAGTAGTCTATACCAAGTAGTCTATGTTTGGATAGTGATATTTTGACATTTCTTTTAAAAAGGGTTTAATCTATTTCGGTATGTTTATTGCTCATACTGTTTACTCTCTACCGTTACCATTAACCGTTTAAACACACTTTGATTTTATGTATAATAGTATGTAACATTTATAATTGTTGGAGGATGGGATTGATAGCAAGTTACTGTTCATTAGTATATGAATATGAATACATTTATTCAAGAAGCTCGATATAGAACATAACGCTTTTCCTTCAATCACTCAGCAGGTGTCACATTTTACTCACCACACACATAACCTCTTATATACTCAGTCAGTCTCGGAACATCCTTAAGAGTGCTATTATGTAATATGTTAACGTGTTCATGTACATATTGCATATGCTACATAAATCATACTTGGTTTAAAGCATTAAATAAATAATAATAGTAATAGAAAAATGTGACAACTATGCCCGGTTTCCCCTGGTAAGATATGGGCAATGTTTCTCAAACTATTCGTGGATGCAGCCACGCTGTGATGCACACCACGGAAAACAGGGCGAAAGGGGATGACAAAGCTGTCAGTCCTTAATCTCCGAGACCTTTAAATACTTTCCCCGCGGATAATCCGCGGATGATCGCGGATAAAAATGGTCTCCGCTGGTTATGTTCGCTTCGTGAATCCTCCGCGAGACTTAAAGCTCCTGGAAGACGAGCTGCGCTCGGTGCCGGAGACGTCAAAAACCGTTGAATAATTCGTGAATTTGCCGAGACAGGTTAGCTGGGCCCATGCTAGCTCCCCGGTGTGCTATACAGTTGTCTGCATGAATGGAAAAGTGTACGTAGTCATGCGTGGCCGGACGTGTAACCGTCGCGACGGCTGGAATCTACGCTGACGACCAAACACCGACGCCACGCCACAGTCAGAATGGATCCCAAGATAACATTCCCTGAATAAGTCACCTCGATGGAATTAAGTTTAAATATTTCATCATCCAACTAATCTCAACGGTACGGCGCAAGACGAAACCCCTTGTCGCGGACCAACCACCGGCGCGCTGCGATGCGATAATCGGGCACCGGGAAAAACGATTCGATATCTTCGAGGATCCCAGGGCAAGAAACTTGGCTCCGCGGTAACTGGAAAAAGACGGTGGCCGAGGAAAGGGAGGCCAGAACGAAGCCAATTTATGCAAATAATTCGATAACGGCTTTAAATATTCAGCCCTCTCGTTTCGTCCCAGGGAAATGTAAATCAGCGGTTGTTTAATGTAATTAATAGTTTGAGACGCTTCACGGGGAGCTCCGCCGGAGTTAATACAGATGGACGAGTTGGCAGTTGATGTGCATTTGCTTATTTTTAGTGGAGTGTGCATTTTAAAATAGGTAGCAACCAGAGCTGAGTAAAATACTATTTCAAATAGTAAATAGTAAATAATTCTACGTATTTTAAAGTGTGCGTTCAACTTTAAAAATAAAGTATTTTATTTTATGCAGTAATTTTTGAAAATAGTACTTAATTGAAAGTAGTATTGTATTTTATTTTACGTATATTGCAAATATTTATATTTTGTCTTTATTTTGAATTTCAATTTTAAATATTATTGCTGAAAATAATGGTCGAAATTGGAAGCTCATCTTATACAGGGTGAGTCACCGAGGACTTACACCGAAAATATCTCTGTTGTTTTTAGTAATTCAAGAAATTATCGTTACGGAAAGTTCTTTGTCTCTAGGTCATAGTTTCCGAAAGTTCAAGGTCATCGTAGTTTGTTTAAATGTATCGACGTACAGTAAAGTTGTTTTTTACATCGCCAGTTCCGAGCAGAGAGAAATATCGTGTAGGGACACTGTTTTTATGACTGCGACTACCGCCCAGACTGCGCCAGAAGTACAAAGGAAGCCGAACGTAGAAAAGGACAGAATTGAAACACGGATTGCACAGCCGAAGCGTACCGGTGTGAACCACTACATATCCGATTACAAAACTTCTTCATTTTTCATTATTTTTTTATGGGACTTTCACCATCATATTTCTGGCATTTTTCTGATTGAAATATGTGTTTACGTCAATCCTGGTAGAGTACAGTAAGCATGAACATTGTTCATAGAAATAATTGTATGTGGAGCTTCAAATGGGCCATCCTGTATAATATACACTATATATTGTTCAAATATTGTTCAAAGTACATTATTCAAAAAGCTAGATTAAATAGGGTGTATTAGAGGATCAATCAGAAATGCACGTCGCATACAATTCTCTTTTGAACGGGAACTGAATTATGCACGAAATTCCTGGCGATACATATGTATAGTCAAGGGCATACTGTTTGACTTATAATACGGTCCACCATCTCCTTCTCGTAAATGTGACGCTGCCTTAGGGACTCCAAATAAGAATTTTCACGCGAGTTTAACAGCAAGCTGAAGCTCGGCACCCGCGCCCGCTGGAATTTTTTAGACTTCTCCGACGAGGATATTTTGCCGACGTCGACGTCCCTCTTGGAATACTTGCTACAATTTGTACCGCCATCTTGTGAGATAGCATCCTGGTCTTCGAATATTGTCGAAAATATTGAATCGTCTTGCGTCTGCAACGATACCGAAAAATATGTAGAACACAAATCTTTGGGAATCAGTATTACACGCAATGCGATTCATGATGTGGAAGTCGATTTAAAAGTACAGGTGTGACTATCGGTTATCGATTAATATTTAACGATATATCAATAGTATCGTTAAAGTATCGTTAAGGTAAATTTTATAATTTTAATTTTTAATACTGCATTCTTTATAATAATAATATAACTACTACATAATTGCACAATTGACTAACTGCATAACTGCATAATTTGTAATAATCATAATGTAAATACGTTTTTCTATAGCATTTAAGGATACTAATAAAACATGTATTAACAACTTTACGATCGATATAACGGAATACGTATTCATTTATGCATACGTTCGAAATGTTGACCTAATTCGTAGGTCAGTAAACGATACAACCTTGAATGATCTGGTGCGCTGATTGCATTAATACATGCTTTATTAACATCTTTACGATCGATATAACGAAATATTTATTCATTTAATGATACGTTCGAAATATTGACCTAATTCGTAGGTGATACGATACAACCTTGAATGATCTAGTGCAAAAAAGCTCTCTTCGCTACACAGTGTCGAGAACCATGGACAAAAATTTTTTTAAGTATTGGCACTACAAATTGCAACGGCGAAACATATTTTTAAGCACTGAAAAGGATAAAACAAATTATTTACGGTCTTCTTTGGGACAGAGCAAATTAAATGCTTTGAGTATTTGATCCATAGAGAGTGACGTATTTAATAACTTAAATACGTGTGTTATTATTAATCAATCTGTAAAAGAAGAAGCTAGGAAAATAAATATATAAGTTACTTTTGTTTTTTGTTTACTATTAGAGTATGTTTTTGTTCATATCGGTTTCTTTTTAAATTTTGTATGAATTTTATGTTTTTGTTTAGTGTAATCGTAATAAATTGACTTTTTCTAGTTCTGACACTTTTGTATACTTTGCCGGTCACACCCCGCTCCCGCTAGTCATCCCGTGTATTCTCTTATGAAATGGGGCGCATTATTCTTAGTAGCCCACGGGCGCCGAATATCTTAGGACGGCCCTGCCTGTTGTGTAAAACCAGAATTTCCGGATATTTGGTTCACAACAAACGGGTTGCGTTTGTACTGTGTTGTACCGTGAATGGCAGTGTTGCACAAATATTGCCAGACGAGTCTCATCACTACGGAGTGAAAAACTGAACGATTGCTCAAATTATGTGTCAACGTGAATACAATTTGGATTTGCATAATAATTGTTGCGCAACAAGCTTGATCATAATCAAGAGTTATTAAAAAAAATTAATGTAGTTTTTATATATCTTAAAAACACGTTTCACATTTTCTCCTAGGCAGTTGACTTTGCCCGCAATAAAATGAATGTATCGTAAAGTATCATATTGAGATTGCTTTTAATATAAATAAAAAAACCCACTTTGTTTCACGTCTCTATCATAAACAGAACAAAAGTAATTGAATTTTGTCCAAAGACAAGCATTTCGCGACACTGTGCGCTGTAGCAAATTTTTGTTCTCTTTGACAATTCACACGAATGTACAATGAAGCGATCATTGATGACCCAGCAATGTCTGATACGGCTCAAAGCGTGGCGACTGTCGGGGTAGTTGAGAGTATATCAGAGAATACCGGAAAATCCACTTTTCGGACAATCGTGCAAGAGGATATCAGGGAATGGATGATCGTTTGAGAGAGGGTAAGAACTCTTGATTTACCTTTACGTCGACTTCCTTATCCTTCAAAGGAGGCAGAGAGCATTTCTGAAGGGTGCTGTGCAGCGACTGTGGATACAAAGAAATCGATAGCTGAGAAGTTTGACTAAATAATATTCTCGAATAACACGAGATAAACGGAGGGCGAAGAAGGGGGACATATGAATATGCACGGTTCCGGGGACCCTTAACATTAAAAGCTATTGTACATAAAATCGCGGCGTCGCATCGCGTCGCGACACGAAACCGGAGGTAAAAGCTTGACAAATATTACCTCAGCCGAGACCTCAATTGTTTCTTTAAAAATCACACGGGACGCGGTGCTCGAGCACTCGAGATTATTTCGGAATAGTTTCCCCGCAAATTTCCCGTGTAGAGAGCCCTGTGAAAGCAAGCCATTCCCGAATTCCTTTGAAAATTGTTTTGCGGCGACCGGCGCATCGACGCAACCGGCCGAACAAAGAAAGTTCGGCGGGGCATGGGTGGGTGGGGGCAAATATGCATAAAGGGCGTAACTCGTTGAAATTCAGGCCGCGATTATCGACACCGCGGGAACAGACAGATGAGGATACAAACGGAGGCTACTCTCCCTCGCAAGCACGAAAGTAAGCAAAATCTAATTCCGGTGGCGGTAGGCAAGTCACGGGACCCTGTCCCCTTTTCCGAGATGTAACGTAGGTTTATCCACGTGTAGAGAATTTCTGTGTCCGCCCTTACCTCTCTTTGCCCCCCTCCCTTGGTCCTCGTCCTCCTACTTGCCGAGCCCACCCCCTCGTATCCTCAATTTCTGTCTGTCCTTGTGGTAGTTGCGGACCGCAGTCCTCGCTTTGTGCATATAATTGAATTTAGGTTCGGATACCAGTCTCCACTTCGCCCACCGGCATCCACGCCCGGTATCCTTCGTCCTTTTCCAGCGCTCCGCCCGCACTCCCCTATCTTATGATTAGATCCGACCCACGCCTAACGGGTAAGGACTAATTTTGCGTATCGGGCTACTACGAACAACTGCCTGATAAAGGCGCCGTTATTAATAAACCGTGAAACGCGTTTGCACCTGCATCCAGTCGCCTTTTGCAACGCCCAGGTGTTATTATTGAGGAAATTTGATTTCGTTTGCGGGGACTGCGAGCATACACGCTGCGCTTGCTTCTGATGGCATGTACTTTGGATCAACGTCAATTCATGAAGCGCGCGGGGCTTGATTTTCGAGAGAAATTGTATTTAGCTTGCGGCAGCTTGGAAATTTATTTATTAACATTGCACGGATAAGACGACGCAATATGCGTCACAGGCTTCCCGTTCCGAAATAATATTGTTATTAACCGCGCTCGCCTCCGTTGTTTCTCTTTTTACTACTAGAACCAGCGAACCTGTCGAAGTGACGAACGTCGCATGCTTTATTTTATAATTTTTGAAATTGTAAATATGGTTTTGTAAATTGTTACTAGACACACTTATGTGTTTATTAGATAGTGCTTGATGTTTTTGGATAACATGAACCTGTACATACAGCTTGATTATGTCGTACGGAGTGGCGAAGTATAATACATCCTACTGTGCGATGGCGATTAGTACTCCGTCGTACTAGTACCTCGAAGAACTTCTCTAATTGTAAGTATTGAAAAAACAAAATGGTTATAGTAGTACAATAGTAAATGGTTATGTTTGTATCTTCAAAATAAGTCCGGAAACTTCTCTTCATACGAGATGGGAAAATATTTTAGGAAATCGATGTCGATTATACGAATAACAAATGAGTTTAGTCACGATAATAAATAATGGAATAACAGTGGTAGCGACGATAACGATAATAATGAGATAACAACTGAGAAAACGCAACAAAAGAGGATACTACCGCGATAGCGACACTTAAACAAAGATTTAACACTAAACCTACCGAGCCTTAAAAGTAACTGGTATTTACATGTTCCCTTATAAAAATGACAAGATTGATATTATTCAGACTTTGTGCAGCTCGTATCGTAATATGTGCTCCGTTAAAGATAACTATATACATATACAATCATTTCTTATGAAATTATTTTTATTGTATCAATAATCGTAAAAAAGTATCTGGAACCGTTCATTTTGACCGGTGATGGTAGGTTTAGTGTTAATGAATATCGTAGCGATGTCAATCGTAGAACAATGTTTCCGGTAAGGGACTTTTCGTGATGAGTCGACGACGTCCGAGCAACCTATATGAACGGGAAATGTCCAACCCCTCAAAGGCATGGGGAATGTTTGCACTCAAAATAATGACTCGAAAAGTCGTACCACTGAGGACTCTCTAACAACAGGGCCAGGGTTCTGGCAATCGTCAGTGACCAGTCCTTCGAACTCAGCCACCTACGTTACGCATTTGGGAAAGCTAGAATTTCCGCGCCCGAAAATTCCTTCTTTTCCATGCTCAGAGTCCGTTGCTATATTATGAATTTATTAATTATTGTTAAATGAGAAAAAACCAGAGGCGTAGATTCACCGCTAGGACGGACGACCATTACTTTTTATACACCCTGTACGCCTATTCTCGAATTAAATGTACATTCTTGTACTAGCTCGATGGGATATCTTGTTGGAACCATAAGCGTTATAAAACTAACTATAACTTTCAGAACAAGAACACCTTTTTTACGCACAGAAAACGAATCGCAGCACGGATCTTGAATTGGGATATAACTCCTAGCGAGCATGCTATGTTTTGTAATTGGTAACGAATAAAAAGCTACTGTAACATTCGAGTAATTGATACAACTTCAGAGTAGACGTATTAAACATTGTTTTCGCCAAGTTTCGCCGAGATACCTTTAACATGCAAAAAATACCAGGCGAGTGAATCTTTTTGACTGACCCTTGCATAATAGGATAATACATTTTTCCACGTTCTTCACGTTTTGAAAACTACGTAGAAGATAATTTTTAGGAGTCTACGGCGAGATCCCGCGACGTTGATGGGATTACGACGTAACGAAGAGGTAACGAAGGCGGGTGTATAAAACACGTCGTCAAGAGGGAAAATGAAACGCGCGGCGAATAGAAAAAAGGGAGATTATTCACGGCATTGTTAACAGGAAAGTGGTGCCTACGTAATTAATTTCATTTATAAATCTTCCGATGGGCCATTACTGGGGGTTGACTTTCTCCGCGCGGAACGAGTAAAACGAACCAGTTTCCGTCACGGTGCGGCGCCTCTTTGCATTGCCTAATTGGCAATTAAGTATCGACCGTAACGCGACCGAATGCTGGACGGCGATAATACGTTCGCCCAGCTACGTCTCGGCTATCGTTTCTGTCCTTTTTTTTTTACGTTTTTACCAATTTTTTCTGCTCTACGGCGGTATTATGTTATACATCCTGGAGCCGACACTTGATTCCGATTCACGAGCGCCGCGAGCACGACCGATTATCCTATCCGCGTTTTAACGAATTCACGCTGCGTATCAGAATCGAAGGGAACTTTTGCCGTCCCGATTCAGGGGATCCGTGTCGGATTTTACAAAGTTGTTACACATTGAAATTGCTTTCCGCTGTCTGTATCGACATTTTCGGCCATCCCGGCTTCTGTAATATTTTTGGAAACATCCAAGAACCGCCAAGCAGTAGGTTCCAAAGAATGATGTTTCTTAATCGTCATTTGCGGTACAGAGAATGATCAAGTTATTAGAACTGTAATACGAAAAACACCGTTTGTTTGTGAAGGTACAAAATTTTTCCGGTGTGATGGCGACGATGAGTTGTGTGTACCCGTCGACGAACCTACTCCACTGGAACTTGAGATGATCGATCCTAATCTGCAACGGGGTCGGTGTCCAATTGTTCTTCCCCAGTTTCTTTAGGTTAGCGACAACGCGTTCGATAGAATGCTGCTGCTGCAGCTGATGGTCGAGGTTGTCCGCCATGAGGAGCAAATCTCGAGTACCTCGTCACCTGCCGATTCACTGCACGATCCGGCTCGAAGGACCAAAATGTTTGGCGTTGACCTAAGGTCGGAAGCGCCTGATGCCGGGACTGCTCAGCAATGAGCGTGCGAGGAGAAGGCGAGGATGAGGTTCGGCGATGAAGAGTAAATCGAACTTGTTGTAACACTACGTTTTATTGAAAGAAAATAGGTTATTAGGTTCTCGGTCTCGAAATGGTTGACAGATCGGAAATCTTGCGACGTGCTAGACGTTGCCTTTTGCGCGACGGACGATCTTGAGTGATCCTTGTCACGAGGACCACCGCGAGCGGAGATCTTGAGCGCGAGCGATCGGAAATCTTCTCGCGAGGCAAAGCACGCAACGCGACGCGATGAAAATTGACCCAACGTGCGAGAAAACGTGCGAACCGGTCGTTAATATAAAAGGCGCAGCGACTGTCGTAGCCTAAATAAGTTACAAAGAAAGTACAATATTTCAAGACGAGCAAAGGATTTAAACGCGTACGTTTGCAGAACTGAAAAGCCGACGGCTCCGCCAAGGGAGGGCCTATATATATTCGGCGAATGGCTAGACGGGGTCGTCCGCGATTGGCGCAAGATCGATCGCATGATCCTGAGCACCGAAACCGTTCGGGATTCAAATCGTGGACGGTTGCCGGCAATATACGCGAACGCGGCGTACGCGGCCTCGAGTAACGGCAGCGCGTGCTTGTCAACATTGGCGAAAAAGTGCCATCGTCGACGGTTGGCAACGCGGCTGGTAATTTCACAATTTGAACCCCGAATCTTGAACAAAACCCCTATTTTTTATAGCATACTCTTCTAGCTTGTTTTCGGAGCTTTCCAAAACGCTATAATAAAATATTGTTTTCTTAAATATTTTTCAAGTTATAATAGTGCAAATATTCCACTACCGCCTCGCTTTTCCAGGGGTTCTCGATAATCTGAGAAAAAAATGTTTGGAACAAAAGAGGAACAGTATTCAGACGTCTACAAATTTCAATATATAAAAGTTGAAAAAAAACTTCGTAGAGAGCGATTCGTTAATAATATTTTAATCCTGAAGAGCCCGATAGTGAAAAAAAGAGTTTCAACTTTAGACTTTTATACGAGGTGGACAGACAAAGAGAATGTACTGATTACTTAAGGAGTGAGGAGAGATCCGTTTATTTTGACTGTGCGAACTATACTGCCCGACTCAGGACTCACAATCAGGACAAATATAGACAGAGCGAGAACATACAAAATATAGATCGACATATACATTTAAATTATTTGCGAGCACAGGTGATGAGAAAATAAAACAAGTATAGCGCGAAATACAAATTACATAAAGATACGCGTTCGCGTTAACAAACTTTATTTTCAAAAAATTGAGGTAAATCTGATTTTTTAAATACTAAAATGTATTGTTGGATTTCATAATGTTGTAGCTGATCTTAAGACGAATCCAACGATGTATAATATTGTTACGACGGCACGAGATGAAGTTTCCTTCCCTTGTGAAGATGTCGCAGAGATCGAGAGAAGTCGTCAGTTGGTATCGATATTGGATCGATATTGCCGTATCCGAACAACGAGGTTGTTGATAAGAAGGAGAAAGAGATGAGATCATCTCGAAACATTGAAGCGCGACGACACATTAACGAATACACTCTTGTTCACCGTTGTACATTGAATAAATAATTGTTGTTTCTTATAATAATGAGTTCACCGGCAAGACCACGCCGAAGCCTTCGCAACAATATTGTAACCTTGAGCCTATAAATAACGCTAAAATAGTTTTTTCCACTATTTCAGGCCAAATACCCTGTACGACATGTTGAAAACGTAAAAGACATTGTCAGATGTACTTACGTCTTGCGACAGACATCTTGCAGATATCTTTGAGATGTGTTTGTGTTATCTTGGATTGACATTTAAAAAATCCGGAAAGATAAAATTGCCGATTTTATATAGCAACATAATGATGTAACTGAAAAACAAATGCAAACATGATATTATAATATTATAAGATATAGTACTAATATATTGTTTCTTACGACACTAATTAATATATATATATATATATTTATAATTCTTATCGGTTAGAATTATTAGTTTTTTCTCTGCTTGATTGAAACAATGACTCACGATAGCACAAGATAACACAACGAGGAAGCCGGTGTCACATCATTTCTTCGCTAAATATTTATATTTATAGTTAAAGATTGTAGCAAAGGAAATTTATCAGAAATCGGACGATCGGATTAGCGGGGGGGGGGATTCGGTAACCCTGAATTTTCGGAGCATCCACACCCCGGCTAAACGTAGAAAGCATCCTGAAGTTTCAATAGATATGACATGAAGATGGGATTAGTTGATATGAAGTTGATATGAAGCGCAGATAATCTCGCGCTATAAAATAGAGAAAGCAGTGTGCACTAGTGCAGTGTTATACATAGCTTGTTCAGTCTGTGCTTCACTAGTAAGTTAGTTTGAACCTTCGCAACATCCATACAAGAAAGCTCCACTGCCGCATAAATAGGTACCGACTAGACGGCGCACAGTGGCCAAAAGTCAAAAATTTTTTTCCGTTGCTTAAAAATCTGTATAATAGTACTTTACTTATATAAGGTTCCAATCAAAAAAGATGCTTATCAATCGCGATCAAGAGTTCATTTCTTTTGGAGAAGAAGCTGTTAAGGCTATTAAACAAGTGTGTACAGCTTGTCAAATCTAGCTGTGCGGCTGAATGTCCCCCGCCAGGGGAAATGACCCCGCTGCGCAGTGGTAAATAGTAAATAGGCGGAACTTCACAACGTATAGTGACACAAGTGTATTCACACAAACATATAAACAGTTGTTTTGTATGTTTACTGCTGTAAGAAATAATGGATAGTACGCACTTTTCACGAGGTGTGTACTTTACCGTTCAAATGTTGCATCATTCTCTCGTCGAGTGCGGTCTTTGTTTTCTTCTGCGCATCCCTATGAATTTGATCAACCGCACAGCTACATTTGACAAGCTTGTACGTTTCATTTTCCTACGACCTATTGCGACCTCATGAATTATCGCCACTTTCTTAGCGACCGGTAACGTTCCGAAATGGCGAATTTGCCCTAAATCGTAGACAAAACTAATATTTGCAAATGTAAGGTACACATTATTGTTATATGTTACACTAACATGCTTCAGATAGTCAACAGTGTAAGATTTTACTGGTAAATATTGCATTTAAGACACCAATTACGATCACAATTATGGAAAACACAAAATAATTTGTATACAAATAACTTTACAATACTTGGTCACATGACACATCTCATTCATATCAGGTTTTTCAAAAAATTGTGTGACTTCGGGGGGATATTGTTCCATCTTTTTTGTACATGACATCTTAATACTACTTATGTATGGATCAGATCCCAGATAGCACAAAGACATCTTAAAGTACGTCTTTTTTTTTTTAATTATTTATTTAAGGTCGCATCAACATCCAGGTCA